>PVIU01000382.1:266346-336019 GCA_004026605.1 Ondatra zibethicus | reverse complement strand
TCCCTACACAAGAATAGTTGAGAGTCTGCATTTCTTGCTACTGCTGTGTTGGAGGTCACTTTCAGCACTTTTTCTGGTAATCCTTTTCACTGTGGAAGTTACAGCATACAGCTTGCTTCTTTAAAGCATTTGGGGGTGTCTCCTAGGACAATGGGCATTATAATCTTTATTGCTATGGTAATTATCATCACCATCACTGCAGTTCATTCTGGCCTTAAACTCCAGATACTCCTGCCTCTAGAGTTCTGGGTTAACAGTCATGAACCATCATGTCTGATTGATTTGAAGTTAGTAGTGTGTTTAATCTTGAAAGGGGCATCATAAGGAAAACAGATTCTGTTGGTTTTATAACTAAGAAGCTGTCTGTGAAATATGAATGAG
The DNA here is from genome assembly GCA_004026605.1 of Ondatra zibethicus. NCBI lineage: Eukaryota > Metazoa > Chordata > Mammalia > Rodentia > Cricetidae > Ondatra > Ondatra zibethicus. Next base: position 335,638 of record PVIU01000382.1, on the reverse strand, counting down.
TTAAGATGTTTATCATCTCTGGATTACACTGTTCACACTGTAGAGACTTAGTGCAAGGTCTGCTTTGAATATTATTGAGAGGTTACTAGGAAATGTTCAAAAGACCTCATTAAATAAATGGCTTAACCTGTAAATATCCCAGTAGGAGAGATAAGTAATATATTCTTCTTACCTATAAGTTATGGTCAAACTGTGACTTTAAAATATATTACTTTGAACACTTTCTTCAAAACCAGTTTAGCATTGTAATGAAGTCAGTTCCCTTTTCCTAGTTGAGATGAGCATTGCTCAGATATTATCCTTATTTGGGCTCCAGAATTCTTCAGGTTTCTTCATGAAGGTGAGCTCATCAGAAACCTCATTGTATCTTAAAAAAAAAAATAAGACTAGGTGACAGGAATTGACATATGATGAAGATGATGGGTAGGCAACTATTTATCGTATGATTGTAGCTTCCACCTAAAACTCCTTTTGCTCTTTCTTTCCCCCCAGAGCTATCAATTGTTGGTTGTTAAGAACAGTGTTGAAGTGGCCCAGTTCATTAATAATAATCCTGAATTTTTACAACTTGCTGAGCCATTCTGGAAGGAGCTCTCCCATCTTCCCACTCTGTACGACTACAGTGCCTACCGATGGCTAATTGATCAGTACGGGACACATTATCTGCAGTCCGGGTCCTTAGGAGGAGAATACAGAGTTCTCTTTTATCTGGATTCAGGAAATGTCAAACACAGTGGTATGGTATTAAAAGTGTTATCTGAAAGCATCTGAAGAGTCTAAATGGGAGAGTGTATAACAGCTAACTTAAACTTTTTTTTTTTTGTGGTGCCACAAGGCGTTTAACTTAAACTTTTAAGCTATGAAATTCGACAAACTACAGAGGAGTCCAAAATTGCAGGAATCTATTATACTCCACTTAAATTCTTACATGATTTAAGAAATGTCTGTCTACTCTTTTGAATAATATCAAGTTAAGCTATTAGCATTATCAGCTGTCTCTAGAGAGTGTTAGATTTTTATAATACTTTACAGTCTTTCCCATTTCTCGGATTAAAAAGTACTTCTATTTTAAACAGATGTCTAAGTTTTGTGCTACACATCTTCATACATATATTGTTCTTGTGTATTCCCCTTGTTCCCTTCACCCTGCTGCCCTCTTGCTATTCCCACCCCCTGTAATAGTCTCTTTACTTTTGTGTCACATATATTTCATCACTCTCCTTCCCCAAGATTTCTTCTTCTTTCTCTCATGGGCCCATTTCTATTCCCCCCTTTCTTTCTCCCTACTCTCCCCACATTTAAATCTAGGTTCCACATATGAAGAAAATATATTGGTATCTGACTTTCCAATTTTGGCTCATTTTATATAAAACAGTGATTTATGGTTTCTTTAATTTTCCTGCAAATGTTATAATTTCATTAGTTTTCTTTCCAGGAGAATAAAATTCCATTGTGATTATGTATCCATTCATCTCTTGATGAATATCAAGAATGTTTCCATATCCTTCTTTTTTATTTTTTTATATATTTTTCCCATTTTGTCATAGTAGCTGTATTTTTTAAATTTTTTTTATTGATTTTTATTGAGCTCTACATTTTTCTCTGCTCCCCCCCCTGCCTATCTCCTCCCCCCTTCAATCCTCCCCCAAGGTCCCCATGCTCCCAATTTACTCAGGAGATCTTGTCTTTTTCTACTTCCCATGTAAGTCCCTCTTAGTGTCTGCATTGTTGTCTAAGTTCTCTGGGATTGTGGTTTGTAGGCTGGCTTTATTTGCTTTATGTTTAAAAACCACCTATGAGTGAGTACATGTGATAATTGTCTTTCTGGTTCTGGGTTACCTCACTCAAAATGATGTTTTCTAGCACCATCCATTTGGCTGCAAATTTCAAGATGTTGTTATTTTTTTCTGTGTAGTACTCCATTATGTAACTGTACCACATTTTCCTTATTTATTCTTTGGTTGAGGGGCATTTAGGTTGTTTCCAGGTTCTGGATATGACAAATAAAGCTGCTATGAACATAGTTGAGCACATATCCCTGTGGTACGATTGAGTATCCTTTGAGCAATAACAAAAATGTTATTGCTGGGTCTTGAGGAAGGTTGTTTCCTAACTTTCTGAGAAATCACTATACTGACATCCAAAGGGGCTGTACCAGCTTGCATTCCCACCAGCAATGCAGAAGTGTTCCCTTTACCCACAACCTCTCCAGCATAAGTTGTCATCAGTGTTTTTGATATTGGCCATTCTTACAGGTGTAAGATGGAAACGCAGAGTTGTTTTGATTTGCATTTCTCTGATGACTAAGGATGTTGCACATTTCCTTAAGAGTCTTTCAAGCCATTTTAGATTCATCTGTTGAGAATTCTCTGTTTAGGTCTGTACTCCATTTTTTATTGGATTATTTGTTCTTTTGATGACCAATTTCTTGAGTTCTTTGTATATTTGAAGATCAGACCTCTGTCTGATGTGGGGTTAGTGAATATCTTTTCCCATTCTGTAGGCTGTCGTTTTATCTTATTGACCATGTCCTTTGCTTTACAGAAGCTTTTCAGTTTCAGGAGGTAGCCTTTATTAATTGTTTCTCTCAGTGTCTGTGCTGCTGGGGTTATATTTAGAAGTGGTCTCCTGTGCCAATGCGTTCTTCCCACTTTCTCTTCTATGAGGTTCAGTGTGGCTGACTTTATTTTGATATCTTTGATCCATTTGGACTTGAGTTTTGAGTAAGGTGATAGATATGGATTTATTTTCATTCTTCTACATGTTGATATCCAGTTATGCCAGCATCATTTGTTAAATATACTTTTTTCCATTTTTATTTTTTGCTTCTTTGTCAAAAATCAGGTGTTCGAAGATGTATGGATTGATATTCGGGTCTTCGATTTGGTTCTCCTGTCTATTTTTATGCCAATACCAGGCTGTTTTCAGTACTGTAGCTCTGTAGTAGAGTTTGAAGTCAGAGATTGTGATGCCTCCAGAAATTCTTTAATTGTACAGGATTGTTTTGGCTATCCTGGGTTTTTTGCTCTTCCATATGAAGTTGAGTACTGTGAAGAATTTTGTTGGGATTTTGATGGGCATTGCTTTGAAGCATTGAATCTGTAGATTGCTTTTGGTATGATTGCCATTTTTACTATGTTAATTCTACCTACCCAAGAGCATGGGAGATCTTTCCACTTTCTGGTATCTTCTTCAATTTCTTTCTTCAAAGATTTAAAGTTCTTGTCATACAGGTTGTCCACTTGTTTGGTTAGAGTTACTCCGAGATATTTTATGCTATTTGTGGCTATTGTGAAGGGTGATGATTCTCTGATTTCTTTCCCGGCCCATTTGTCATCTGAGTACAGGAGGGCTACTGATTTTTTTGAGTTAATCTTATATCCTGCTACATTACTGAAAGTGTTTATGAGTTGTAGAAGTTCCTTGGTAGAATTTTTGGAGTCACTTATGTAAACTATCATATCATCAGCAAATAGTGAGAGTTTGACTTCTTTTCCAATTTGTATCCCCTTGATCTCCTTTTGTTGTCTTATTGCTCTAGCTAGGACCTCAAGAACTATATTGAATAGATATGGAGAAAGTGGACAACCTTGTCTTGTTCCTGATTTCAGTGGGATCACTGGGAGTTTCACTCTATTTAGTTCGATGTTGGATATTGGCTTGCTGTATACTGCCTTTATTATGTTTAGGTATATTCCTTGTATTCCTGTGCTTTCCAAGACCTTTATCATGAGGGGATGTTGTATTCTGTCGAAAGCTTTTTTGGTATCTAATGAGATGATCATGTGGGTTTTATTTTTAAGTTTGTTTATATGGTGGATTACATTGACAGATTTTTGTATATTGAACCATCCCTGCATCTCTGGAATGAGGCTGCCTTGATCACGGTAGATGATGGTTCTGATGTGTTCTTGGATTCGATTTGCCAGTATCTAATTTAGTATTTTTGCATCAATGTTCATGAGTGAGATTGGTCTGTAATTCTCTTTCTTAGTAGTGTCTTTATGTGGTTTGGGTATCAGGGTAATTGTAGCCTCATAAAAAGTGTTTGGCAATGTTCCTTCTATTTCTATTGTGTGGAATAATTTGAGGAGTATTAGTTCTTCTTTGAAAATCTTGTAGAATTCTAAGCTGAAATCATCTTGTCCTGGGCTTTTTTTGGTTGGGAAAATTTTGATTTCTTTAGCAGTTATAGGTCTGTTTAATTTACTTGTCTGGTCTTTATTTAATTCTGGTAAGTGATACTTATCCAGAAAATGTCCATTTCCTTTAAATTTTCCAATTTTGTGGAGTATAGGTTTTCAAAATATGACCTGATGATTCTCCTCCATGTCTGTTGTTATGTCCCCCTTTTCATTTCTGATTTTGTTTATTTGGATATTCTCTCTCTGCCTTTTGGTTAGTTTGGATAAAGTTTTTTTTTTCTATTTTGTTGATTTTCTTGAAGAACTCTTTGTCTCATTGATTTGTTGTATTGTTTTCTTTGTTTCTATTTTGTTGATTTCAGCTCTCAATTTGATGATTTCCTGCCATCTAGTTCTCTTGGGTGAATTTGCTTCTTTTTCTTCGAAAGTTTTCAAATGTTCTGTTAATTCACTAGTGTGAGATTTTTCCAGCTTCTTTATGTAGGCATTTAGTGCTATAAACTTGCCTCTTAACGTTGCTTTCTTTGTGTCCCATAAATTTGTGTATGTTGTGTGGTCATTTTCATTGAATTTTAGGAAGTCTTTAATTTCTCCCTTGACCCATTGATGATTCAGGTGAGCATTGTTTAATTTCCATGTTTTTGTGGGATTTCTGGAATTAGTATTGCTATTGAATTCTAGTTTTAAGACATGGTGACCTGATAAGATACATGGGGTTATTCCAATTTTGAGATTTGTTGAGGTTTGTTTTGTTACCGAGTATGTGGTTAATTTTTGAGACAGTTCCATGAGGTGTGGAGAAGAAGGTATATTCTTTTCTATTTGGATGGAATATTCTATAGATGTCTGTTAAGTCCATCTGAGTCATAACATCAGTTAGTTCCCTTCTTTCTCTGTTCATTTTTTGTCTGACTGACCTGTCTAGTGGTGACAGTGGAGTGTTGAAGTCTCCCACTATTAGTGTATGGGGTTTAATATATGATTTAAGCTTTAGAAGTGTTTCTTTGACATATGAGGGTGCCCTTGTATTTGGGGCAGAGATGTTCAGAATTGAGATTTCCTCTTGATGGATTTTTCCTGTGACTAATATGAAATATCCTTCTTTGTCTCTTTTGATGGAGTTTAGTTTGAAGTCTATTTTGTTAGATATTAGAAAGAAACAAACACCAGCTTGTTTCTTAGGTCCATTTGATTGAAAAATCTTCCCAACCCTTTACTCTGAGGCAATATCTGTCTTTGAGGTTGAGGTTTCTTGTATACAGAAGAAGGATGGATTCTGTTTTCGTATCCTAACAGTCTGTTAGCCTGTGCCTTTTTATAGGTGAGTTGAGTCCATTTATATTAAGGGATATTAATGACCAGTGATTTCTATCTCCTGTTAATTTAGTTTTCGTTGTTGGTGATGTTAATTTGTGTGTTTTTCCCTTCTTTGGATTTTGCTGCTGTGAGATCATCAATTGTCTGTGTTTTTGTTGATGTAGCCAACTTCCTTGGGTTGGAGTTAATCCTTTTTCTACTTTGTGTAGGGCTGGGTTTGTGGCTAGGTATTGGTTAAATCTGATTTTGTCATGGAATATCTTGTTTTGTCCTTCTATGGTTATTGAAAGTTTTTCTGGGTATAGTAGTGTGTGCTGGCATCCATGGTCTCTTAATGTCTATATAATGCTTGTGCACAACATTCTGGCTTTCATTGTCTCCAATGAGAAGTCAGGTGTAATTCTGATAGATCTGCTTTTATATGTTACTTGGCCTTTTTCCTTTGCAGCTCTTAATATTCTTTCTTTATCTTGTATATTTAGTGTTTTGATTATTATGTGGTGAAGAGACTTGTTTTCTTTTTTTGATCCAGTCTATATGGTGTTCTGTAAGTTTCTTGTATCTTCATAGGCATATCTTTCTTTAGGTTGGGAAAGTTTTCTTCTATGATTTTGTTAAATATGTTTTCTGTGCTTTTGAGTTCAATTTCTCCTTCTTCTCTACTTATTCTTAGGTTTTGTCTTTTCATGGTGTTCCATATTTCCTAGATATTTTGTGTTAAGCTTTTGTTAGATTTAATATTTTCTTTGACTGATGAGTCTATTTCCTCTGTTGTATCTTCAGCACCTGCGATTCTCTCTTCCATCTCTTATATTCTGCTGTTTATGTTTTGCATTTGTGATTCCTGATCTTTTTCTCATGATTTCTGTTTCTATAATTCCTTTGGCTTGTGTTTTTTTTGTTGTCTCTATTTCAGTTTTCAAATCTTGAATAGTTTCTTTCATATGTTTGATTGCTATTTCTTGGTTTTCTTTAAGAGATTTGCTGATATTTTCCAACTTTTTGTTTGTCTTTTCCTCCATTTCTTTGAGGGAACTTCTCATTTCCTCTTTGAGAGTCTCAAACATTCTCCTGAAGTTATTTTTTAGGTCATTTTCTTCTGCTTCATCTATATTTGGTTGTTCAAGTCTTGCTGTTTTAGGTTCTCTAAGATTTTATTGCTGTCGTGATGCTCTTTGTGATGTTGCATGTGTTCTTACCTTGTCTACTCATCTTTTCCTCTAATTAGTGTGGTTGGGGCTATCTGTCACTCTGGTGATTAATCTTCCTGTTGCCAGTGGATCCAAAGCTCTGATAGTTGTTCCTCATGGTACAGTTAGTGCCACTGTTTTAGTTACCCTATTGGTCACTCTGTGTTTCTGGAGGTCACTCAGTGCTCCTGGGGTTTGCTCTGCTCTCATAGAATTTGCTGTCTCAGCCCTCCTTTGGCTTAAGTTGCTAGCTCAGACTTGTTTCTATAAATGTCCCTGTTCTGGATCTGCTCCTACAGAGGTCTCTGGCTTGTGGTTGTTCCTGCAAAGGTCTCTGGCTCTGATCTTCTCCCTTGGAGGTCCCAGACTCTGGTGTGCCCAGACCCACAGAGGACCTGGCTCAGGCCTACCTCCTCAGAGGTCCCAGACTCAAGCCCAGACCTGCAGGGGTCCTGGCTCATGTCTACTCCCTCCAAGGTCCCGGATTCATGCCCGGACCCACAGTGGTCTCTGACTCTGGCCTACTTGCTCAGCAGTTGCTCCCCTGTACCTGCTCCTGTGGAGTTCGCTGTCTCAGGTCTACTCTGGCCCAGGTCGCTGGCTCAGTCCTACTCTCGTGGAGCTTGCCACCTCAGGCCTGTTCTGGCCTAGGTTTCTGGCTCAGTCCTGCTTTTGCAAATGTCCCTGTTCTGGAGTCACTCCTGCTCCTGTGCAGTTTAGCATCCCAGGCCCGTTCCGGCCCAGCTCGTTGGCTCAGTCCTGTTCTTGTGGAGTTTGCTGTCTCAGCGGTTCCATATCCTTCTATCGTGTCATGAATGATGCCATAATAAACATGGATGTGCATGTACATGTATCTCTCAGCATATTGACATAGAGTCAGTCTTTAGGATATAGGAGTAGTAGGAGTGGTGGAGTCACATATGATAGCTCCATTCTGAACAGTTTTCACTCCCAACAGTAACAAACAGGGTGCTCTTATCTTCTCCAGAATTGGTTGTCAAGATTAAACAATATTTCTTTTTTAAAAATAAATTTATTTTACATTTCTTTGTAGTTTCCCTTCCCTTCTGTCCTCAAATTCCCTTATCACAGCCCCCTTTGTTCCCATTCTCCAGTTCACTCCCTGTCTGGCTCTGTTTGGGAAAGGATGGATTTCTCATGAATATTAACAAAATATGGTTTATCAAATTGTAGTAAGAGTAAACACCTCCCCATGTATTAAGCTGGGCAAGATGACCTACTATGAGGTGCAGGGTCCCAAAAGCCAGTAAAAGAGTTGGGGACAGGCCCTATTCCCACTTTTAGGAGTCCCACAGGAGGACCAAGCTACATAACTGTAACATATATGCAGAGTGCCTAGGTCAGTTTTATGCAGGTTTTCTGGTTGTCAGTTCAGTCCCTGTGAGCTCCTATGAGCACAGGATAGTTGATTCTGTGAGTTTTCTTGTGGTATCTTGACCTTTCTGGCTCCTACAATCCTTTCTCCCCCTCTTCTGCAGGATTCCGTGAACTCCAGCTAATGTTTGGCTGTAGGTCTGCATCTGTTTCAATCAGTTGCTGGAGGAAGCCTCCCTGATGACAATTGAACTAGGTACCAAACTGGTTCCAGGAGTTCAGGCTATGCATCTGCAATTGCTAAGAGTCTTAGTTGGGGTCATCTTTGTAGATTCCTGGGAGATTACCTTATGCCAGGTTTTGACACCAAGATGCCACTCTCCCTTCCAGTAGTGTCTTTAGTACTCTCCCCTCTGCCTGCCCAACCTGATGAATAATGTTCCCATCCCCACCTGTCCTCAGTTCACACACAAAATCTCTTCTATTTCCCCTTCCCAGGGAGATCTGGGCATCCCCCAGGAAACCTTCTTTGTTACCTAGTCTCTCTGGGTCCATGGATTGTAGCACAGTTATTTATTTTACAGCTAATATGAGTGAGAACATATCATGTTTGTCTTTCTTGGTCTGGGTTACCTCACTCAGGATGATTTTTCCTAGTTCTATCAATTTGTCTTCAAGTTTCCTGGTGTTCTTTAAACAATATTTACATTCTTTGGGGGGGGTTATTTGACTGACTTACAGTTTATACAGTTCATCATCAAGGGAAACCAAAGCAAGAATGTGAAGTCAGGAAACTAGAAGCAGGAACTGAGATAGAGACTATGGTAGAATGTTGTTTGCTTGCTTGTTCTACACAACTTGTTCAGCCTGTTTGCTTATACATCTTATCACCAGCTGCGGGGGTGGCACCTCCCACAGTGGACTGGCCCCTCCTGTATCAATTATTCATAAAAATGCCCCAAAGACAGATCAGTATGATGGAGACAATTCCTCAATCAAGGCTCCTTCTCCCTAGATAACTCTAGTTTGTGCTTAGCTGATGAGAACTAAATCACATTGATACCCAGAATTCTCACTTTCATCTCCTGAGGTGAGTACCATGATCCTCACCACCACTACACACACGCACTGAGAAACAGAGGCTTGGTGTTATGATGAGACTCTCTGAGGTCACATAAATGGCAGGGAAAGGGTTTGAAGTCAGAATAAACTGGTATCATAACCAACCTAACTTTCCCTCTGTGCTACTACAGGTGATGGATTTTTGTTAGAAAATGAACATGCCACTGGAAGTCTTGCTTTGAGGATTCCAGCTTGAAATGATGGCCCTCACCATCTGCTCAGATGAGAGGCACTTTCCCTGTCCCATCTCTCCAGAGAATTTTCTGTCTGCCTAAGTAATGTTTCATGTCAAACCTTCTCTTTCACCTGGGGCAGTTGTCCACAATTCCTTCATTGCAACTCATCTCTTCAAGGTCTTTCACTTCAGTAATGATTCTGTTCTGAACTTGAAGACAAATAAAAATCCTTCCATGGGATTTAAGAAGAGCTTGTAGTTTTTCCTTATGGAGTAATTATAATATTTTCCTTGCTTCCATGAACCTTTTCAGTTTCTTACCAGTTAAATTTAAATAGAATTTGAACTTCTCTTGTTTCATAAGTTGAAAATGAATTCACAAATATTGTTTAGTTTTTCTTTTTTAGCATTATTTCTTTGAAAGATTAATCTTGCAAATGGCTTGATATAAACTTAGTTTCAATCCTAAATCCAAAATTTTGTGGCATTTACATGTGGATTGCAAGTACATTGAGATTCAACCCCAGTCCAACATAGCAATCATTAAGAAAACAATAAGGGCTATTGAGGTTACGGAGAAAAGGAACCTTGTACACCGATGACAGGGCTATCAATTTGTCCAACTTCCGTGGAAATCAGCATTGAAAAATTGAAAATAGGCCTACCATATGGTCCGGCCATACTGCTCCTGGATATCTAAGCAAAAGACTCTTAGCATACTGCAGTATGTCATTGCACTAATGACAACATCAATTATAAGAACTAAACTACGAGGTCAGCCTAGATGTCCATCAAGAGATGAACAGATTATTGGTGAGTCAGAGCCTTCTGGGTTTAGCGCCTCAGCTCAACAATTAGGTAGAGTCTCTTGTTCAGTCTTGATTCTCTTGGCATTGACTACATGTTCTACCAGGGTGTGTAGATATTCTGTTTTCTTTAGTCTTGTATCCCTGACCACTGGCTACAAAGGAGGGCTATCTTGTTCCTAATTCCTTTCATTAGGAACCACAGATACCAAGTGAGTAGGGCCAGGAGTTTAGTAATTAGTTTGTATAGGTTCAAAATTCACCTTTTAGAATCTCCAGTAAGTGAGGAGGAAGCCCTCATACGCCTGTGTTTGACTATGGATCACTGCATCTATTACTATCAGTTACTGGATATAGGTTCTAAAAAATGAGGTACAGATCTAAACAGAATTTTCAGCAGAAGAAACTCAAATGGCCAAACGACATTTAAGGAATTGCTCAACATCCTTTGCCATCAGGGAAATGCAAATCAAAATGACTCTTGCACCTGTAAGAATGGCTAAGATAAAAAACACTGATGACAGCTTATGCTGGAGAGGATATGGAGTAAGGGTAACACTCCTCCACTGCTGGTGGGAGTAAAAGCTTGTACAGCCACTTTGGGAATCAATCAACCTCAAGACCCTGCAATACCACTCTTAGATATACCCAAAGGATGTACAATCATACACAAAGACCTTCACTTAACTATGTTCATAGCAGCATTATTTGTAATAGCCAGAACCTTAGAAACAGCATAGATACTCCTCAACTGAAGAATGGATAAAGAAAATGTGGCACATTGACACGATGGAGTATTACTCAGTGGTAAAAAACAATGGCATCTTAAAATTTGCAGGCAAATGGATAGAAAAAGAAAAAACTCTCTTGAGTGAGCTGACCTAGGCCCAGAAAGACTTATGTACTCACTAATAAGTGGGTATTAGATGTAAAGCAAAGGATGACCAGGCTGCAATCCACAGCCACAGAGCAGCTAGGTAAAAAGGACCCTAAGAGGGACACATGGCGGGTCCCAGGAAAGAGAAATAGTTAAGATCTCCAGGGTAAACTGGGAAGGGAGTAGAAGGGCAGGATGGGTTATGGGAACATGAGTGCTTGAAATGGCCGAGTTGGGGAAGAGATGAAGGGGGGGCAATGAAAGAGATATCTTGATTGAGGGAGCCATTATGCGGCTAGGGAGAAACCTGGAACTAGGGAAATTCCCAGGAATCTAGAAGGATGACCCCAGCTAAGACTCCTAGCAGTAGTGGAGAGGGTGCCTGAACTGGTCTTCCCCATAATCAGATTGGTGACTACCCTAATTGTCATCTTGGAAACCACTTCTAATCCCCACTTTCACCCCTGGCTGTACCCCAAAGAATTTCTTTAATGAACACATAAATGAAACCGTGGCTTTTGCATTTCTTCCCAGATGCTGTGTCAGACCAGAGGAAGAAATGTTCTTCTTGGGCTGTTCAGTCCTATTTTTTGCATTCATCATATGAGAGATGCAAGGAACTGGATGACGCTTTCAAATCAGCTTCAGGTAAATGATAAAGAGTCTAATTTTCATTACTAGCTTGGTCTTGGTCATCTTATAATTAATTAACTTTTGATTTCCAAGGCTTTTTAATCATTAGCAGGTGTTCTGCTTCAAAAATTTATTTTATTATTTTTATTTTTTATTATTTTGTTATTTTACTTTTTTGAGATGCATATTGTGACATATTTGTTTACACTGTAATGATGTTTCTCTGCCTAAGGCACCTTCTGATTGATTTAATAAAGAGATGAATGAATGGCCAATATCTAGGCAGGAAGAGGTTAGGCAGGACTTCCAGGGACAGAGAGGATTCTGGGAAGAAAAAAGACAGAGGCAGAGGAAGCAGGGTGAGCAGTATGGAGATGAGATAATGAACCACATGTCAGAGTGTAGACTTAAACATATGGGTTAATTTAAGTTATAAAAAGTAGTTAGGAACAAGCCTAAGCTAAGGCCAAGCTTTCATAATTAACAAGTCTCTGGATCATTATTTGCAGGTTGGGGGCCCAAAGATAATCCAAGAAGAAAGCTTGTTACAGATGTAAATGCATTGATTTGAGTTCTTTGTTGCTGCAATTGCCATGCTTTCTTGGGGAGAGGGAATGATTTAGCCAGAGCAGAGGGTTTATGGGGTCTGGAGACAGAGCGCACAAGCATAAAAATTGCACTAATTTTGTAGAAGTTGCGCATCCTAATCTGGTTTGTCAGTAAGGCAATGATTCCCAATCTTTCATGCTCACAAGTGTCACTCGGGGAAAGAGAGAAAATGTAGATTCCGAGGCATTTTTCTTCAGATATTTTCTCACTCTCTCTTTTAAAAGTAACGATTGTTTATTTTAATTTTAATATTTTGGCATTTGCGTTTGGCCTGCATGTATGTGTATGAGGGTGCAAAATCTTGGCATTATGGACAGTTGTGAGTTGCCATGTGGGTGCTAGGTTTGAAACTGGGTCCTCTGGAAGAGCAGTCAGTGCTCTTAAACACGAGGCATCTCTCAACCTCCTTGGATATTCTTATAGGTCTTGCTTGAGCTCAGAAATCTGCAGACACCCCAGCTGGTGGTGATTCATTAATTCATGGCTTGGATTTGTGAGATACTACATTAAAAAGGCTACTATTTGCATATCAAACCCAGAATTAACAATGAAAAGGAGGAGGCACTCAGATAATTTATTAAAAATACCAGGTTTTCATAATTTCTCATTATAAAAGTACAGTGTGTTCATTTGAAAAAAAATTGCAAAATTTGGACAGTTACAAGAAAGGAAATGGAAATCACTCAAAATGTGATCTGTACGATTAGAAATGTCTAGTTGTGACCTTTGTAAGAGCCAATTATAAGTGGAGATAAAAATATGTCTGAAATTATGAGGCACATAAATGGAAAATAGGAATTCAATTAGCATTCAAACTTTTCAGAGCACTTCTCATATTTTAGGTAATGTATTCCTGTTAAGTAACAGCTTTTAAAAATTGTTAATATGCTATATGTAGGGCTATCGTTTTTCTCCAATATTTTATCACAAAGAATTTCAAATACAGAAAATGTAGGGGACATAATAGTTGTTTATATACTGATTACCTATACATAACAATTATTTGACCTTTTGCCACACATATACATAAATGACAGGTTATTTAGTAACATCAATGATCATGTGTGTAAAAAGCTTATGTGAGTTATGGAATTATTTGAAAGTAAGTTTCATCTTCATGATACTTCATTCTTTAATATATGTATGCTTTTTCTAATGATATTCTTCTGTAAAGCATGCATGATATTCTTATTGAAATAAGGTATTTAAAATAATTTTGTAATATCCTTTATCTCAGTCCATAGATGTTTTCTTTTTTTTCTTCTCCATCATCAGTTAGATAGAGTCTCGTGTCCCAGGTAGACAGTCAACTTTTTCTGTAGTAGAGGGTGACTTTGAACTTCTGATCCCATCTTCCTCCTGAATGAATGCTGAGATTATAGGCCTGTACTCGCTCTTACAACTAGTTTTACGTACTGCAGGTGTGAGCTCAGGGTTTCCCAAAGGTTAGCAAATGCTGTACTACCTAAATTATATGCCCAGCTGCCTACTTTTCAATCTTATTTTTTATGTTCATTGAGAGTCACAGCACAAGAGGAAAATATAAAGATTTGCCATATACTTCCTGACCGCCAAACTTCTCACATTAGCCACATCTTCTACTACACTGGAGCAATTGTTAAAACAATGAATTTCATCGATTTATTGGCTTCTCAGATTATACTAATCAACATTAGGGTTTACTCTTGGTATTGTGTATTTTATGTCTCTTCTCAAGTATGTCTCAATGGATAATAGTGACTGTAGTGTTGTCTGGAATGTTTAGCTTTTCTGAAACTCCTCTGTGTTTTCTGCCTGTCCATCGGTTTGTTGTCTTTTGCTTTTCTCAAGATGCCACACAGTTTGATGGAGTTGTTTTGAAAACACTTGACAGAGTTTGCACTTTACCTTGTTGATTTTGCTTGATTTGCTTATGCTGACTTATTTCTCTTGTTTCCTCCTGTGTAGGAGGCCAGAGCAAGAAGCTTCAAGGAAGACCCTTTGTCAGAGGTGGAGGTCCTGGCTTTGTTTCTGACCTTAGCTTCCTGGAGCTGGATAATCCTGCTGGAAACAAAGAGAGGTACTCTTCCTGGGCTGAATCTGTAACCCGTCTTCCTCAAGTCATAAAACAAAAGGTACGTGATGCTCTGCTTGAAGCAGGGGGGAGCAGTCGTGTTTATTTGTGTTGGGAAAATGAGATTGCATCAAGGTGATTAAACAGAATTGGCTGCAATTATGCATCTCAATTAGGCTTTATATAGAAAATGAATGCACACATGATAATAAGAAGCAGGGGATGTAGGTTGTTTACAGATCAGCACTAAAGCTCAAATGTCCTGTAAACCCCAAGGCAAATTAGTGGGGGAATTCGTGTTTTAATTTTTGCCTTAAATATGATTATGTTTTCTTTTAAAAATTACTTTCTTTGATTTATTATCAGTTTATGTACATGATGTATGTGTCTTAGTTAGGGTTTCTATTGCTGTGAAGAGACACAATGACCAAAGCAACTCTTATAAAGGAAAACATTTAATGGGGAGGCTTACATTTTCAGAGATTTAGTCATGGTGGTGGAACATGGCGGTATACAGGCAGACATGGTGCTGGGGATGCAGCTGAGAGTCCTACATCTTGCAGGCAACAGGAAGTGAACTGAGACTCTGGGTGGTATCTTGAGCTTATATGAGACGTCAAAGTCCACCTCCACAGTGATACATTTCATCCAACAAAGCTACACCTCCCAGTAGTGCCACTCTCTTTGGGAGGCATTTTTTTCATCACTGCCGTTATATGTGTGGACTCACTCATGCCATCATAAACCTGGGGAGACCTAAGTTATGTCTCCATGGACAACTTCATGGAGTCAGTTCTTTTACCTTTGCGTGGGTTCTGAGGAATGAACTCAGGTTGTCAGGTTTGTTGGGCTAGTACCATTATCCACCAAGTCATCTTGCCAGCCCCTTGATCATATTTTCTTTGGTTTCTAATCCAGAGGGGTTACAGATTTCCCCAGAGGAAGGCATAGACTTGCTTGTTGTTACATCTGTCAATCAAATTAGTCCTCTTCCTGTGCCATGGTTCATGGGTTCTGAAGTCACGCAAATAACAGTAGCACCTAATGCCAGGCAGAGCTGAGGGTGTTTTACCACAAAAGTGATTTTTATTTTATAACACATTATATGTATTCCAAACAACAACAAAACAAAACAAAAAATAACCCCTCCCCCCCAAGACCCCCAACCCTACTGAGTTACGCAAACATGTACAGTGAAAACCGAAGATCATACTGGAATATGGGGTTAGGTCTCCAACACTCAAAATTAGCAATGATACTGATTTTAAAAAAGGGGGCATTGATAACAATAGATGCAAGGTTTCATGTATGTTAAATTATTAATAAATGCACTGATGCTGCCATAAATGAGGCACTTTGTCTAGAAAACCCTGAAGCTTCCTGGGTGCTAGAAGTTTACAATGTTCTAGATCACATGAAGTAGAACAATCAGAAATCTGGTAGACAGTTCACCAGATGGATGAGTGTACATGGTTTATAACACCGTAGGTGAAAAGGCATGAGACCTTCCACTCGAGTCCTTGGTGACATCACTGTGGCAATCTGAATGTAATAATCACAACAGGGTGTAGGGAATTTTAGCAGAGCCTTTTTGCTCCCAGGAAAGCGTGTTTTCGCATAAGCCTTGCTGTTAAAGGTTAGCCATTGCACCTTTGACTTCAAAGTTGCTTTTCTTCTGAAAAAGCCAAACACAAAGTAATAAAATCTCCCTGCTTTACATTTCTTCAGCAGAGGGCTTTGGTCTCCAGGAAAGAGATATTACATCTCTAAGTCAGGAAATTTAATCCTAAGTGTAATCGAAACTGCTTACTTGCTGTAATTCAAACCCAATTTCTTTTCTTCTGTATTCTTCTCTACTCTATGGAGGTGATAAAGCATTGTCTTTAAAACAATCTTCCATTACCTAGACAATGAATGTTCTTTGGCTTTTTGTTTTTTAGTTTAATGCATGCTCAAGATATGAGCAATATTTTTCCCCTATCTGTTCTAAATTTTCCTGGGTTTGTGGAGATTTTGTTGCAAGGAGAGTGAGTCCCTTTTTTTTTTTTAAACTTTAAGCAAGAAGCAGTTGTACAGGGGGCACACACTCATCAGCCCCTTCACTTCCCTTAGTTTCACAGTCTGAAGACATTTCACAGGAAATCCGGAAGTAGGCAATTCACGAGTTTCATTTTATTAGTAACTATTATTGTTAATTACGTGTCTAGCCTTGTTTGTAAACCAAACTCTGTTACGGGGAATTGGAGAGATGGCCCATCAGTTAGGAGCACTTGCTGCTCTTCTGGGGGACCCCACAACTGCCTGTAATTAGTGACATTCTCTTCTTGCTTCTGCGGGCACCTGCATACACATAACATTCTTTCATGGACACACACACACAAACACACACACACACACACAGAGAAAGAGAGAGAGAGAGAGAGAGAGAGAGAGAGAGAGAGAGAGAGAGAGAGCACTTTATTGCTTTATCATAGGTGCATATGAACAGGAAGAAGCAGCCTATGTAGGATTTGGTTCTTTCTTGCTTTGGGGACTATACTGGCAATCTTGAGACATATGAACTCCTGGAGCAGCTATAGTGAAAGAGAGAGTGGCTTCTCCTTTTGTCCCAGTGGGACTGTGTATACATATCATAAGAAACTCCGTCTCACCCAAGTCTCTGAGCACTGACTGAGGTCTTGTCTTTGTAGCTGATGCCGTTGTATGAGCTGGTCAAGGAGGTGCCCTGTGCCTCTGTGAAAAGACTGTACCTGAAGCGGGCTCTTGAGGAGTACCTGGATGAATTTGACCCTTGCCATTGCCAGCCTTGCCAGAATGGTGGCCTCGCTACTGTTGTGGGGACACAGTGTCAGTGTCACTGCAAACCGTACACATTTGGTATGGCGTGTGAGCAAGGTGTCCTTGTCGGAAATCAAGCAGGTCAGTGGGATGGGTTTTCACTCATCAAGAGGGATACACTGCAAAGGGAACTCCTTGGCCCTTGACATGCACTGCTTGGCGTTTGCGGATGTGAAATTGCGCTTGCACTCAGACTCTGTTGGTTCTCCATCTCCACAGTATAGCTTTTAAGGTTAAGTCCTTTGCTCTCTCTTCTTACTCGTCTGAATTTGAAACATCATTCTGGTTTGACTCCTCATTCTCGAATTCTCTGTAGAATAGAATTATGTTTAAAATATCATCCAGCTTCTCATAATTGTCTCACAAGGCTTTGCTTTACAACAGCTCTTGTATTGCCTGCTTAGCCTTTCTGACAGCAAGCTCTTTGGACCATCCCTACAATTTTGTATTGTGTACCATTAGTCAATATTTTTCAATAGACAGGTGGGTTTTCAATTATTTATTCAAATGGAAGCATCCTTTGCTAGTAGGAATTGGAATCCAAAGTGGAAATGGTAATGCCTTCCCCCCTTCACTTTGGTCATTGTCTGGAGAAGCAAAGAAACGATACAATGTACATGAATGTACTTTGACACTTTCAAAATAATCAGCACACTTAAGGTATTGCAATATGTTTGCTACAGCAGGCTGGATATGGATACTTCAAGTCAGAGGGGAGAGCCGTTTTGGCTAAGCATTCTAGAGAACACTAGGAAGTACTTGGAGAATAACAAAGGAACAAGAAGTTTGAATGACTTGTCCAAGTCCATGAACTGATAAAATACCATAGCTGGATTCCCACCCAGCCACTTCAGAGCTTACAATATGCCTGTTTTAAATTCTCGCAAGGTCATTCATTATCCCTGTCTTCCAGTGACCCATTAGCAGCAAGTCGGCATTAAGCCCTGAAGTCTTGCTCTCCAGAGGTCAAGAGCCTCTTTCTTACTTTCTAGGAGGGGTTGATGGAGGTTGGAGTTGTTGGACTTCTTGGGGACCCTGCATTCAAGGGAAGAAATCAAGGAGTAGAGAATGCAATAATCCCCGTCCCAGTGCAGGTGGAAAGGCCTGTATTGGAGAAACAACTGAAAGCCGGCAATGTGAAGACCAGGACTTGGAGAACTTGCGGTAATGGAGACCAAACTTGTTGGCTGTTACTTCGAGAATGTATCCTGTGCAGTGAGCGTGAGGTTGATGATAGCTGCCCTTAGATGACCAGCAGGGGAGTGGTGATTTTTGCCACTGTAAAAGGAAGGATATGTGGGTTATTGTGAGAATGCACTGTACCTCTAAGAGGATGAGTGTGGGAAGCAGGTCTCTGCCTGAGGGACCCTTTCTTACAAAACTAAGCCTATCAAATGGAGGAATAACAAATCTTTATATACAAATCCAGAGAGAGGAACATTTTAAATTAGACATAGAAGTGACCTCCTCCTCCTCCTCTTCCTCCTCTTTCTCTTCTTCTTCTTCTTCTTCTTCTTCTTCTTCTTCTTCTTCTTCTTCTTCTTCTTCTTCTTCTTCTTCTTCTTCTTCTTCTTCTTCTTCTTCTTCTTCTTCTTCTTCTTCTTCTTGCTCTAATGAGGGAATGTGTCCTCCTGATTGGTAGATATAGGAAAATTTTGATTATGACTTCACATTTCTGGTCTCCTTGGGGTATTGCAAAAGATGAGGAATTTGGCTGAGAAGGAAGAGCCATAGCCTACTTGGGTTCCTCTCACTCCGATTTCGCTACTGGAGAGGACTGGTGGTATAATGAGCACAGAGGCACCATGGACAATCACTGTTTAGTGATGATGTCTCCATTATCATTACAATTATAAGCTTCTGCTGGAATGATCACAGTGATGGTAAATTTTCAGGAACAGTGTGGTGATATGGCGTTAAGGATCTCTGCTCCTTTTAGACTTGCTATTCTTTCACCAAGTAGAATTGATTTTGTGATCAAAGGATTTCGGAATCCAACAGCAGGAGACAGTGATATCAGAAAAAGATGAACTCTAGAAATCATATAATATGGATGCATTACCCAAAGACTTTCATCTTTCTTCCTGCTTGCTTCTCACACTACTGATCCCGTAGATACTTAAATCACCACCTTTTGCTAGATTGAGTTTATGCTCAAGGTATTTAAAAAATATAGTGTGGTCACATATTTGGTTCTGAGAATGACAAAAATATATATCTATGGTCTTGTACTTTCTACTTGCATACCTTCAGATATAAATGAAAAATATAGTATAATATAACATACCATCTAAATTGTGGAAACCAATCACATTGATTTCCATTTGTTTTTGTTTTTGTTTTTCCAGATTACTTGAACCGCATTGCTTTCATTTGTCTTTGGTTCCAAAAGGATTCTGCCCATCACCCCCTGCCTTAAAAGATGGATTTGTTCAAGTTGGTTATGAAAAGATATCTTTTTCCTTTATAAATATTACAGCTTTTGTCTCTTGGCTATAATCTATCTCCTTCTCCTTGGTGAAATAGTGGTAAAATATTTTATATGTGCTTTAACTTCAGTAGTGGAAGATTTAATTTGTGACATTTCTTCTTTGTCCCAAGGTGATTAAAATTTTGTAGAAGGTAACATTCCTTCTATGGTCTGGGATGTCACTACTGCCACCTGATCAATGAGAGTTACTATCATGCCAGAGGGCTAGTCAACATTGCCAATGTTACTAAGTGTGAATGTACACACGAATTCTTAAGATTAAAGAATCTTCTTTATTCTTTTCATTGAAAAAGGTTTATCTTAAAAAGTTTCATCATGAAGTATTTTATTTACCCCCAGAGATATTTTTAACCACTGTCTGATGGGTTGGAGGCTATAGTACTTTTACCAATTTTTATTATTATAAAAGGACCCTGGTCATCTCCCATTGGTTGTTCTAGCGATGTCACTTGGCATTGTGTTGGTCTTAATTAGTTCTTGTCCAAGTTTTTCTTACAATTGAGTTTTGAGTCCAAATTCAATGAGATCTCTTCATAGCTCACACAATAGATATGCTTCATGCGGATGCCTTCAATGCTGTCAGCTTTACCTTCTTCATGGGACATTTTGATTCTTAAATTCTAGGCTATTAAGCTTAAAATAATGAGAGTTTGCTTAAGTTTCCACAAATGTATATATTGTTGAGAAAGTGAGGAGGCAGAGGAAGGAGATGAGGTAGAGAGTGGTAGAATGTTCTATGGGGCTTTTGAATGAAGCATGTTTAGAGAGCAATATATTGCAAACTCATACATCCTAGCAACCCATGAAGCTCTTTTGCTCTTTTTAGGAGTCAACATTTTTAAATACTGTTTCAGAATGTCCACATAGGTCACTCAGGAACCTCCAAATAGACACTGCTGCTTGATTCCCATCCTCCAAACCTTTCTGACTCAGTAGGTTGCAGGTGGAGCCTGGGAATCTTCTGGTTTCTGAAAGTGGTTTCTGTATAGAAATGTTTGGATGCTGTTGCGTCAAAACTCCTCATCATGAAGTCCCTCTTGCAAAGTAGCAGAAGGTCTCAGAACACAGTAAAAACCTGACATGTACCTTCTCTATTGTTTCCTTTAGCTTCTTAGGAGGCAGACTAAGTCCGGAGTAGTATGTCTGGCAATGATAATGAAGCACCAGAAAATTGGGTTCTATTTCCTAGAGTAGACCTGGGTGAGGTACAACCTCCACGTCATTCTCCAAGCCTTCCTCTATTTCTTCAGCATTTCCCCAGGGTGGGGAGAACCAGAGAGTAAGGAAGGAAGAAAAAACCCCAAATGGGGGTCATTATCCTCTCTCAGGCAGGGATTTGAAATTCCTTCCTTTATTATGACAATTTGCCTCCCAACTTTATAGGCTAATAAAATATGTAATCCATTCATAGCTGCGTTTCCATAGTGAAGAGTGGGAGGAGATGATGTCATGTTGTTTTAGAAGTCAACAGTGAGCTAGGTGTGGTATCACTTGGTGGTAATCCCAGCACTTGGGAGTTGGAAGGGTAAGGTTCTGAGTTTGAGGCCAGCAAGGGCTCCTTAGCAAATTCCAGGTTAGCCTGAGAGGCACAGTGAGACCCTGTCTCAAAAAGCAAAGCAAACAACGAGTTGATAAAATGTCATCAATGAGAAAGACTTTCATTACGATATTGAGAAGATGGGAATGTTTTTGTTATGCTGACATTTTATTAGGTAGTGTTGTCAAGGAACAGAATATGCATCCTTCAGATGAAGAACTGATGAGAAAAAAAAAACTGCTTCCAAAATCTGATGGCAAACTGCCTTTTACTGCAAGTGTAAGGGAAGGAAATCACTATAATGGTGTCCACTAAGTGATTTTAGTCAAACACTCAGTGCAGCACTTGATACTTGGGGAACAGTCTATATGTCTGTTATATGTTAGCATTTATGGCTTTATTTCAATCAATGGTGGTACTAGTATTGTTGAATAGACCCTTACAGGGTAAAATGCTTTATATTGGTTTTCTAAATCAATTGTTTGAAAGTAGGTTTACCAACGCTTAAAGTTAATTATGGTTTGCAGGACAAATAAACATAAAGAAACATTTCATTAATGAGAAACATGCAAACCCAACCTTTTTCCATCTTTTGTCTTTGTTTAGGATGAAGGTACCATTTTTCCTGTTGGGAAAACCATAGTATATGCTTGCAATGAAGGGTATTCCCTTGTTGGAGATCCCATTGTCAGATGTGGAGAAGATTTGCAGTGGCTTGTTGGAGAAAGGCGTTGTCAGAGTGAGTGATCTTGCTGTAGGATATATCCTAAGATGACAGAGTGATAGAGAAAAAGGTGAATCAAGATAAATAACACTCATGTTAACCCCAATACTCTAGAACAAATCACCATTAGCTCTATGACATCAGCAACTCATTTCCTTTTCTTGAAAGGCTGTCAGGAGCCTGCATCAGCTGTTTTTCTCACCACTGTGACAAAAATACCAGATCAAAGTAACTTAAGGAAATAAAGACTTGTGTTGGCTCACAGTTCACAGGGAAGGTATATTCAGGATAAGGATGCCTTGGTGGAAGGAGATTGGGTGGCTGTTCCCATAGCATCCATAGCCAGAAAGCTGAGAGAAATGAATGCTGGTGCTCAAATCACTGTATATATAATATTTTATATAATTTGCTTTGCTTTTCATGCTAAGTATTTCTATTGGTTTATCTTTTACTCATAAATTTTCTGCGTAATTGTGGTTGTAGTTTTTTTTAAAGAATCCTATTGAGTTGTTAATATTTTTTGCTATTTATATTTTCCAATTTTTTGTTTTGTTTTGTTATGTTTTTCAAGACAAGGTTTCTCTATGTGGCCCTGGCTGTCTTGGAACTCATGCTGCAGACCAGGATGGCCTCGAACTCAGAGATCTCCCTTCCTCTGACTCCCGAGTGTGGGATTAAAGGCGTGCACCACTACTGCCTTGCTATTTTCCAGTGTTCTGTAGAAAATTTCCATATTGTCATTTAGGTATTTTTTTGTTTGTTTGTTTTTGAGGCAAAATTTTACTCAATAGTCCAAGCTGACACAGAATTCACCTGACCACAACTAATGGCAGTCCCCTTGCCTCAGCCTCCTAGGGCTGAGACACTACACTTGACATCATTTAGATTTCTCAACAAGGTAACCGCGGCTTTTTCAAGGCATTAGTAATAAATTTCTAGTAATCTCATTATTTGCACCTCTTGTTTCTGTTTTATTTTTAGTGGTCAAAGTTTGGTCGTTCTTACGTTTTTGAACATTAGATTAGTTGTAACCAAATGCCACTCTACACATGAAAAACTTTAAGAACAATTTGAGGCTTTGATGACGTCTTTGGAGGTGTCAACAATGAAGCTGCTTTTTGGCTGGTTAACCTTTATTCCAATGGTGTCTAGCCACTAAGTGATCGCGAGGAAAAGTCTGGACTTTCTTCTTGGCTGTCTGCCCCGCCCCTTTTTCTTGACAATAGAGAGCCCTGGGTCCTCTACCCTGTGACTCTAATGCAGGCTCCAGAAACCATTTAACCTTTGAGCTGCAATTCTCTCCCCAGTTTGTCTCTTCTACATTACATTCTTATTTTTTTTTATTTTGTTTTAGTTTTTCAAACTTGCAAATACCACATGGAGAAAAGCATTGCCCAATCAGTAACTACTGCCTTAGATTTCTCCTCCCTGAAATCTTGGACCTTTGAATCTGCAGTCGTTTGACAACTCTCTGAGTCTCAGAAACATTTTTCCTTTAATCTTGTGCAACCTTCCTATCTGTCTTGGTGGGAGAGAGGCTGAAGGACATTCTCGTAATAGATCAGGCAGAAGTATCATGCCAGAAACAAACTCACGGCCAGATTTTGAAGGCCCAGCATGTGGCCAGTACTTAGCTTTATCTACCAGTACACAACCCATTTGACAAAATACAGGCACTTAATAAATGATAAATACTGTGTTTGTATAAGTGAATGAATGGGTCTTCTGATAAAGTCAGGGTTGAAGCAGAGCAATGCCGTACTTGTCCAAAATCCGTGAGGGACTTGGCAAAGATTTCTGTTTTCAGTCATGGTTTCTGGCCTGCTCTTCCTAACTATGTATATTTTTTCACATTTTTTTTAAAAATCTGTTTTTAAATAGATTTGGACTAATGAATGCCATTAAGGGAAAGTTTGAGATGGGAAAAATACAGAGCACTGCAGACTTTCATGGCTGCAAGGTGAAAGGTGGTGCTTTAGATTTGTAGATAGTGACGTATCTAATTAGAGCTAATGATATGCAAATGAGGGAAGCTCTTGGGGGAAGTTCTGGTGGGACATCACCTCACCACAGAGATGAGAGGCAGCTGTGAAGGCTGCGTTTAGCAGCAGCCTGGGCTTTGGGACTCTACTTGTAGGCGTGCTCATTTTAGGTTGTCACATTGCTTTGAGGGCAGGGGAAGGAGATGACAGCTGTTTTGTCTTCAGTCATTTGCTGGTCAATTATGTGTCAGACACCGCGGAGGCTGCCTTTGGGAGCCCCCTATGAGTAGCCTCTGTTTTCCCTGCTTGGCCTCTGATGCGAAAAGGCAGAGCCTGTACCTTAGCACACACCCAGGCTGTCTTTACAAAGGTTGTTTGGAGGAAGCAGTGACCCTTGCATTCTGTTCTCCTTCATCTTCAGAAATTGCCTGCGCTCTCCCTGGATTGATGAATGGCTTGCAGAGCCACCCGCAGAAACCCTTTTACACGGTCGGTGAGAAGGTGACCCTCTCCTGTGCAGCTGGCATGTCCTTAGAAGGCCCTTCAGCATTCCTGTGCGGCTCCAGCCTTAAGTGGAGTCCTGACCTGAGGAATGCCCGCTGTGTGCAAAAAGGTGAGTGGCCTCTGTGTCTCCTCAGTGCCACCTGTGCTCAGACAGGTGCAAGCCCTTGTGGTGACTGTCATGACATTCCGGCACAACACATCATTGTCTGCATCTGGCTCCCTAGGAGAATGAGGTCAGTGTATAGATGGTGTAACAGCCGTTCACGTTTCACGATAGACTCGTGGAGCTCAGGGACAGGAGAAGATTCCACACACTGAATTTCACTCCTCCATAGAAAGTTATATCTGCCAGAGTACCAAGGAAATGAAGGCTTTTTGAAAGCCGATGTTTGGTTGCCTTCTGATTTCCTAAACTCAGAGTCAGGATGATAATTTATTTTCAACTTTGAATGCTTTATTTCTGGAATCTCAGAGTTCATTGATATTAAAGTTGAAAATTTGTAAAGCATTTATGTTTAACACTGCAAAGCAGACATTATTCAAAGGAAAATCTTGTTAGTGAAGCAACTCTTTGTGAGGGTAAGGAATTAAGTTTTCAGGAAGAAGGAAAAGATGAGAATCTAGATGGCTCAGCAGGTAGAGCTTCCTTTATTTAATACCAGAGAGGTGCTGTCTCTAACTCTGGTCAACCCAAGATGAAGGCACAGGACCCAATCTCTCAATGACTAGAGTTCAAGAGATGCAGATCTAGGCTTTAGGTTTACATTTTTGTAGCTAAGGATAGGGAAGGGGCATGAGGGCCTTGTTAGGGGCAGCATGGGGAAGGTAGCTGTTTTTCTTAGATAAGCTGCGTGATTGCAAGGTCTGCTCTCTCTGCAACCACTGGCTCCTGGAGTTGGAGTCAGATCCCAAATAGCTGCTTCCTGGGACTTTGAGCTCAGTTTCAGGCCCTTGGTTTTTAGCTGAGGGTGTGAGTGTGGGAGCTGGGGCGGTCTTCTTTTACTCTTTGTAGTGGAAATCCAGCAAACTAGTATTCTAAACATTAGTCACATGCTAATATCTTTTAAGAACCCAAGATGAATTGGGTGCTGTGGTGCACCCCCCACCCAGAGGCACAGGAGGTAGATTTTTGTGAGCTGGAGACCAGCCTTGTCTACATAGTGAATTCCCGGACAGTCAGGGGTATGTAGAGAGACCTTGTCTCAAAAAACAAACACCTAAGACAATAAAAAACAATTTAGGAAGACAAAATTATGTATTTTCAGAGGTTTTGAAATGGGCCAAATATGTTTTTAAAGTATATTTATTGCTTGATTATATATTGATAAATGTAAGTGTGTTATTTACTTAATAATTTAAGAAGATGAATTTGTTTGTATTGTGTGTGTATGCATGTTATGCCTGCATGTATGTAAGTGCACTGCATGTGTGACCAAGACATGCAGAGGCTAAAAGAGAGCATTGGAGGCCCTGAAATTGCAGTTAAGGACAGTAGTGAGAGGTGTGTGGGTGACATGGGCTGAGCCCAGTGCTGCTGCAAGAACAGCAAGTCCTCCTAACTGCAGCTGCATCTCTCCATCCTGGAAAGATGCTTTTAATAATTATAACCAGGAAAGAGGGCAATCTCATGTACATGCTATTCTACATAATATGTCTTCAGTGTAAACATCTTAATGCAGTACTAAAATCTGTCTGTTCTTATGAGGATGAAGTACTAGATTCTATAACAAATTCAGTTAAGTGAATTTGATGCTTACAACAGGAAAGATCAGACTTCTTGGAACCCTGTTCCCCTGCATTAGACCTGAACTGTGGTGATGTACAGATAGTAGAGAGAAGGAAAGTGGATTAATGGAATACTTTCTGCATCAGCTCTGGTGCAAACTCTCTTCTAAATACATCAGAAAACAATTGCTGTCTTCTACATTCCCTCTAGCATAGAGTTGTGTCAAGTAAGGCACCTGTACTTGTGATTCTAAGATGAAAGAGAACAATATACACTTAATGAGGATATACTTTGGTTCCAGAGGAAATTAGGTAGTTGTTTTTCTGAAATGCTTGCTTCTGTCATTTTATAGTATAATTTAGTGTGCTTCCCCCCCGGCCCCAGTAGAAGAAAATGGTATTATGGTTGGTTCTAATTAAAGATGTTTTATGGACCTGTGTATTTTTCTGAATATGTAGATAACAAAAATAAGTGCACTTAAAATAAACCTATAACAAACTAAAGTTCCCATGTTTATCAGCTTTCAGAGTTAGTGCTTTAAAATATTAGTTGAGCATGGGGATGGGGAGATGGTTCAGGGGGTGCAGTGTCTGCTGCATATGCACTAGGAGCTTAGTTCAGATCTCCAGCTTTCAGAGAAAAGCCGGGTGTTGTGGTGTCTTGACTCCCAGCGCTGAGGGCATGGGGACAGGTGGATGCTGGCAGCTGGATGGTTGGCCAGTCCAGCCAAAATGGTGAGCTCCAGGTGCAGAGAGATGCCTTCTCTCAAAAATAAGGTGCAGGGTGATAGAGGAAGACACCCCGACATTGATCTCTAGCTTCCACATATGTATACACTTGCACATACCTACTCACACATAGACTCACACACATACTAACACACATACACACATACCACCACCAACACACATACCTCTGACACACACGTTCATACTCACACATAATAACACGCACATTCACATACACACATACCACCACCAACATGCACACCTCTAACACACACGTTCACAGTCACACATGGACACACACACATAATAACACACATTCACATACACACTTACTACCACCAACACCCACACCTCTAACACACACGTTCACAGTCACACATGGACACACATTCACATACACACTACTACCAACACCCACACCTCTAACACACATGTTCACATACACACCACCATCACCACCACACACACGATATTAAGTAATAAGTGAATAAAGTACTAGCTTTGAATATTTAATCCTTTAGAAACCGTGCTAAGCACACAAACACATGCATGTTCCACACACATACAAACTCAAACACAAGTATCAGTTAAGTGATAGATAAGTGAATGAAGTACTAGATCTTTTAATGTCTAAATATTTAGTCATTTAAAAATTTTGCTAAGCTATACATAAGATTCACTATTTTAATCATTTTAATATGCAGATATTATAAGCACACTCCATGATGAACAGCTATCATCTCTACCCATCTCCAAGATTTTGCATATAAATGTGTTTTGATCTCGCAAATAAAATAAAAAATATTTTATCAAACAATAAAAGGCAGTGCAAGGAACCCTTATACACTACTGATGGGGATGCAAATTAGGTCAATCACTTTGGAAACCAGTTCACAGATGACTCAAAAAAATCAAAACTAGACTAGAAGTACCATATATTCCAATGACATTACTTACCTGATGGAATCCAAGTCATCATAGGACATAAATACCTGCACATCCATATTTATTATGGCATTTACAACAGCAAAGATGGAATCGCTTTGCTTTGTACCAACAGATGAATGAATGAACAAAGTTTGTTTTATTATACACAAGACCTACCTAAGATCAAACTAGAAAAGAAATCCCAGGACGCATGAGGAAGGAAGTCATGAAGTTCCCCTGCTAGCTGAGAAGCTGGGTAATTGATGGCTGCTGCAGGAATGCAGCCTGTGAGAGGCTACCCATGCCCCAGTAGATGGTCAAACACCCATGCATATATAGGCAGCACTAAGTGGACTCACTGGGTTAAAAAAAAAAAAGAGCATAAGAAGTTGGGAGGAGATAGCAGTGTGTGTGGGAGGAGAGTAGGAGTATTCAAGGGGAGAGAATGAGGTGTAAGTTTGATACTTTAAAAAATATTAATATTAAATACAATTTAAAAATTAGAACAAGAAGAAAATGTGGCATATAAACACAGAGGGGTTTTATTGCCTCAAGGAGAAACAAAACTGTATGATTTGAAAGAAAATAGTGGAGCTGGAGATCATTGTGGCAAGCAGAACAAGACAAACATGTTTTCCTCTCATATGTACAATGCACACTTAAAAATATGTGTATGAAACTTGGCAATGTGGCTTAACAGGTAGAAGCATGTGCTATACAAGCCTGTTGACTTGAGTTTGACTCTTGGGACCCAAGTAAAAAAATTAGATACAGTAGTGAGCATCTGTAATCCTAGCCCTTCTATGGTGAAATGGAAGGTCATAGGTCAGCTATCTGG
Source organism: Ondatra zibethicus (assembly GCA_004026605.1). Lineage (NCBI taxonomy): Eukaryota > Metazoa > Chordata > Mammalia > Rodentia > Cricetidae > Ondatra > Ondatra zibethicus. The sequence continues at coordinate 307,081 of PVIU01000382.1, read as the reverse complement.
AATGTGGGGTGAAACAAGAAACCCTGCCTCCAAAATGGGTGGAAAAAGTGAACTTGCTTCTGAAAGTTGTCCTCTGACCTACATGCATGCATGCACATGCGTGCGTGCGCGCGCGCGCACACACACACACACACACACACACACACACACACTGTGACACATATGTGCCTGTGGGCACATAGAAACAACAACAAAAATAAAAGCAACAGTACTAAATGTATTTGATATTAAAGTAAATGACTATTTAGAGGGAAGAAGGGAACCAGCAAGAGGGAGAGGAAGGCAAGAGAGTAATAGGGAGCTTAATATAACAAAATACAATGATGCTCATCAAAGAAGATATCAAAATGAAATCTATTAGCTTATGAGCTGTATTCATGACTTTTCTGTTGCTTTGATAAAATACCATGACCCAAAGCAATTTACAGAAGAGTTTATTTGGTTCCAGAGGGGGAGTCTATAATGGTGGTGGGGGTGGGGATGGGATCAGGGGACAGAAGCTAAAAGCTGGCTGATTACATCACAACTGCACCTAGGAAACAGAGAGGGAGAACTGGAGGTGGGGCCAGGATGAATGCTCAGTTTATTTATATGGTAGATTATATTGACAGAATTTTGTATATTGAACCATCCCTTCATCTCTAGGATGAAATCAACTTGGTGAAAGACTGAATTCTCAAAGCCCACCTCTAGTGATGTATTTTCCCTAGGAAGACTGTACCTCTTAAAGGTTCCATATCTCCTCAGATGGTGCCACCAAGTGCTCAAATGCATGAGCTTATGGGAGATATTTTTAATTCAGTCCAAAATACATGCTCCTAAAAAGATAGAAAACCGTTTTGCTTTGAAATAATTTTAGATCTCAGAAAAGTTGCAAAATATAGATTCTATACATCCTCACCTACTGACATAACTTAGTTGATGAAAGCAAAGAAACTGCCGGTTGTGGTGGCCCATATCTGTTGTCTTAATTACTGTTTTATTGCTCTGCAGAGACACTGTGACTAAAGTGACTCTTAGGAAAGGAAGAATTTAATTGGGGGTTTGCTTATAGTTTTAGACAGTTAGTGGAGAATGTATCAGCAGCCAGGCAGGCATGGTGCTGGAGAAGCAGCTGAGAACATTCCATCCTGATCTGCAGAGAGAGAGAGAGAGAGAGAGAGAGAGAGAGAGAGAGAGAGAGAGAGAGAGAGACTGGGTCTGGTATGGGTGTTGAAACCTTAAAGCCCACCCCTAATAACACATCTCCTCCAACAAGGACACACTTCCTAATCCTTTCAACAGTTCAACTGGCACTAAAAATGAAAATATATGAGCCCATAGTGTGGATAGGGACATTCTTATTCAGATCACTTCCCAAGCCATGCTAGTATTTGACAACCGAGATAGGAGGATCTCAACTTTGAGGCTAACCTGAGCTATATTATAAGACTTTGTTTCAAAAGTGAAGAAAACAACAAAACAAAAACAAATTGAGAAAGTAACATTACTAAGATGCTATCGACTAACCTATTATTCGGAACCATGTTCCCCCTTATGCAATTATTATTTCTAGGATCTGATTCAGCTTCTGTTTTGCATATGGAGTGCCATTGCATCAAGTTGAAGTGTTTAGAGGACATGACTGTTATTGAGATTTCTAGCTGTGGAAGACATTTCATATTGTTACTATTTTTCCAATTTTGTGAATTTCTCGGGAGATTGTATTATCTTGTCTAACTTTTTCATATTTCCTACAGTAAGGGACATATATATTCTATGCTGTTTTTACTTATAAAATTACGCCCTTAGGACAGTGAGATGGCCCAGTGTATAAAGCCACTTGCTGCCAAACTTGGTGGCCTAAGTTTGGTCCCCCAGGACTAACATGGTAGAAGTTGTTTTCTGACCTCTACATGTGTGCCATATACATGCACACACCAAATAAATAAATGCAGTTAAAAATAAGAAAACGTGTTCTTCTAACAAAACTATCTCTATAATCTACTATATGAATATCTAATTTTATGACCAAAAGTTTAGTGCAAATGATTTTCATTAAAATGCAAGCAGAAAGTGGAACAAACCATGAGTGTTTTAGACTTCACATTGCCATCTGCCAGAGCCAGTGCAAAGGTTTTCAGTCTATGGTACAGCAAAGCCACACCAAGGTGCTTTCCTAGCAAAATTCAAATAATAGTTTACTTAAAATGATAAGTTTCTACATAGAATATTTTTAATGTAAGCAACTCCAGACATAAGCACACTCTTGAGGGAAGACCACCTGGATGTTTGCATGCGGGAGGATATCGTCCCTTTGTACCTTGGGTACCAGAAAATTCTCCAACATATATTCCTTTTAAAAAAGTTTTATTTATTTATTTAATGTATATAGGTGTTCTGTCTGCATGTATATATGTGCATCACAAGCATGGTTGGTACCCACAAAAGAAGAGGACATCAAATCCCATGGAATGGGAGTTTCAGATAGTTGTGAGCTGCCATGTGGGCACTGGGAATCCGATCCGAATTCTCTGGAAAATTGGCAGGGGCTCATAAGTACTGAGCCATCCCTCCAGCGCTCTGAGTTCTTTTGTGGTTTTGTGACCAGTGTGGGCCTTGTGGTGAAATGCAGTTCAAAACGACAGTTTACAAGGATTGGCTTCGTGAAAGGGAACCTGCTTCACTAACCATGGGTTCAAGTCTGAACATTTGTTAAATATTTGAGATAGCTTCCATTTCTAGGCTTTTCATCTCTTACATGTGAGCTTGTTAGCAAGGATGAAGCATCAAGATGTATGAACAGTGCGTGATCAGTTCAACATACCTGGGGAGGGTAGCTGTTGTCACTCTGCAGGGTTTTATAGCGTGAAATGCTTTAGAGTTTTATAATGTATACATTAAATTTTCTTATTTCCTGAAATTAAAACATAATTGCATCGTTTCTCGGCTTCCCTTTCCTCATTCCAGCCATTTCCATGCACCTCCTGACTTTCTCTCAAATTCATGGCATTCTATTTATTTAATTGCTGTTACACACACACACACACACACACACACACACACACACACACACACACACACACACACACACACACACACCCCTACCTAAATATGTAAATACAACTTGCTCAGTTCCCATAATTTTTTAACTGGAAACTATTTTTTCATATAACATATTCTGATCATGGTTTCTCTTCCCCCAACTCCTCCTATGTCCTCCCCAGATCCTTACCCACAATTCCATGCCCATTTTCTTCTTCTTTAGAAAACAACAGGTGAACAGCAACAAATCCAAACAAACCAGAATTTTAAAAAAAGAAACACACACACACGTACACAAACTATACACACACCATAAAAACACAAAACTGGAGACCATAGCATACAAGTAAAAGACCGGTAATGCAAAAAATGCTCTAACAAACAATGTTACAGAAATACCACTGAGTTCAGTGTGTGTTGGCCTTCCCCTGCTGGGCAAAGAGCTCACCCTTAAGTGTGCCTAATATACCTAGTGAGATGCTACTGGAGAAAACTAATTTTTCCTTTGCAAGCAGATGTCAATTAGAGATGGCTGCTTGGTTAGGGATGAGAAGTTACAAGTTTTTTTTTTTTTTCAATTTTTAAAATTGAAAATGCATTTTTTTTCACACAACTTTTGTTTATGGTTCCCCTTCCCCCAACCTCATCCTCCCCACTACTCCATCCACCCAAATCCCCATCTTTTAGCTGTAGGAAATCCTTACAACTGAGACTCCTACAGAGCCTGACTCAGCAAGTTCTATTGTAAAGCAGTCACCTGCTACTAAGGATCACATCTCTCTTCAACGTCTCTTTTAGACACCACCACCCTCCCACCAGCAGCTCCTGCATGTCAGCCCTGGGAGAAACTGCAGAACTCAAAGTGTGTCTGTAAAATGCCCTACGAGTGTGGGTAAGCTCTCTCTTTGCCGCCCCCTCTTCTGTTTGCTTTTATCCAGGGTAAATGGGGGTGGCTTCGAACAGCGTATTGGATGAAGTATAGTTTATGAATAGCTAAGGGTCTTTGCATTTTAATCTGTCCTATTGCTGCTGGTTGCGGATCATACATAGACTGATGGCCATGGTGTTAAGCAGGATTCTAATATGAAGGGGCCAGGCACTAAAGGACCAGTTGAGCACTGCTTGTTCTATATATAAACTGAGGCAAAATGACGATACCGTCACCTGACGATTTAGAGCTTTGGAGGATTAGGCTGAGATTCCTGTGGGACATAAAATTTGAAAAGCAATACCAATAGATAATAGAGCAGCTGCTTCTCTGATGCCGGAAGCTTCCTTTCTAGATTTGCCTTCTAGGAATGCTACCAGTTTCTGGTCCCTGCTTTTAGGAGGATTTGGGAAGTAGCTCCTGGATGCCTGTGTCAGGAGCCTAGCAAAGATGCAGGTTGTACAGTTACGAGAGGACTAGGAGAGGTTTATCAGCATGCCTACAAAAACGTGGGCAGAATAAAGCAAATGATAATCTCATATGTGTGTATATCCATGCCCAGGCCTGAAAGAGGGAGAAAGACATTTATGAAATGTGAAGACAGATACGGCTGTGACAGGATGGCTGCTAAGGAGGAGCACACTCCTTTTAGGGACTTGAGAGGCACCACAGGTCTAATCCAGGGTTATAAATACTTCCTTCCATGGTTAAAACTGCTCCACCAGGGCTCTGCAATGACAGAACCACTCACAGCTACAGGATAAGCATGGTCTCATATGGTCTTTCCACGCCAGATGTCAAAGAAGATGAGCAGGAGTGGAGACGGGTCTGGGAGGACATAGGAGACATTCAGTCTCTGGACCATTTTCATTTTTTAAGATTAAGGACTTAAGTTGGTTCATCTTTAGGAATCAAAACAACAATTTACTGAATACTTTGTAGTTTCCATGCTCCTCGAAACCCATATCCACTTCTTGAATTAATAGTAGACGATAATGATAATCTATCATGACTTTTCATATGCAGGAAATTAGTGAGATTATGAGCAGTCCAGATAAGTTTTCATCCTAGTGTCCCAACTCTGTTACTCCTGTCTTACAGCCATTATTCATTTCAATCAATTTTTTCTCTTTCTAACTCCTCCGGCTCCCTTAGTTTATCCTCATTCTGTCATTCATAGCCATGGCATGATTTTTAGGATAATTTCACAGCATTGGATGCCAATGTCAACATCGCATTGCAAAGTTTCTGCTTCTTAAACTACTCTAAGTAGCTATATTCAAATTTTAAATAAACAGAGAAAACAATTTATACATATAATTTTTTTCTATATAAGCCACTCCAGAGAAATTTAGCTCTAGGTAAAAGAGAAGAAGAAAATGAAGTATGTGAAAGTAAAATGTTCCTGACAAGTATATAAAACATGTTTTGTCGTGTAAGACTTTTCCCTGCAACAATACTTTTCATATCCATCATTATTCAGAAATGGAATTTTTTTGTGGGGAGAGTATAGGGTTTGGGGGGAGTTTGAGACAGGTCTTGTATATGCTCCAGGCTAGCCTTGAACTCATTGTGTAGCTGAGACTGGCCTTGAACATCTCATCCTCCTGCTTCCTTCTCTCAAATCCTGAGACTACGTGTGCCACCCTGCCCAGTTTAGGGAACATTCCTTTTTAAAATGATGTTTCTAAATAGCTATATCATACCATGTCTTAGGGTTTCTACTGCTGTGAAGAGACACCATGACCACAGCAACTCTTATAAAGAAAAAAGCATTTATCTGGGGTGGCTTACATTTCCAGAAGTTCAGTTCATTATCATCATAGTGAGACATGGCAGCATGCAGGCAAACATGGTGCTGGAGAGGTAGCTGAGAGTTTTACATTTTGCAGGCAACAGGAAGTGACTATCTCACTGGGCGTGGCTTGAGCACATGTGAGACCTCAAAGTCTGCCTCCACAAAGCCATACCTACTCCAACATGGTCACATCCCCCCAGTAGTGCCATTCCCTTTGGGAGCCATTTTCTTTCAAATCACCACAAACCATTTTAACAACAGAAAAAAAACCACACTAGGATGTTTAGTGGAAATATTTCTAAATCCTTTGTAAGCACACTCACTTCTACTGGCAGGGGGTACACCACAAGTGAGAAAGTCAGAAGATAGCTTGCTGGATTTGGCTCTCTTTTTTTCTCCACTCTGTTGGTTCTGGGGATCAAACTCACATCAATAGATTTGGTGGCAAGTGTCTTTATTCAACAATCTATATCACTGGCTACACGGATATATTTTTTTAAAGTCACATTGTCGGGATTGGAGGGATGACTCAGTGGTTAAGAGCACTTGCTGCTCTTCCAGAGGACCTGAATTTGGTTCCTAGAACCCACATCAGGGAAAATTGTCTGTAATTCCAGCTCTAGGAAATCTCGCCCCTCTGGCGTCTGCAGGCCCTTGCACTAATGTGTGCAGAGCCACGTGCACACAGACCTATATATACTTAATTAAAAAATACAAATAAACCTTTAAGACAGCATTGAGAAATAGTTCCATCTTCACTTGTTTACTTAAGGACTCTAGTGAACAATGCACAATTATAGACTCAGAGGGTTGCTGAGCTTGGAGGTCCGTGGTTTCACATGATCTCTTGAGGATGTTTGGTCTTTGCTGGTTTTCTGTTTCCTTTGGTATCAATCCATCTGCAGTTGCTGGCAGACATCACCTTCTCATCCAATTTGCCGCATCTGGTCTGTCCTAGATGAAGATAAACCAGTGCTAGGTATCTGGGCATATAAAAACTGTAAGCACATGAAGAGAAAACACAGTTTTTGTTGTTGTTGTGTTGGTTGCACTGTAGAGTCGTGAATATGAAGTCTTACTTTTGTTTACCTTCCTCAGCTCTGAAGAAAACAAATCTTGCCAATAACATAATTAAAATGCTCTTTTTAGATCTTCCTTGGATTTATGTGCTCGAGATGCAAGAGGCAAAAGGATACTGTCTCTGACTGTGTGCAAGATGCACGTTCTCCACTGTCAGGGAAGAAATTACACTCTCGTTGGCAAGGACAGCTGTACTCCTCCTGCGTCAGCTGAGAAAGCTTGTGGTGCATGTCCGCCATGGAGCAAATGTGATGGTAAGGAACCTTCCATGCTTGTGACTGTACCAATGCCAAGGCAACGGTGCCAAGAGTTTTGAGCAATGTACTTTCCAATTTATCAGCAGATACCTCAAAATGTTAAACATATTAGATTAGCTTGACAGTAAACTTCCTCTTGAGTTCCCTCCCTAGAGAGGGTTGGATGATGAGTGTAAGAGGGCAAAAATCCATTCCTGATCATCTAAGTATTCCTCCAAGCCCCACTAATTCTCAAAACACCTGTGTACATAAAATAAAAACGAAAAAGATTAACGAAGAAAGAGGACTTACAGAAAAGTACCTTCTAAAAATTCGATGGTTATATTTTACACCTTTGTGAAGAAGTTTCCCTGGGCTGATTAGATGGCTCGGTGGGTAAAGGTGCTTGTGGCTAAGTCTGATATCCTGAGTTCTGTCCCTGGAATCCACATGCCCATTATGGTGTGTGAATACCACCCCCCCCACAGACACAAAGACACACACACACACACACACACACACACACACACACACACACACACACACACACACACTAGAACAAAGTAAAGTTGAAGATTTGAGCCAAGTGCTGCTCTGAGATTAATGACAATCTCTTCTTGTTGTAAGGGGTGTTTAAAAAGTGTTCGAGAGCCATTAAAAAATATGAGTGCCAAGCTGACCCTTCTTGAAATAACCAGAAGGGGACTAGACAACGGAGCTGCTTTCTCAGATTGTGGTTCATTATCCTAGGTTATGGCTAACCAGAGTTTAGCAATGATATTCAACACCACCCATGCTTTGGGGGAATATGGTGAAGGGGGAAGGGCTAGGCTGCAGGAACCAAGCTTCTGCCCAGGATTTCTGTCCTTGTAGACATGGAAACGGAACTATGTGATATATAGTGACATCTGTAAGCTTCCTGGTTCTCTGTCCCGTGTACCACATGGGGACCTTTCCCTCAGTTCTTCATAAGTTGCAGTAGGATGACAATATATGTAACTCTAACCACATCAGGCTCATTGCTGCTTTACTGTTCTTTGGCTGACCCACTTATTCTCCCCTGGAGGACCCAGGTGATGGATTCTCACCAAGCTACCTCCTGCGTTTTCTCCTTGTTTCTGATTAGCTTATATAGGACAAGTGCCCTACTGAATGCCACACTTTCCCTCTCAAAGAACTTTTTCTTCTTTTCTTTCTGTGTCTCTGAGCTTGGATTCTCCTTCCACTCTCTGCTGAAACCTTCTTATTTGGTCTGGGGAACAAAGAATTTTCCTTGATTTCTGGCCCACAGGGATCACTGCCCATATGAGGAAAGAGAGGATGAACTCTTGACTTCCACAGACCTGCCTCAGATGTGTCCAGCCAGTAGAAAGCCTGGCGCCAATTTCAAAGCCCATTTATACCAAGTGAAGCAAAATAGCCCCATTTCCTGGTCTTCTTATTCTTCCAGCAGATAGTTTATTGTATCACTCAAGGCAGGAGCTCCCTAATCACCATGCCATTAGTTTGCAGGTGATGTGCTTTGAGTCTCCCATGTCCACAATGTGCCATTAAGTCTCTCCCACTTGTTCTTTCAGCTCAGAACAGCAAATGTGTCTGCAGAGAAGCTTCAGAGTGCCAGGAAGCAGGGTACAGCATCTGCGTGGATGTGAATGGCAAGGAGGAGACAATGTCCGAGTGTGAGGCAGGTGTCTTAAGATGCAGAGGGCAGAGCATCTCTATAACAGCCATAAAGCCCTGTGCTGAAGAAGCCCAGTAGGACCCAGGGAGCCTTGGTCCTTTTCATCAGAGTCTAGTGGACAGTGGATGATGAGTTAAAACAACTGTACCTGGCACTTAGATGACTTTCCCAGCATGAAGGCACCATCTTTTCTCCTTCCCCTCCAGTATATATTCCTTCCTTCTGTGTCCAGACACCTGTGCAAACAATCTTTGTTTTCCCAATGGCATGAGCTACTTGTGAGTTCTTGGAAAAACATGTTGGTCTTTGACTTTTTTGTGTGTGTCTTTGTAAAACTAAAGGATGGGACTAGAGATGGTTTTGTTCCCCATTCATCCTGTGATTCTTTTAAATATGAATGACCCAGTCCATGGCCTATGGATTGGTTAGGAAAACAGAAGGAACATAATTTTCTGATTAGCGAGGTTGACTTTCCTCAGTGAAATCAAACACACACACACACACACACACACACACACACACACACACACACTCACACACATACACACATTGAAAGAAACAGATGCAATTATTTCCATCCTGAGGGGGAATGTCATGCTTTGTCCTACAAAGTCAGCCCCACATGTGGGATCCTTATTCTTGTCAGAAGATTGAACCACTCAAATGTCAGAGCAGAATTCATCATGCTGTGGTCACAGGGCACCGTCTGCTTTCTTGTCTGGGAACAAATATGATTCAGTCTCTTGGGAGGTTTTCTTCAGTATGTGTCAAATGCAAGCGCTGAAATCACTCTGTTATTCAAAGAAGCACCAGTTTCTGCTAGAGCTATTGAGTGATGCATATTCGAGAACAATCTTTTCTAATGCGCTACTCCCCTAGATTTTTCCAGAAGAACACAACATTGGCATTTGGTTTATTTCTTATTAATTTTTCATAAAAAATAAACAAAAAAATGAGCTGTGGGGTGAAGTGTGTGGGCTGATGTAGAATTTAAAGAATGCACAAACACTATCCTGTATATATTTCTTGAGGCTGATGGATACATTTCAAACAAACTTTAAGTTGCTAAGAGTTAGACAACTTAACCAAGATACTGTTCTTTAGACTTTTTGAAGTGTATAGTGTTTGATATGACTGAGCCAGACTTAGCTTTTTATACTAGAATCTCCCTTGAGGGCTGCTGCAGATGTAATATATGGAGGATACACAGAGGTGGGTTTCACTTATTGAAAACAATACATTTAAACCTGTTAAGCACTCTGGTTAGAGGGAGCTGTGGGTTTTGACTTCTACCCTGCACAAAGAAGAACTAGATAAGGAATGATGTAGGAGGACAGATCTCAACATCCTCCAGTCTTTCCTTTATTTACTTTTCTAGTTTGGAGTTACATTTCAGCTACTTATGAGCACCTCCTGTGTGAAAATCTAAATTCTCAAATGCTTTAAAATTGGAAACCTATTGATGACACGACAGAAAATGTCCATGAGTGGAAAATTCCGCCTCTGATCTCATAGTGACAGGTCACAATCAAAGGGTTAAACATGTCCTAAAAAATGACCTTCAGGTTATGTGAAATCTGTCTTTAGATTTGCATCCTAGTCTCCTAAATACCTCACCATGTACCTGCAAATATTCTAAAATCCAAAAGTATCTGAAATTGCAAACTCTCCTGGTCAAACCTTTTGGAAGAGCACATTTAAAGGCTAAGGTGTTTGGGAAAGAAGTTTCAACAGCATTCCTGGAGGAGACACAAAGGACTGATGAGTCAGGGGAAGGATGGGAGGAGGGAAGGAGCAGTCAATAGACATTTTGAGGGATTCATGTGTGTGTGTCCCGCTCCAAACATTTTTATGCCTCTTGACCTTTCTTCAATTCAGGCAGGGAATCCACAATTACCTACAAAGAATCAGAATAATTGTCACAGGTCTTCAAGAAGAAAGTTATTTTTGATAATGACTCATGGAAGATGTTTTGAAAATTTAAAAATAAGCTCTGTAAGCAGAAGTCTGTGAGGAAAGTGAGAAGGGACTGTTTATGTCATAAGAAAATAAAAGGCAAAGGGAATAAATCCTTCCTGCCTGTTTTTCCTCTGTCTCAGACCAAGGTAGGATTACCTGACTGAGAGCAGAGTTGCCTAAAAGGCTGAAAGCAGCGTTGGAATTAAGATCCTTTGGATCTATGGGGAGGAGGAAATGGGTACTTTACTCTCACTACTTTTAGAGAGCCACATAGGAAACAGATCTTCATCCTCCATTTACATAGCTATTCCAAGTTACTGACAGGCAGCCTTGGATTTTGGGATGGCCTTCCTGGGATCTCATCCCGTTCCTGTTAACCTATCAACAGAAGTGATGCTTATCAGCACCCTGGGTTTTAACAACTCCATCTACACCAATCCATCCCCCATCTCTCTAAGAATCTTGTCATTACCTTGAATCGGAGGAAAGAGCATGGATAGTCCCATGGCATATGGTAGGGGTATAGATTGGTAAGTGAGCTTGTATGATAGGTGACCCCCACAACTCTGGATTGTTGAGCAACTACTCGGATAACTTATTAAGGGCTCTTCTCACAGCCAGCTAGCTGATGGCTGATCTCAGCTCCATTTAAGATGTGAGCTTATCAAACTGTCAGGAGAACATGCTCAGAGTTGTAGGTACTGGACACTTGCTTTGCCCAGTATTCCCTGAAATGGCTTTAGATGTGTCTGTACATATATCATTACTACTTTTCCTTCAGGGTTAGATGTTTGGATCCTATTACTTATCATTCTGTATTTTTTTTTCTACTTCAAACCAATCTTCTTCTATTCACATACATCAGTCTTCTGTATTAGTCATCTTCCCATTAGTATAACAAAATATTTGAGGCAATCAATTTGTTAGAAAAGATTCCAGTCCCAAATTGACAGATTCCATGGATTTGAGCTTCAGGTGAAGGTGTCATGTCACAGCAGGAGCATGTGGGAGAGCAAAACGACTCACTCTTGGAGCCAAGAATCAAAAAAAAAAAAAAAGAGGAAGAGAGAAACCCTATTTTTTTGTGAGGACCTATCTTCAGTGAACCTTCCACCATGCTCCCATTACCAATAGCTCCACTTGGTGGAAATAGCTAAACCATTGCACCTACCTTAGGCATCTTCATTATTTGTGATGGCAGCATCATAGCTATCAGATGGCATGATAAACTCAAAGGTGAGATAAAACACTGCAGCCCCTGGATGAGTTCACTATTTATTCACTTTTGATATAGGAGTAGATAGACAAGAAGAAAAAAAGGCGGAAGAAGGTGAGAAAGGAAGGAAGAGAGAAGAGGAAAGAGAAGGAAAGAAAGGCAATGGGAAGAGAAAAGGAGGGAAGAAAAAGGCAGAGGGAGGCTGCTTGTTTGTCCCAGCCACCCAGCTAGCTTAGCCCTGCAAGAACCACACAGAAACTATATTAATTAAAACACTGCTTAGTCCATTAGCTCTAACTTCTTATTGGCTAACTCCTACATCTTTATTTAACCCATTTCTATAAATCTGTATATCACCACGAGGTCGTGGTCTACCAGAAAAGTTTCAGCATGTCTAACTGGCCGCGGATCCACGGCATCCCCCTGACTCTGCTTTCTTCATTCCAGAATTCAGTTCTGTCTTTTCCACCTACCTAAGTTCTGCCCTATCAGGCCAAGGCAGTTTCTTTATTCATTAACCAATACAAGCAACACACAGAGGGGACTCCCACATCACCTCCCCTTTTCTGTTTAAATAAAAAGGAAGGTTTTAACTTTAACATAGTAAAATTAGGTATAACAGGTATCAAGCAAGAATTACAGTTACAATATTTCTATTTACTTTATCTTTTATCATAACTAAGGAAAACTATAACTATAACTATCTATCTATTCTTCAACTCCATAAAAGACTCCAGAAGGATATAATATTACCTAAGTAGACAGGAAGTACATTGTAAGCAACTTCCAAAACTCTAGAATTGACAGAGACATCTCACTGCCTGGACAGTCACCTAAAGTTCTTTTGTACCATTGGGGTACCCATCTTCAGCCTACAGGCCCAGCAGACTTTTCCATGAAGCAGGAAATTTCAAAGACAGTTCAGTCACTTTCTTCTGTATCCTGCAGAATGTCTCATAGACTCTTTCATGAAGCAGGAACCCCGAAGGATCATCTCACCTTTAGTCAAGTTCAGCAGTCATTTTTCTGTGGGTCCTGCATGTCCAGCGAAGCATTTCAGACAAGAGGAGTTTCTTGCCCAAATGGCTAATAAACTCTATAAGGAGCCTCTTCAATGCCCATCATCCTTTTGAAGTACCTTGGGGCTGCCAGGAGCAGACATGTCTCACTGTCATGAAAAGTCCTAAGTTATTAAAACATTTTAAATGCCATATTCTGAAGGTTTCTGAAAGATTTGAAGACTATCTATCTAACTGAAATATATCTATACATCTGGAAAATTTAACTAATGACTACAAGTTTGATTATTAAAGATGACTCTCTATTAACCTATATTTCTTAATTATACATTACATTTTAAATGAGCTACACAATCACAATACCTTAATCAAGATCAGAAATACATATACATATAACAAAATTGACCTTAAATTTGTATTAATAAACCAAGACCTATACCAATGCATATTATTCATCTCTATAGCACACATTGGAACACCAATTGTTGCAAGGAGGCTGCTTGTTTTTCCCGGCTGCCCAGCTACCTTAGCCCTGAAATAACCACACAGAAACTGTATTAATTAAAACACTGCTTGGCCCATTAGCTCTAGCTTCTTATTGGCTAACTCCTACATCTTTAGGGGTGGGGAGAGAGATAGATATGTGTGTGTGTGTGTGTGTGTGTGTGTGTATGTGTGTGTGTGTGTGTGAGAGAGAGAGAGAGAGAGATACAGAGAGAAAGAATCATTTTAAGAACTGTATTATAAGAACTGTGCCACTAGTTTAGCCCTGTTACCTACCAGTCCATAGAGATTTTTCTTCATGACAGGCTGGTTAAAGGTCTTTGACACTCCTATTGGCAACAGAACGGCCTGTATTTCTTTCACAATACCAAGCCTGGAAGCAACTTCAGTAGGAAGCAATTTCCGTTAATACTGAGAAACTAGAGAGGTTTATGCCTGCCTTTCAATTACCCCGGTCTTTTGGACAGTTTGCACATGGAGGAACATGTAAGTTGATGGCCTGATAGGAGTCCCTGCTGAGACAGCCACAGACCTGCAATTTATCTTTTTATTTGTTCCTATCAAGCTCTGAAGGCAAAGCTATAGATTTATACTCAAAATATCAGTTCCATTGAAATAGGTTTCTTTAGGCTAGGGTTGAGGAGGCCAGCTAGAGAGGCTGCCATTGTTTCTGAGTGGGTGGGCTGGAGGTGAGAATGTGGACAGAGATGATGGGAGAGTCTATTTTAAGTGGAGGATAGTCCCCTGCTTTGCTCTGTCATCACTGTGTTTTTTATGTTTCTTGGTGAGAGGACACTTGTGACTGAATTTTAAGGGATGGGCCGTAGTCACAGGATAGGCCATGATTATCAAGAAGGATAATTGCCTGGGAAAATGTGCGTATTGTAACTAGTTGGCTTGGGAAGCTCAGTAGACATGGAAGGAAAGGACATTTGTGTCATAGTGAAATAGAACTTTCCAATGGAAGAAAAATTTGGTTTGAGAGTCTCGAGAGAAAGTGACTAATACAAAAGGCTAAGGACTACTATTGTTACAGCCAAAGCTCATAGTGACAGCATTTAATAGGCTGCCACCACTGAACCCACTGAACGGAGCTCTGTCTCCTCTAAATGGATGACACAGGAACCACTCTTGCCGGGAGTGATATGAAAACATGCTCAGAACCGCTAATGTGACTTCTGTGGCCATATAAGTTCATCAACGTGGACAGGATGATAATGAGCCTTCCAGAACACTCAAAGTTCTCAGTGACTTAATGGATATGGGATACAGATCCATTAGAGCAACAGAGAAATGCACCTTTGAGGAGATGTAGCTCTCCATCCCCCCACCCCACAGCCTGGTTAAAGCGTTTCCAGGGCTGAGCACACTGAATGCATGTGTTCAATAAAATACCCACTTTGTAAAACCGTCCCAGTTTTAATATCTCGTTAGCAGAAGGCCCTGTGGACCTCGTGTGAAATTGGCTTTTCAGTTTCCCACTCTGTTTCATGATATTACTGGCCCCTTAATGAGTAGGAGTGACTTCTTGCTATGGGGCTGTTGTTCTGAAACACAGGTTGAAGTGAGTATCTTTCTATTTCTGCTATGGAAAGCAGGATTTCACTCCTAATTTTCCTCTCTCATGTTTTTTTCTATTTCTTTTTCTTTTTTTTTTCCAAGACTGGCCATCAACTCACAGAGATCCACTTGCCTCTGCCTCCTAAGAGCCGGGATTAAAGGCGTGGGTCACTGCCCTTGCCACCTAAGCCAGGCTGGCCTCCAACTGCCAATTTCTTCTACTTTGCCTCGCTTCCTGAGTACTTCTTCCTTTCTGTCTTGAAATATAAGTTGAGATTTCCTCTCATGTCTCTGAAAGTGGTGGCTGGTGAAGGACAAGAAAGAATTTCTGTCATAAATTGTAGTTGAAGTAGTTGAAGGAGGTTTGAAGAGGAAGCAGAGAAATTTCAGAGGGTTAGACAATGTTAACAAACTGAAGTCCCAGGGAAGTTGATCTTGGGATGATGATTTATCAGCAAATGACACTGCCTAACATCCCAGAGGCATCTAATGCTAAAAATTCCTTTGCTAGACAGGAAATAATAATCTGGAAGTGAGCATTCTTCCTTGTTTTCAGAGAAAAGGGAGATTTGGTCAGTCCTTGCTGTGATAACAAAACATCATGAACTAAGTGACTTAAATGAGGGCTGCTTAAAGATTTTTCAATTCCTAAAGCCTTTTTTACCCAGCCACATATTTTACTTTTACATAAAATAAGCCTACCAATCAAACATTTGCTGGTGATAA
The DNA here is from genome assembly GCA_004026605.1 of Ondatra zibethicus. NCBI lineage: Eukaryota > Metazoa > Chordata > Mammalia > Rodentia > Cricetidae > Ondatra > Ondatra zibethicus. Next base: position 291,350 of record PVIU01000382.1, on the reverse strand, counting down.
ATCACAAAGACATTTATTTTAAAATAAATTCTAGGCGTGAGTACAGTTTTCCCGTTTGTTAAAGATGAAAGCAGAGGTGTGGGAAGACAGCTTAGTTGGCAAAGTTCTTGTGAAAGCCTGTGGCCCTAAGCTTGATCCCCAAGACTCAGGTACAAAGTGTGGCACGGTGATGTGCATTGTGATCCCAGTGGAGGAGTGAACACAGGCATACTGGGAAGACAAAGGCATGCAGATCCCTGAGGTTCATTGGTCAACAAGCCTAGTATGGTTGATGAGTCCCAGGTCCCAGTGAGAGACCCTGCATCCAAAAAAGAAAGAAAGAAGACAGTCCCAAAGAGCACCACTCAAGGTTGACCTCTGGTCTCTACAAGTACATGAATGTACATGCACTCTTGACAAAGATAAAGATACATTTTCATACTAACACGATGAATGTGAATTTTTATTTTTATATAGAGAACAAATATTGGCTAATTTCATACTGTAGGATATAGGGCATTTTCAACACTTTTCCAAGTTAGTCACTGTTTTTATTTTGTAATGGTCAACCTGAGGACGTTGCCTCACATAAATATGTAGTACAAAAGAGAAGTATGTTTACCATTTCAAAAACTGTTTGAAATTTTGTCTTAATCTTGAAATCAAACTCATTAATAAACTTTTGAAAACAAAACAAGCCAGCAACACAAACAGCAGTTTTAAAAATCAAATATTCTAACACAATTCAATCTGAAGATATACTAATTTGATACATGCTGCTGAATGACAGTAAAAAAAATAATGAAAGTTTTGTTTTATGTAATTAAACCATTATGTTTTTATAAGAGCAGAAACTATCTATGCATGATAAAAAGAATCAATGACACAGAATGAAGTCTTGAATTTGGACTGAGGTGTTCCCAGCAACATTGCTGTCACGCTACGCTCACTATACAGTACGGGTGTTGGATGTTCAGAACTCAAAGAGGCCAACAACACCCTGGACTCATTATATTTTTTATCTTGAATTGATTTTGGGTCATTATGTACTTATTGTTGCAAAATTTTTCATCACTGTCGCATCTATTTACTTAAGTCCAAATGGAGTTGTGACCACAGTTAAAATTCTATGGATTCGACAACCAACAATCATTCCTCACTGTTAGAAGGCTAGCGAAATCAAGATGAAGAAGATCTGGTGCCTGTTGAAGACTACTTCCTACTTCACACATGGCTTTCTTCTTATGACATCCCCTCACAGAGAAAGAGGCAGCTTGGTTTCCTCCTTTTACACAAACACGAATCCCATTACAAAGGTCTACTCTCATGACTTCGTCTAAATATAATAAACTATTTCATTTCAGTAACCATGTCTTAGCTTGAATACTGGCTTCTACTGAACAGGACTGAAGGAGCTATACCAATGAGAGGTGCCATTTATTACTGTCCCCCTCCACTGCCCAATCTGTGTCCCCTTGTCTTAAGCAAACATCTAAACTGATAGTGGTTCTGTATATTTTGGGGATGAACAAGCCTTCATTTATTGAAGAAGTTTGGCCTTTAGTAGCCATTTCCATATTAGTTTACAGCTTCTCATTGATGTTAATCACAAGATGTGTTAATATCAAGAGACATCCTAAGAGAACTCTTATAGACCAGACATGTTCTTCTCAAACCACCTGGAGCTGTAGCACAATCCATTTTGTTCTGGGTGATCAGAATCAATCACAATGTCCTATATTGCAACACCTTTTCCAGACCTTTGCAATCTGATATATGACTGACATTCTCTGAGGTAGAATAGTGAAAGTGTTTTGCTGCTCTTTACAGATGAAGGGAAATTGCTTTGGATGGCCTTTACTAATAGGTCTGAAGAGAAAAGCTTTTGTTAGATCAACAGCTGCATGCTAGATGCCAGAGGGTTCATTAATTTGTTCAAACCTTGGAATCACATCTGCTACAGCAGCTAGCTGCATTTGGAATCATCACTTGCTTGAGCTGTTGATGCTCTACTGCCATTCTCTAAGGTCTTGCTCTCTTCTGTATGGGAAAAATAGACAAATCAAATGGAGATACAGAAGTAATCAGAAACCCCAAACCTTTGAAGTCCTTAATGCTTGCATGAAATTCAGCAAGCTTTTCAGGAACACAGCCCTGCTTTGAGATTAATATTTTACTAGACTGAAGCAATTCTATTACTTTCTGCTTGGACTTGCTCACCATAATTGACTTGACTCTTCAACTCAGAGAAGCGATATGGAACTTCTGTCAGCGGATGACTGTATGTACTATATTACACGTTCTGGACCAGCAAGATAAATACAAGGCACATTAAGGCCCACCATACATGGACTTGTGTCAAAATTCCATTGATTGCTTGACCTTCACAACTGCCTGGACTTGAGGACCTAGTGACGTTTTGGGTCTCCTGTACCTAGTGTAGGTGTACAACCAGTATGCAGTTGTCTTAGAAATGGCCTCTTGTTTTCTTTCTGTAAAATGTTGTAACCCTGGTAAAAGGCGCAGGCAGATGAGAGGGATAGTTTCAACTTTCAGTAGTGCATTAGGGAATCTAACCTCTCCTTTATTAGTGATTCTGGGTCTGTAAACTAAGCACGGGAATTAAAAGGGGGCTGAACACTGCATTTTATTTTTCAGGTTAGACTTTTAGTCACTTGACCCAGAGCCTTTCTGCTTATACAAGTCAAGTAAGTATCAGATAAGCGTCTGATTGATTTCAATTCTAGTGAAATTGGCCAACCAGAGACTAGATGTTGCTTTGACCCAGAATGCTTCCCAGCATGCTAATCACACACACTCTGAGTGCTGCTCTTGTCTGAATCTGTTGCCTTGGTGTCTGATAGTTTCTATTACATTCTGGCCTCTAAATTAGTAGTATGAAGGGCCGGGCTTGTCGGGGTTGTCCCCCAGCCGTTTAGTCCCAGAGAAAATCACATAGAGAGTCTACATTAGGTTATAAATTGATTGGTCCATTAATTTAGGTTTTGTATTAGTTTTTATAACACATATTAACCCATTATTTTTATTTATGTTAGTTATATGGTTTAGTACCTTCTACCTCTGTTTAAAACATTTGTTATGTATTAATATATATATTGTATTGATATATATATTTACCATATTACAATGTACATTTCTACCTATAATTAAGATACTTATATATTGTTTATGCATTGGTATATATATTTTTACCATATTGCAATGTATACTTGTACATTGTTTACATTTGGAGGGTCATTGTCCTTATTTATTATACAGTTGTTTATTCTCTTAGTCTTTAAGTTAAATAGGTATTAAAAATTATAAATCAATAGTCATCTATGTTTGTCATATTTATAGTTAGACTAATCAGGTTCTTTAGATACATAAAATAGGATATTCTGTATAAATAATCTTCAACCTCTTCAAAAAACTATAAAAAATAACATTTAATCTAACCTAAAATTCTGTGGTAGTAAATCACAATCACTCCTAACAACACCAATCTATTCCCGAGAGATTGTTGAGCGCCAAAGACACTCCATTTAAAGCTTGTCTTCTTCTTAACAAAACCGACCTCTGGACAAAAAACTACCCATACCTCAACTACTAACAAAATACACAGTATCCAAAATAAATAAACAAAACTGTCAAATCTTACCAAAACAGGGTAAAACGGTTTTAAAAAATTTCTTGCCTTTAAAAATAATCTGTCAGTTATTCTAGGTCTTAACCAAAGTTGGTTACTTCAACACTACAAACATAACTTTGGGTGATTGCCCAGGTAACCAGTTGTCTCTATAATTTGTTACATATTTTAAAAGTTGTTTAATTGCACTTCCTAATTACTCAGGTAATGTTATTTCCCTTCTCAAATCTTCAATGGGGTTAAAAACTAGATAAATATAGTTACTTTCCTCTCATAACTAAGTTATTTATTATACAAAACTTAAACTAGTTAAAATAAAATATTTGTTTTTACTGTATATAATTTTATAGTAGGTTTAAAACTCTCTTACTTAAACAAAAGGGGGAGGTACTACGAAAGCTCCTTCTACTCCTTCAGCCAATAGCCTTTAAAATACTAGCCCACTGGGGCGTGGTTTCATTCATTTTAAAAAATGACGACAGCCCTCTGCTCTCGCTCTTACTTCCGGTTCCCCTTCAAACTACTAGACTCTCTGTTTCCTGTTTACTACAAAAACTATGGTATAAAACGGTGTTCTGTAAGTTTTTCCCCTCCAATAAATACCCCTTTTAATTCCAAACTGGTATAAAATTTTGTTTTACAACTTTATTAATTAAATAGCTTCTCTTCCTAGTGGTGGCTCGTCTCTGAAATAGTGATCATGGCTCTTTTCAAGACTGCTGCAGCCTCCCAAAGTGAGTGAATAGTTCTCTAATGACAAACCCACTCTAACATTCCAATCTTTCTGACTTTGTTAAGAAAGACTTCTGCGTTAAGCCAAGGCAAGTCAGGCATTTCCAGCTCATTCATTGTGCCCATATTTTAACCCATGTTTTGTCAACCAACTGAAATGTGGAACTTTTTCTTATTTCCTGAGCCGCAGCTCTGTAAATCCATATCACAAGTTGGTCAGACTAGGACCTTGTTTCTGTCATCAGTACTCAAATTCTACACATAGTATCCATTTTCACACTCCTGTCTCTAAATGGGAATGCTCAACGTGCTCCTTTGGAGTGTAATGCACTTCCTTTTGGAACACAATTTGTACTTCACATTTAAGATGGTGATTGGGTTTAAGATGGGGTATTGAGACTTGAATTTAGTCATACTTTTAGAAGCATATGAAGGTATAAAGGTGGGTTCTGAGGAGAATCAGCATGGCCTTGTAGAGCAACTGCCTCAGGGAAGGGACTCTAGTTACTTGTATTGGTGATGTGGCAAAATTCCTTTACAGAAACTAAAGAGAGCATGGGCTGTTTTGCCTTACAGGTGAGGATACAATCTTTTATAGTGGGGAAATCAAATGATAGGAGCTTGAAGCAGTTGGTCACATGGACGTGTGGTCAGTAAGAAGAGAGTGATAGATGGATGCTGCTTAGCTCTCTCTCTTCTTTGTATTCAGCCCAGCACTCAGCCCAGGAAACCGTGCTGCCTACATGTAGGGTGTGCCTTTCCATCTTGGTTAACCTAATCAGTACAGTTCTTCACAGGCATGCAGAGGCTAGTGCGTTCACACAACCCCCCACAGGCATGTGTAGACTAACGCGTCTATACAACCCTTCACAGGCATGTCTTTAAACTCCTCATATAGGAGACTCTGGATGCCTGTCAAGTGGACAATCAGCAGAAGCCATCACAATGTTTTTTCCATTCCTGGAGTAACCCCTCGTCTTGGGAAGGAAGATGGTTGTTTATTTCTTCCAGGTCCTGGCACTTCAAGATTGCTGCTAATGGGAAATATTGTTCTCTGAGAGATGTAATGGCAACTTTACTGCTTTTATGAAAGAAACATTTTTATTTTCCCATTTCCCCTCACTTGCCTTTTCTCTTTTATACATGCAAACTTTAAAATTATGCAACCAATTCATGTAATGCATATATATATATAAATTCTGAAATTGAACCCTTATACAATATTTAAATGAGACCAAACATATTTATCTTCTTAATATTTATCATTTATTTTTGGTGGGACCTTCAAAATCGTCCTAGCTTCTGGGGATGAGGAGCACATTATCGTGGTGTGTAGTTGTGCTCTGCTGTGCAGTTATTCACCAGCTTTTCTTGCTCCTATGTGGCTGTACATTGTCATCCATTGATCATTCATCTCTCATTCTTTGCTACTTTTTGCTCTTTCTGGATGCTAGTAATGACCTTTTCTTTCTCAGCTTCTATGAGATTGTGTTTTAGGGTCTACACATGGGTGAGACCACATGACACTTGTCTTTCTGTGCCTGGTCTGTTTCACTTACCGTGATGACTGCCCATTCCCTTTGTATTGTCACACATGACAGGATTTCATTCTTTTTTTTTTTTAAACAATTGGAAGGCTATTCTGTTGTATATATGCACCACATTTTCATTATGTGTTCATCTGTTGATGGACGTTTGTTTCCATTTCTTGTCTATTGTGCATAGTGCTGCGGTAAACATAGGAGTCCAAATATCTCTTTACCATGTTGATTTCATTTCCTTTGAATATGTAGTCAGTAGCTGGATTGCTAGTTTGCACGAGACTTTTATTTTTAGTCTGTTGACGTGTCTCCATGCTATTTCTAAAATTTGCATTCTTATCCATGTGTACAAGAACTCCATTTTCTCCATCCATACCAACACTGTCATCCTCTGGCTTTTTTTTTTGAATAACCATTGTTCCTGAAGTAATAGCTCACTGTGATTTTGATGTGAATTTCCCCTCTGTCACCATTATCTCTTAATAAAACCTTTATGCTGTCCAGATGAGGTTTCACTCTAAGAAGTAATTTTGTAATAAGGCTGCTTGTTTGTTTCTCGGCTGCCCAGCAGCTTGGACCCAAAATAATCACACAGAAAATGTGTTAATTAAATCACTGCTTAGCCCATTAGCTCTAGTTTCTTATTGGCTAGCTCTTACATATTAATTTAACCCATTTCCAATAATCTGTGTATTGCCATGTGGCTGTGGCTTACTGGCTAAAGTTCTGGAGTCTGGCTCCAATGGGGCTACATGGTTTCTCTCTGACTGCCCTTCTTTCTCCCAGCATTCAGTTTAGTTTTCCCCACCTAGCTAATTTCTGCTCTGCTTTAGGTCCAAAGCAGTTTCTTTATTCACCAATGGTAATCACAACATACAGAGGGGAATCCCACATCAAGTAACAAACTGGAAAATAATAGACTAGCCCTTCCTACAGGCTAATATGCTCCACCCATAGATGTGGCACACTCTTATGATTCCAGCCCCTGTTACAGGCTTTGAGAATGTGAAACTATAGTTTTCTCATGAAAACATTGGAAGTAGGAAACAATCAACTTTTTCCCTACTTCTCTGCAGAACTGAAAAAGTTCTGGTTAACCTGTCCTGCAGGCCAAGTAGTTCTCCAAGCTCTCTATTTCTAAAGTAGAGCCCCATTTTGACTCCTTCGTAGTTAAGAATGGATGTAGATAGCTGATTAATCCCCAGGCTTTGCCTATGAGAATATTTGGAGGAAGTGGTAGGTAAAACTGAAAGAAGGATTTCTTATCTTGTGTCTTTCAATGGCTCTCAAATTGAGAAAGAAGTGAGTCACATGCATTTGGAAAATCATGTTCTCCAAATTTATCTTGCCTTCAGGATAACTACATAATTTAATAAATGTAATCTAGGACACTTTATCCCAGGAGAATACATGTAAGAATGTTTGCTGCATAAATAAAGTTTGACAAGGAGAGGCAGGAACAAATACCATTATTTTAGATCATAACTTTTTAGTGTAATGTGATGTGCATATAGGCACACAGATCACACACACACACACACACACACACACACACACACACACACACACACAGAGGTTTTACTTTGATAAAGAATCCTACTGTCCCTTCCTCACGTTTCTCTTGATTTCATCATGTTTTCTCATATCCTAATTTAAGGGGCATCTGCAAGAAAGTGAGTAAGAGAGAGAGTTACCAAGAAGCAAAAACTGTGTAAACCTGATAGTCAGAAAGCTATTGCTGTCTGGGTTTCTGACTACTTCTCAGGCTGCTAAGTATCTGATGAGCTGTGCTTCCTCTAATTTTTGTACAATGGTGATTTTAAAGATAATTGTCAGGTTTAAGATCAAATAATGACAAAAGTTCTATTAGAAACTATTTGCTTAATTTCAGGACCTTTTACAGGTTCCAGGCGAAATGCTATATCTGAATTTTATCTTTTGAAACTCTGGCAAGACAGAGACAGTTTCAGCTAAACAATTCCCCTGGCTTTCCCTCAAAGCCTATTTGTTTCTTCCTGTCTGTAATCTCTGTTCTCTGTTCCCGTAAAACTGTCCTCATCTAAGGGTCAGCAGAACTAAACATCCCCAATTTACCAGCAGAACATTGACTCTCCCTGTTGAGTCCAAGGGAAGCAAGCAGAATTGCAAAAGAACATGATTCCTAGCCTTCTGCATCAGTTGCTGGACCGTTTTGGGCAGTCTGTGAGCACTGCATAATCTACCTTACAGCAAACACGAGTTGAAAAGTGATTGTACATGCCAGGAGCAGTGAGGGAAACAACAGGAGTGATTAATAGATTATAGCATCTCCTATAGAAAGTCAACACATATTTGCTTTGTGCCACTAATTCTCTGAGATCCACAAGGACTCTTCCTCTTGGTGATAACCAGCTTGTATGTAAACTCTCGGGAAGAAGCATAAAGAGCCCCTGGAAGACTGGCTGGGATACTTGTAACTGTCTGGGGGCAATTTTAGAGGGAGTGAGGATTAATGGAAAGGATTATTATTAGGAGAAGATCTAAGTTTATTCTGCCACAGAGCCTGACTACTTTATTTATTTGGTTTATTCTATGAGTCAATTGATCCAGCTATTGTACAGATAGGTGAAGAGCTATTGGAAAAAGTGCTTTGTCAAATTTATACTACCATTGAGGATTATTTATAGTGCCAGTGTGTCTCAAACCAAGCTATAGTTTTTTGTTGTATTTTGATGCAAAGACAGAGTCTCATATGGGTCAGGGTGACCTTGGACATGATGGGTAGTGATAGCAGACCTTGAATACTTGATCCTCTTGCCTCTACCTGTTTAGTGCTGGCATTGAAGGCAATTGTTGCCAACCCAGCTCCAACAAAATACTATTAAGGCTTTCCCTATACATTGTGAAGTTACCCAGCACAGTGTTATAATGCAAACTATACTTGGATACATATTTAAAATTAATTGAGACTTAATTGAATTACATTTTAATTTCTCAGATATGTAAACCATTTTTAAGTGTCCAGTCACTGCATGTAGCTAATAACTATTACATTTGTTGGTGTAGAAAGATAAAATTATTCAATCAAGGAAGAAAGTTTCATTGGATAGTGCTATTTTGAAAAGTTATTTGATTGAAAATAACCTGCCAAAGGGGGTCAATTAAGCCCACATTCCAGTATTATTTTTCTTGCTCTGTTTCATATATATTATGCTTGGGAATAATTTGTTATTCCATTAAGAATTTAATGAAGGCCATTACCAAGATAATATATCTGTTTGAAAATACATAGAAGTTTGCAAGTAATTTTGGTGGGATCATGGATCCTCTCAGCAATGATTACCTACTGGTGCATAATAAGTTACTTTCAAAACTTAGTGGCTTAAAAATGCCAAAGATTCATCATCTCACTTGGTTTTGTGTCTCAGGAATTTGGAAATAGCTTAGCTTAGTTCTGGGCTTAGAAATCTCATTAGATTGCACTGCTTCTCTGGCATGAGTAATTTAGAAGAGCATCATGTCTAAGACATGATGTCTTGGCCATGGCACTCATGAATCCACAGTAGCTGTGGTCTCCTGCACGAGACCGGAACAAGATCAAGCCGGCCACCATTCTAATGTGGAGGATTAGGGGTTCATTAGCTCCCACTCCTGAGGATATCTGTAGAGTTAATAGCTTCTGAAAGAGGAAGAGAGTCAGTTTTCTTTGAGAGTGTGGCTGCTGGAAAGTTTACCAAACTCCAGTGGATTGTCCTATATCCGGGGTGATGGGCAGCACAAATTAGATTGAATGTTATTTAAAAAAAGAGGGTATGAACTTAGGAGAGGGGCAGGGATGTAGGGGTATATATGTTATGAATATGTGTGTGTGTGTGTGTATAAATATGATTAAAATACATTGTATGTAATTTCCCCTCCCAAAAAAGGAATGGTGCGTAGTTTACAGAAAAGACTAAATAAGTGTGATTATTGACTGAAAAAGAAGACCCTGTCTTGGACGTCACACACCATCATTTCTGAAGCATTCTATTGATTGTAAATATCAATCCTGTTTATTGTCAGAGGAAACTATATGGGGGCCTAAACACCAGGACCCAGGACTATTAGGAACCATGTTGGAGACTGGCTCCTTCCTCTAGAACAGTGATCTCAACCTTCTTAATTATGCAACCCTTTAAATAGAGTTCTTTATGTGTGGTGATCCCAACCACAAAACTGTTTTTGTTGCTACTTCATAACTGTAATTTTGTTACTGATATGAATTGTAAAGCAAACATCTCTGTTTTCCATTGGTCTTAGGTGACCCCTGTGAAACGGCCATTTGACACCCCCCTACACACAAGGGACTGTGACCCACAGGTTGAGAAATACTGTTCTAGAACATAACATAAAGATTCCACAGAACATTAGCTTTGTGAGGAGAGCTGTTCTATTTTTTTCTTCATTTTTTATGCTTCAAGTGAGGCACTTAATGAATGTTTAAGTGAACAAATAAAAGGACTTTGGGTCCATAATCTTCAACTCAAAAGACTACTTGACTCTCTAGGCTTTGTAGGAGCAAGAGATATTTCTTTAAAGACTTTGAAGGTGAGGAGAAGAGAATGTAACTACTAGGAATCTTCAGGGACAGTCTATCTAGAGGAAAAGACGAAAGCCATTGCTAATGTATGACAATGTGTCACAGTTGTTGTTGTTAAATATTATAACTATTAAATATTATATATACACACACATATAACTTGATGGGGAAACTATCAACCAATCACATCTAGTTAGGGTATAGCTACCTGGGGTCCAGGTAGCAAAACTGAGAGCACACAGGTGCCCGCTCTCTCCATGCGGTGTCCGCCAGACAGATAGGATGTCTGACCTCCCACTCCTGTAGCACGAGTTTCCCCTTTTCGACCATTAAAAAATACCCGTTCTTCTTGAGCTGGCTTGGTTATTTATTGTGCCAACCTAATTCCACGACAATAACTTTCAATGTGTATTTTGGAAAAGAGTAAATAATCGTGATCCAGACATATGAAGAACATTACTACATATATGCACCCACAATGCATGTGCACAAAACATGCACACTTTATTGCTGTAGCTTAAAAATAGAAACTTCCTTTTAGCAGAATGTCAGAAATGGTCTTTTTTAGACTAATACCTAGCATAGTTTTGATGCATAAATTACAATGCTGGAGACAAGAGACAGGCTAAAGTTTATCATGTGATGATATTTGAGGAAGGGAAGATTGTGGGTACAGAGTCAAAGTCTGACAAAAATATTGAAGGCCTGTGTATAGAAGACAACAGTAGCCCTCTTCTTTCCGGTAGTGTAATTGAGTCAGGCCATGCCCCGATATGTTGTATGCATCTGCTTGGATGTAATTTATCAAGAGAGAGGGTTAACTTGTGCAAAGCCATGTGCCTGTCATCCATCAAAAACAATAGGCTGTCTCTGAGATGAATGCTCTCTCTTACCAACGCAAGTCACCGGCAAGGCCCAGGAGAGTAAGAAGTGTACGTGAAGACTCTCATCCTAGGTGCTGTGTCTGCCTTCAAGAAGATGTCAGTTTTTGAGTTCAGAGGACAAAGACAGGAGTTGGTTTTAGAAAAAGCCTAGCAGTTTATTTCTTGATGGTTTACAGTCGGATGCTGGTCTCTTTACACCTTCTCAGGAGAGTCTGTAAGGCAGCTTCGGCGGCTCTCTGGATGCTGATACAGGGGTCCTGCTGGAGTGTTTGGAGCCCTGAGATGGAAGATTAAATGAATAAGGAGAGTCAGAGCCTCGTAGGAATAGCAGCCACAGCAAGGCCCCGTTTATACGGCCCTGCGGTGCTGTACAGGGCAGTCCTGTGTGAGGCCCAAGTCAGTGCTCACCTCCTAGTCAAATGATGGGTGGGAGAGTGGGTGCTTAGCCATTATAAGCTTCAGCCCCGAGCAGAGGGACTGGGGAGAGGAAAAGGAAGAAGAGGAGGAGGAAGAAGAGGAGGAAGAGGAAAAGGAGGAGGGAGAGAAGGAGGAGGGCAAGGAGGAGGATGCAGCCATAACTTTTTTTTTTTTGTTGTTCAACAGGTTTAGACAACGGCACAACTCGTAGTCAGCTGAGAACGATGTCAGCAAAGGACTAGAGCTGAAGGCTGCTATCAATTCGTAGAAATTCCAGGATCTAGGAAGCCTCAAAAATGACTGGATGCCAAAGTTTTCTATTTCTGGCCTGATCTGGAACTTGGAGCAATTAGCCTCTCATTTTCTAAGAGTGGAACAAAAGTGTGTGCGCCCCCTAGGGGTGATACTTACGCATGGTGAGTTGCTCTCGGTCTAATAACTCCATGTATTGGCTGGTCAAATGGAGAATAATGGCATCTAAAGTCAAGGAAAGAAAGCAGTACTGATTTCACTGTAAGGGGAAAGCGGACCTGATTGGAGCTAGACAGAAGGCAAATGGACTGATGGGTGGGCTGAACAAATTCTGTAAGTCTCCATGTGCTGCTGAGGAGAACTTCTCCTGGGTCATGGGCAATGTGTTTGGAAAGTACTTACCAGTTCATTTGAAAAATTCACAAATCAGCCTTCTTTGGGTGCGGAGAAGGTATTGTCAGGTTTCAAACTTGCATGAAATAGGGTTTGTGCATGTGTCAAATTTATAATGTAATTAAGGCAATGACGTGCATGATCCAATAAGTCCTTAGGCCTTAGTATTAAACCTGAGCACACCACCGGGTCTGTTTACCGTGAGATGGGTTAGTTAGAAAAGGCTTACAGAGAATACTTAGGATTTCATAGTAGGAGTGTGTCTAGAGAGTCACTTATTTTTTTGTGTCATAGACATGGCGGGGAGGGGATACAGGGAAGTGAAATGTCCCATGTAACACAGCAGAAGCAAGGGTCCTATCCAGACACGCTTCTCATGGCCAGCATGTTGCCGCTCATGTGCTCAGCTTGAGAATGTAGTATGTGATTCAGAGGAAGGAACCAGGCAAAGCAAAGTATTTTATTCTTGTGGTACCAGGCTAGGAACCGAGACTCTGGGAAAATAAAGAGCAAAGACTTGGAAGCAGTGGAGGCTGGAAGACTTCAGAGAACAGTCAGGTTGGGGGGCAGCGAGTGTGGGTGAATGGGAAGAGGCCGTACATTTTCATTTGTGAAAGAAAAGACGATACCACAAGGCGAATAACACATTTCTTCCTGCTTCCTCAACTCCCTTCTGTCTCTGCCGTACCAGTTTCATGCCGGGGCAGCTTTCGGTCAAAGTGAAAACTAAATGGAAGAGAAGAAAGCCATGTGGGTGAGGACTGGGAAAGGGGCTCACCCGTGAGCTTGATAGCTGCACTCCGGATCATCTCCCAGCTGCTGGCGAAGAAGGTGAACGAATGTGTGTGCAGGATCCACAGAATTTCCTGGTTCTTCTTGGCCTGGAAGAGAGGGGGCTCATTTCCAAGACAGCAGCTGGAAAGGGACCCTTCCCATTCCATACGTTTCCTGAAGGTTAGTTAACACCCATGGCCATTTGCTGATGGACCGCAAGTTGTCCTGTGGCCATTTCAATAATGGTTTAATAAGGCTTAAAGAACCCGTTCACAGACACAGTTTCAGGAGCACAGCAGAAGTGATCCTTATGGGTCGTGAGGGAGAGGGCGATGCGTGGGAATACTAGGGATCATGGCCATCCTTGTAAGGCTGTCCTGGCCCTGTTCTTATTATGTCAACAACACAGGAACTATAACAGATGTGACCCATTGAGGAGACTTAAGTCAGCTCCGTGCTAGAGATTGATACCAATTATGTGTATTCTCATGAGATTTGTCTAGACTCCTGTCTTGCTATTTTGGTGGCACCATCTGCTGTGCACTCACCAGCTTCATGCAGAATTGCCTATAGAAATCCCTGGCCCGTGGCAGGTCTGGTTCAAGGAGGTGGTCTAGTATCCCATAGAGCTCCTGAAGGCCCAGGAAAGGGATGCAGATGATCAAGACATCACGGCAAGCCTAGAATACAGAAGTTTCGCTATCACCGTCTGTAAGCCTGGAGTCATCTGCCAGAAGGGAATAATTGCTCATTGACACAGTGAAAGAAACAGCAAAAGCCCGTGGCTTGAAAGAAAACAAGGGGCAGAAAAGAGATGATGAAATAGAATTTCGAATTGGTGAAGTATCTTTTCAGGCTCAACTCCAAAGGGTGACCTCTGAGCTGGCTTCTGGTTCAGAGAGACCAGGCTAGTGCACACTCCTCAGCCCTGTGGAAAGAGGAGGTGAAGGTGTCTGCACGCCTACTCACAGCTCCAATCTTGGGGTTAGGGTCCCAGAGGTGGAGAAGGAATGAAATCATGCTCTTTTTTACTTCTTCAGCAAAAAAGATCTTCCATCTTCTTCCTGTTAGGGCTGCTAAATCCTCAAACAAGGTGATGGCGGTGAGTCTCACATCATCTTGCTCCTGTGGTGAGAAATGGGTCTTCTCACAGGATATTCCCTGCTGGCTCACCTTTGCTACCCACTCCACCGCGCCATGCTTCAAGTCACGGAAGGAAGTCTAGAACCCGCGCACTGTGTGTTTGTGCCACTGCCTCTGTGCTCTCCGAGACTCCATCCCTCAGACTCAGTTTTGGGTGATGTTAGAGATCTGAAGAGCCGATTTCTTCCTTTGTTTATGATTGCAGAATGGCAAGTGGGGAGTTGGCAGCGGGAGGCCAGGGAGGAGACCCATTTGTTACGTATTTTCTTAAAATTTCCTGGTTGTATAATTAACCCTAAAGCTATGAGTCATCTTATCTAAGCAACATTAGACCCAGTGCTCTTCTTTGAGATGCCAAATATTTTGTAAAGGGATGAAAAACTGCTCAGGGATCCTGGCATTGAGTCTTGGGTCAAACAAAAATCTGCCTGACTCTCCTCTTGTGACCCTCCTCCTATACGAAGTTATGGAAATTATTATTACTATTATTGTCTAGGATAGTTGAAACTGTAAGATGATGGGGGAAGCCTCTGTGGCTCACACGTGTGTAACTTCTTGAGGTGGTTCAGAGTCACAGCAAGCGAAAGAAGCAAACATGAGTGTCCTGGTAAGGCCCACAAAGCAAGCCTAAAAATTAGGAAATACCTCTGAAGTTCAATGTTCTCATTTTTTGATTGAGAAAAATGGATAACACTGAGTAAAGAGATTTCTTGAGGTGGCAGAGTAGCAAGGAGTCGGGAGTGTGGCCACATGTGTTCAGTTCTGCCCTTCCTTGAAGCATCATCAGGTTTTGAGAATTACAGGAAAGCGCTTGCACTCTGAGAGGAAAATGGGGGGTGGGGTGCAGTTGGTTGACCACAGATTTGCATGCCTGCCCATGTAGCAAAATACAGAGGACAAAGCATTATGGAGTTATGCAGGCTTGCAGGAAGGTGACACTCTGGAGGAAGATTTGCACATCTTTGCTATCATCTAGGTTTTAGAAAATCTTTATTCACATGTGATGAAATTAATCCCTATTAGAAGTGAGCAATGACTATTCTAATAACCAGGAAGAGTTTGCATTTTTTTCTTTTAAAATAGCGCTGTGTAACATTGCTTGGAAACTGTCAAGAAGACTTGTAGCTGACTTGGGGCTCAGATCCAAGAGAAATATTATTATTTCAACAAGAACGCAGGAAATCTAACAGATGGGGCCAAAAAGCAGACTTCAGTCAGCCCCTTGTTGAATGAAGATTGATATCAATTATCTATATAGTGAAAAAATAAACTTTTTTTTTCCTCCAGAAAATTCTACATTGAGCAGAAGTCCAGGAAGCAGTTTGAGGGTAACTTGAGAATTAAATTATAGAAAATGGTTGGGGAAAAATACGCAGAAAGCTGTTTTAACATGCCAAGGTACACTAGAATATAAACAAAGTACAAAATGCAACATTTTAGAATTATTGGTAGCAGGCATATATTATATATTAAAATTTATAGATCCTAAGCTAATGAATCACCAAAGTTTCAGGAAGAAAGTGAAATATTAAAAATTTGGAGTAAATAAATAGGGAAATGTTGTAGTTGAAAGGCAATTTTCCCTTAAATTCTCTTTAATACTTCTCAGGCCTCCATAGGAGACTTAACTTAGTGGCCTATAAATATATAATGAATAGAAAAATTAGGTTTTTGAAATTGGAGTTTTCAGTCTGGAGACCAGAAGATAGGCAATTTAATGAAGACTTAAATGTTTATGGAGGGAACACTACAGAGGGAAGCTACCAGTTCTTCTGGCAGTAGGACTTGAGGAAGCATCTGAAGCCCTTAAAATATTAGTTTGAAGTTATTGTGAAAACAGATTTTTATATCCACAGCAGTGAATAAACAAACAAATAATACTAAAATACAATTTGTGGACTACAGAAAGGGAATAACTTTCCTTCACTTAGGAATGCTAATTGATCTTTGGTGATCAATCAAATAAGTTTATGAACCCCGGTGGTCTCTTCATCAGTTAACAGCTCTGCAGGTAGACTGTGAAAACAGCCTTGGGCAATACATCATAACGAGTGTGGCTGTGATCCAATAAAACTTTATTGACAAATGCAGAGGGTAGGCCGGATTTGGTTCTTGTATTATAATTGGCTGACTCCTGGATGAAATGAGTTTTTGAATTTGGAAAGTGGAACAGATCATGCTGGAGGAACCAGGAATCGCCCCAGTTTGTGTATTCCCTAAAGCAAATGAGATGTGAGCAAATTACTTGGGAGATAAACCCAGGAAACAAACCTGGGAAATGAGAATCAGAGAGGGAACTGAAGAAAGCAAAGAGAGGGGCATTTGTGGGTGTGCTGACCTCACAGGCCAAAGTACTCAGACCTTCTATGGAGTGAAGAACCCAAGACATTTGTTCAAGTTTCTTCCCAGGACTAGCCACCTGGGCAACAATTCTACCTCACTCTGCTTAGGTCAGTTGTGTTTTCTGGACCAGGGAGCAGGCTCAGGCAGAGAGATGCTAGGAGCAGTAGCCTGTGTGGAAGTGGTTTGCAGAGGCTCTCAGGAGTGGCCACTAAGGGTGGGTGGGGCACCCACAGTCTCTTCCATGCACAGTGCGGACCCTTCTCTGTTCTTTCCAGGGAAGGGAGACTCCCAGAGGCTCACTTACATCTTCAAAGAAGGTTCTTGTTTGCAGCACGATTTCCTTGAAGTAGAAGCTGATGTCTCTTTCTGTGAGCAGCTCCAGGATCTTTTTCAGGGCCTTCAAGCTTTCACAGACGACCTCCGTGCGAGCCAAGTGGTACAGGCCTCTGATAATCGATTCTAACATTATCTGCTTATGCTTCCTCACCTGTTATGGGGCAAGGTCTCTTAATCTGTAAAATGATTCCATGTGTTTCTTGAACAGGGTAGAAACTCCCAGGCATGGAAACTATAATGTACGTCACATGCACTTCAACCCCGAACTTGTTACTTCAGCTAGGTTGCTGGGATTTTCAATTAATTCCCATGAAGCTACCAGATGGGAGTTGCTATATTACACCTTGAAACTCTGCTTAAACAAATCCTTTCCCCCAAGAGTGGAGCTTACCTTGTGAGGAGCCCCACATGCTGTGTTGCCCAGTCCTCGGATGGCCATTTGCCTCAGAATAGCATTGGAATCCCAGGCACTCTGATCCATGAACATCAGTACGTCTCGGAGATTTCTGTGCTTCCAGAGGATTGGCTCCCTCATAAGCTGAAATCAACACACTTCTCCCCTTTAGAGTCCCTTCCCTTTAGGGGACAGCTCAAGGCACCTTAAATACATTTAAGGATGGGTCCTTACTGCTGTGGAGCAGAGGAAGGAAGCTCCCGAGTGAACCAGCAAATCTGGTATCATCCCAGCTCCAGATATGATCTACTCATAGGTCAAGGTAATGAGGACCAGATAGGAGGATTTCCTCAAAGGAAACTGGAGGAGCAAAGACAGAAGCTTCTGCTCAATGCTTCTTCTCTGGATTGGCTAGTCCTTTTTGCAGGGCAAGGGCTAGTGAGATGCTGACTTAGTCTTAAGTCCCCCTTACATTTACTCGTCTCCATTTCCTGACCTGGAGGAGCTGGTTGAGACAGAGGCTTCCTTCCCCTTTCATACGTTGTTTGTGCATCTTTGGCAGGAATGGGTCCCTTTAGTACTAAAACTCCCCCTGGAGGGCCCCTTGAGCTCCATAGTCTACAGGAGACACACAGTAAGAGACCAACAAAGGTGCACTGATGACTATTCTTCCTTGCCTCAGAGAAGAAGGCAGTGCCAGTTATCCGGTAGTTCTCAGAGGAGGAGGTGAGAGACGCAAGTAGGAGCTCCATGATATCGAGTATGACTCCATGTTGCCAGACAGCCATGCTCCTGGAAAACACACATTTTAAAAAGGACTGAATTTCCTTCTAATGAAAGAAGCTGTAGTGTATTTACAGGTCCCTCAAGCCAATATTTGTATCTCAAGAGAAATACTAGATGAAAGATAGCCAAGCCTTATGTTTTTAGATGACCCATCCAAGTAGTCAATTTATATTTGTATATATAAAGTTTATCTAAAGTAGTTCACTTGAATCATTTTCGTTCTTGAGGGAAATTTTAAGTTTTTGGGCTGAAACACCTACATCGTCCCCCTCCTTCCCCTTGATCTTTCTGCCTTGGTGTTGACCTGATGCTACAGTGAGGTCGCATCTTCATTCTTGGCTTTTGCTTCTCTTCTTTGTACCCACTTCTAGATCATCAGCAAATTACCTGGCCAGTGCACACACGCCTATGTGATGGGTGTCAGGGTTGCTAAGCAGGTTCCACAAATTGTCACCTTCATCAGATTCTTTCGCAAGGCCTTCTTTCATGGCTTGGGCTTGCAAGCATTTCAGAGTTGCAGTTGAGAGTCTAGAGGAGACAGCAGACACCTCAGAAGTAAATCAACCCTACAGAGGAGGTTGCGAATTCCCTAGTTTAGTCTTCCTACTTCTTATAAGTCTCTCCCAACCTTAGACTAGTGGATGTTGTTCAAAACAAAAATAAGACAGCCCTTTTCTCACACCTTAGTGTTGGGGTCAAACGGGACACAGGTGATGAATAGATAGTGACATAAAATCTAGCCAACTGCCTATAAGAAAAGACAATCAGTATAGCAATAATATACCTAGCCAAACCCTACACACGGTAAGTGAAAAAAGTAGCATATTTTATTGGCTCTTTGAGATCAGATTGCATCTTCTTGTGAACCTGCCGGTTGCCGGGATGTAGCTACTGGTGTCTATGCATTCACATATGCATGTCTGGGTTCAAATATGGCCCCTAATACTGCTGTCATTGGTGAAGCTACATGTATTATTAGAGCAGCATGTGCTGAGTCTAAATGCTGTTTAAAATGTCTTGTGAAAGGTTACATTATGATCTGACATTGGAATGAAAAGCTATGCAAAAGGTCAGGGAAGCAGAGTGACATAAGATGAGAATCCATACCTTACAGTTCTCAACAGGTCTCTTGGTGAATATAAAGCAAGCATTTAAAAACATAAGAGATATAATAAGCTACATGTTTTTCTGTTTTATTTTGGCATTTTTTGTCTTATTGGTCTCATGTTTATTTAGATTTCCACTTTTTGTGTCTTTGGGAGGGAGAACATAAGGTTGGGTGGATAGGGAGGTTTGGAGGCTCCGGGAGAAGTGGGAGGAGGGGGAACATGATAGAAATCTATTAACAATTTAAACAAAAATGATCTTTTTAACTAAAAGAAAAGAAAGCACTGACTCATGGCTCAATGGAGCATCTCCCTTTCCTTAGTGTCCTATGGACGGAGGTTGCTTTTGCCAGTCCCTGAAGTCTTAGTTGGGATGGGATATCCCATTTGTTTTCTTTCTCTGTGGCCTTCATTATCACAGAATTCCAACTTCCCCAGGAAGATCTCGACAACAGAAACAGTATGGGCCCTCTAGGGAAGAAAGAACAGCCCCCCCTCCCCGCCACTGTCATGTGACCATTCTAGGCAGATTCCTTAGGTATTGGCTAAGAAAGAAAGAACTACCAGGCCTGTAGTCACAGTTAAAGAACTCTAAAGCCTTGTTCATTCCATAAGGGTTTGACACCAGGGTAGATGGCACAGAGAGACTTCCACAGCCCCTCTCCAGGAGTGTAGGGTCAGGCCCACCAAGGGGGACTTTTCTGACGGGTCATTTGCCTGCAGGGGTCTGGGGTCTGCTGCCGTTCTCCAAGCGGCATCACGCGTCGCCTTTGACTCAAGGTCGAAGTTGGCATTTTCTGGCCCAGGGAGCAGCTGACCAGCTTCAGGAGGAGGGTGAAGAGCTCTGGGTACAAGGGAGTGATGTGAGTCCCTGTTGAGATGACTTCATACATAGCACAGGCCACCTGAGGAAATAAAGGACTGCCCAGTCAAGCAGATTTCCCTCCTCTGGGGCTGGGGGCTGCCACAGAGGTGCATTCTTTGTCTCAGGGGTTGTTGTATAATTTAAGCATACCCATGATAAGAACACACAGAAAAGGAACATAAACTGGCTTCTGGACTACTCAACACGCTGGGTTTCTTAGGACTGCCATGCTGGAGTCATGGCTTCAGGTGGACACATCATGGAAAATGAATGTTTTCCAGCATGGGGATTTTCTTTTTTAAATTTTTCATTTAAAAGTTTTTTTTTCATTTTATATACCAACAATAGTTCCCCTTCCCTCCCCTCCACCTTCCCCTCCACCCAAACCCTCTTCAGAAAGGGTAAAGCCTTCTATGGGGAGTCAACAAAGTCTGGCATAATAAGTTGAGGCAGAACCAAGCCCCTACCCCATGTACCAAGGTTGAGCAAGGTATCCATAGAGAATGGGCTCCAAAAAGCCAGTTCTCGCACTGAGTATAAATCCTGGTCCCACTGCCAGTGGCCCCACAGACTGCCAAGCCACACAACTGTCACCCACGTTCAGAGGGCCTAGTTCAGTCCTATGCAGGTTCCCCAGTTGTCAGTCCAGAGTCAGTGAGCTCCCACAAGCTCAGGTCAGCTGTCTCGGTGGGTTTCCCCATTGTGATCTGGACCCCTTTGCTCATATAATCCCTCCTCCCTCTCTTTGAATGGACTTCAGGAGCTTGGCCCAGTGCTTAGCTGTGGATCTCTGCATCTGCTTCCATCAGTTGCTGAATGAAGGTTCTATGTTGACAATTAGGATAGTCATCAATCTGATTACAGGGGAAGGCAAGTTCAGGCACCCTCCCCACTATCAGCATGGGGGATTTTCAGTGTTACAACAACAACAACAACAGTCATCTGGATCTGGATATAGTGAAGACTAATTTGGAAATACATTTCTTTTGGGTACTGATAAGAAATTCACTTCTGAAAATGATTAACCACAGACAACATTGCTGCCACGTTTGTCTAAGACAAACTAGACTATAATTTAGGGTTCCATCACCTGGAACCAGGTGCGAACGGATCATGGAACAGAGCACAGACAAGGTAAGGGATCAAATGTCCAACTTACTGAAATTGCATCTATCCCGGCAATGTCATCTTCTAACCTGACTTCCAGCTTCTTTATCAGGGCTCTCATGAGTTTGACACTAGAGGCTGGATTTTTAGCCAGTGCTTTCCACAAAGTCTTTGTGTCCCTAGGACAAGAAGTCAGGAAGTTGACAGATAAGGCACAACTCTCTGGACTCTGAGCTTTTCCATCTGACTTAGTTTAAAATTGCGTTATGATGAATCATGCCTGCAAAGGCAGATAGATAAGCTACTATGTCAAGAGGCAATAATGATGGTTTGTTTAACAGCCCTGCATTTGGTCTTGGGTTTCTGAGGCCTGTGAATGTCTAAACAGATAGAAACCAGAAAGACGAGGGATATTGACTTCCAGTATGTACTTATTCTTACTATAAATGCAATGCATTTCTATTTTAAGATGAACATTTCTGCATTCAATAAAATGTTTGAAAAATATTACTTGTGGTTTAAATATCAATTTTAAAAATGATGTTCAGGTGAGATGTTTTCAACTCTTGCTATCTTTCTCTCAAACAACACATCCTTCTTGATGCCTTGTATGATGGTCCTTTCTGGGAGAAGGAGCCAGATGCATCCGACTCTACCTGTCAAAGGGCAGAGGCTTCTGTAGCAGGCTGACAACAACTGCTTCCATGTGAAAACTGGCAATCTGGGAGATGGCTTCTAGCATGAACTGAAAACTTTCCTCCTTTTGTCTGAGCACCGGCATGTGATGGTAAGTTGTACTCAGGATCTCCAGCAGCTAAGAAGAAAACATTACCTTTGTGAGTGGTACAAGGAAGGCACCATTCACACTGTGGTGGGTGGTTGATGAATTGCCTGTAGTGATATTTGGTTTGTGTTTTAACAAATAAAGCTTGCTGGGAGATCAGAGGGCAGGACTAAGACACTAGAGCTCAGGCAGTGGTGGCACACACCTTTCATTCCAGGACTTGGGAGACAGAGGCAGACAGACCTAGATTGATTCAGTCTCAAAAAGAAATAGAGCCAGGCAGTGTTGGCCCACACCTTTAATCCCAGCACCAGGAAGATGGAGACAGGAAGTGATATGGCTGGGCAGAGAGAGGACTTTAAGACAGGAAGAGACAGGAGCTCAGTTGCAGTCTGGATATGCAGTCTGAGGATGCAGTCTGGGCATGCAATCAGAGCATACAGTCTGAGGAAGCAGTCTGTGGGCAGGATTGCCCTTTTGGTCTGAGGATTTATTTGGTAGAGAAAAAAGGTCTTTCTAGTGACTGGTTGCACTGCTTCTCTGATCTTCAGCATTAACCTCTACATCTGATTCTGGGTTTTTATTATTAATACCAATTGCTACAATTGCCAATAATGTTAAAGACAGTAATTGTTTCTATGCAAGACTCATTTCTCATTCAATATTACTGGTGAACTGGGTATCTTTTTAGCCCATCTTAGTGAGCACTAGGAAAAGGGTAGACTATGCTGGATGTTGTAATCAGTACTGTTGGGGAATATACTGAAAAGGAAAAAATGCAGCCGAGATGAATCCAATAAAGTATTTTGGTCATCTACTCAAAGGACTGGGTTCCTGAAGGTGTAAGGCAAATGGTGGTCCAGAAGCAACCAGAGCATTCTGGAGTCTTAATTCAGCAATTCCACAGGGCACGGCAGAGATGGCGCAGGAGGCTGTCCTGGTCAATTAGGACACAGTACAAATGTAAAGGTGTAAAGCAGGAGGATGAGGGTGTTGCAAGGACGGTGACTTCAAAGAAGAGGTGATGTCATCTCCCAGAGGATGACAAATGCCAGTCGCTTTTCTGAATTTGGATGCTAACCATTGACAGTGGGGGATACTTTTATATATATTCAGATTTTCAATGTGCGTAATGGCAGGAATTTATGCAAAGATACTTTGCCTCTACTACAATTTTTTCTTATTTTGTATGGATATTTAAATTAAATACTTATTATAAGCGTAACATTTTTATCAAAAGCATAATATTTTCTAAATTATCCAAAAAACATTGCAAGTATCTCTTAAGATGATTATCTCAATGGCCCAATTCAATGATAATTGGGGAGGGTTTAATTTCCCTTTCAAAATTTTTACTACGTTCTGCTAATCAATCTCTCTCTTTATGCCAATCACACAAACACACAGGTATTTCATTCTTATCAACTACAATTTCCCTACACTTATCCTCATGCCTAACACATGGTTTCCCATTTTTTTTAAACAATTTATTAGAAAGTAATTAGGACAGGCATAATTTCTAAAGACCTTCCTCAAGGCTGTGTGATTAAGGGTTGTTGACAATGGATGTGGGTTAAGAAGCTCTTTCTTCAGAGATGGCCTCATTCAGTTCAGCTACCTTTCTTGCTGGTTAACCTTGGAGTAGGGCGTGTTCTCAAGGTTGACTTGAGGAGTCAGGATAGAGTGTCTCCATGTGGCGCTCTTAACAGAGACCCCTGAATCTAAATCCTGTTCTTTCTTCTGAAGTCCCCAGCTGTGATGAATTACTTTCCTCACCCCACTGTCAACCTTGGTTTCCAGATGACACCCTCTAATGGGGTGTGAAAGAGTAACATGAAGAGCAGCAGTGAACTGGAGACTCTCCCAGGGCTCAGTGACCATCTCAGAAGTACCCACCTACCCATTTTTCTAGAGGCCAGAACTCTTTCCTTTAGCTGGACAGAGTGGGAACCATTTTGAGATTGTGTGTAAGTGTGTGTGGTGTGTGTGGTGTGTGGTGTGTGTGTGTGTGTATGTGTAGTGTGGTTTGGTGTGTGTTTGTGTGTCTGTGTGTATGTGTGTGTGCATGACAAAGTCTCATGTATCCCATGGTGGCACTGAAGTTCGTATACAGGCGATAATGGTCTTGAACTCCTGAATCTACTGCCTCCATCCCCCAAGAGCTAGGACTACAGACATGTGCCCTGTTTATACCATGCTGGGAACTGAACACAGGTTTTTGTGCATTCTGGGCCGGTACTCTATTGTGTTTTAGAAGTTGTTATAATCAAAGATTTAGCTAGGCCATCCAGTCTTGTTAACATATAGGTTAGGATTCTGCTGAGGTCCCTGAAGCTTTTGCCTGCTTCCCATTGGACTAATGATTAGAGGAAGAACAGAATGGGAATTTGACTTGACACCTTGGAGGTGCTAGAATCCTGCTCTGTCCCGTGACTGGTTGGTTGTCAGTTCACCTGATCTTCCAGCACAGCCCCATGCTCCTTCAGGGCCGCGATCATCCATATGCCACAGGCCTTTGTGCACATGGGGTTGAGAGTTTCCAGGCCATCCAGTGTTTCCTCCAAGAATGCCTGGATTTCTTCACTGGGGATGAATTTGCAGACAATCTGAGGATATAGCCACAAATGCATTATCATACACTTCCCTTTAGATCCAAACACCTAAACCTGCTGCTATGGTGTGCTTTAGGATAACAGAAACCACTGTGCTTTCCAAATGGCTAACATCTGACTGAAACCACAGAGATCAGAGGAAATAGGACCTATTCTGACTTTTTATCTTTAAGCAAACTCTATCTGGGGTGGCCTCTTTTATTATTTTATAGTTATTGACTCTCAAGCCTGCTGTGACAATTTCTTTTCCAAATCCAAAGTTATAGCATATTGCAGAAAGGAAAACAGTAGAGAACACACACACACACACACACACACACACACACACACACACACACACACACACACA
>PVIU01000382.1:235151-266246 GCA_004026605.1 Ondatra zibethicus | reverse complement strand
TAAAAACTGCAGTTTTGATCTTTAGGTATAGGAAGTCCAGAATGTTTGCTTGATGGTAGTGTGTGGATGTAAGTGTCTATGGCTGAATATGAAGCTGATGACAGAGGGTGGGCAGCCAGGCGGAAGTTGGAAGATTGAATGAGTTCCCCAAGGCATCATCTTAGGCTTTGACTATCTTGAGCTGACTAAAGATGATTGACAGGAGAACACTGGTATGCGGAACTGATTCCCCCAGTGTTAAATGGTCTGATGATGCATTCTTGAGAAAATAATGAACTGTTTCCCAGTCTTTCAGGGTAGCTGGTTTGTGAGTTTTTACAGTCCCAAGAGAAATGTATCAGGCTTCTACAATATGCTGTGAGCTAACATCTCTTCCCCACTCGCATCAATTTTTCATTGTCTTCTGTTGCCACCTTGATCCAAGTTATCTCACCTAGTAACTGGATTCTTGTTATTTCCTTCAAACTGACTTTGCTAATTTTGTTCTTATTCCCTCCACATTCCATTCTCCCACAGCAGCCAGTGACCTTTCAGATCTTTTTGATCCGCCATGGCAATGCACCCTGTTGGGATACTCAGACCTACTCTAGAGACATGCAGCCATGCTCTCCTGACTTTACTGGATACATACTTTTTCTCCAGAGGGTCACCTGTAACCTAGTCCTTATTCCTTTACTTGATTTTTTCTTCAATAGTTATTACTTGATGTTTTATTTGACTAGGAGAAGGAGAAAGAGATGGAGAAGAAGAAGAAGAAGAAGAAGAAGAAGAAGAAGAAGAAGAAGAAGAAGAAGAAGAAGAAGAAGAAGAAGAAGAAGAAGAAGAAGAAGAAAGTACTTCCTGTAATGTACAGAGGGTGAATTTAATTGACTGGAAAACACGTTCTCCATCCATTCTACTCCAGTTCCTCCTCTTTCAGAGCCACATGGTTCAGAATGCTTCCATAGGGCCTTGTTAATCACAGCTGAGGACTTGGAACATGTACTCTAAGTTAGTACACTTAGTAACTGACAGAACCAAAGGTCTCTCGGAAAGGTCAGCTTGAACATCTAAGTCACTGCCTTTCTGCTTCCATAATGGGGAGGACCACACTTGCTCATTTGGAAATAGTTTATGAGGCCAGGTTTGCATGTTCATTACCTTAGCTATTTTGGAGGATATCTTGATCTGGATCTGCTGATCATTAGATTCCAGCCCTTCCTGCAAGCCTTGCAGTCTGTCCACCTCCAGACAAATGCCTAGAGTCAGCAAAGGGAGAAAGAGGCCTTCAAAACCCAGAGTTGAAAAGTCTTGCTATATTTTGATGTGACAGTAATTAAGCTGTTGGATGCTTTTTTTTTTTTTTACTAAACATGCAAAAGGTCGCCTGATGAGAGGGTGGCCACAAAAGCAGTTTCTACTGTAGAAACTGCACGCACTGATCACATTTTCTACAGGTAGAAACTGCACGCACTGATCACATTTTCTACCGTAGAAACTGCATGCACTGATCACATTTTCTACAGGTAGAAACTGCATGCACTGATCACATTTCCTCCTCACAGAGGTTGTCTGAGCTACGTTCTCTGCTCCTGTTTCTATTTTTGCAGGTGAAGATGCTGTGGCAGAGCGGCTTGAAGCCATTTGCCTGAGGTCACACAGACAGGACTGGCTGAATTTTAAAGTGTCTGAAACAAATGCTGGGGCCTTAGAAACTGCTATTACCATTCTTCTTCCTGAAGTTTCATTCTGAGGTGAGTTACCTTAAGAAAAATGATAGCAGAACTATTTTGATAGAAAATTCATCAGCAGCTGCATAGTTCATTAGCGGTTAAAAAATTATAAATAGACTTAAATAGTAATGCGTTGTGAAATATTATTTGAGGATGTATTACATTTGTTTATGCTATGGAACATTTGTTTAATGATGCAGAGATGTGTTGCATTCTTTTATGTTGCATTTGTTTAACTCTGTGAAGCTGTGTTACTTTGCCTGTCTAAAACACCTGATTGGTCTAATAAATAGCTGAATGGCCAATAGCTAGGCAGGAGAGAGCTAGGCAGGGCTGCCAGGTATAGAGAATGAATAGGAGGAGAAACCTGGGAAGTAAGATGGAGGGGCAAAAGAAGGAGAGGAGGACGTCAGCAGATGACAACCCAGCTACACAGCAAGCCATGGAGTAAGAAATAAAGAAAGGTATATAGACTAGAGAAAGGTAAAAGCCCAGAGGCAAAAGATAGAAGGGATCATTTAAGTTAAGGAAAGCTGGCTAGAAACAAGCCAAGCTGAGGCTGGGCATTTATAAGTCAGAATGAGCCTCCGTGTGATCATTTGGGAGCTGGGTGGCAGGGCCCCCCAAAGAGTAAAGAATAAAAACAAGAACCAACTACAGGAATGATTTCTTGCATGCCATGAGAATGAATATTAATTGTGGAAACTGAACTTTGGACCCTTCTGTGGAAGGCAGCCTAGCCCAGTGCAACAGACATGGAGTTAGAATCAGATTTAGTGTAACCATGGTGGTACACACCTTCAATCCCAGCACCCCAGAGGCAGAGACACATGGAATGCTTTGAGTTCAAGGCCACAGTGTGGTTCATTCTAAGCCAGGCAAGGCTATACTGTGAGACCCTACTCCTTTTTTTTTTCTTGTTTTTTTTCCTTCCTTCTTTCCTTAAAGCAAAGAATATACCTAAACAAAAAGCCCTACTTCTTTACTTTTAATATTCTAAGTAATGATGTATTTCTCAATTTCGAATTTCCCATATTAAAACATTTTGGCTATTCATGGGTACTTAATTTAGTATTACACTAGTTACTTGTACCTAATTGTTGTTGAATAGTACACACGCTTCCCCCACCCCCATATTGCTTATTTGATCAACCAAGGAAAAACAGCAATGTTAATTGGGAAAGTATGACTTTCTTTCTGAAGTATTTTTGAGATACTGAGAGAGGTGGCGATAATGGGACAAATAGAGGGAACCCATTGCTCCCTGGGACACTGGTAAGATGTTAAGTGCCATTAAAACACTGTTAATGTCTGTTAGAGTCACTATTGGTGACTCCATGGCCTCTGTTTTATCTCCACCCTCCAGGTCCCAGCCCTGCTTGAGTTCCTGTCCTAACTTCCTCGAGGGGTGGACAGTGGTGAAGTGGAAGCCTTTCCTCCCCAACTCAATTTTTGGTCATGGTATTTCATCACAGCAACAGAGACCCTAAGACAGGTGTTTTTCCTGCATGTATGTCAATGGACCACATGTGTGCCTGGTTCTACAGAAACCAGAAGAGGACATTGGACCCCCAGTGTTCTTAACTGCAGAGCCCCAGTCCCCTTTCTTTCTTTCCTTCCTTCCTTTCTTTCTTTCTTTCTTTCTTTCTTTCTTTCTTTCTTTCTTTCTTTCTTTCTTTCTTTCTTTCTTTCTTTCTTGGTTCAGTACAGTTATTCACATATAACTGGAAAGCTGAGGGCGGGAGTCTTTGTCTCTAAGACAGAAACAAAACATCCACAATATGCTCTCTTAGGGAACTCTGAAAATTACATAGCACCATAATAATTGTGTAATTTTCTCCTGAAGAAAAATGTGCGATACAGAGACACTGCTAATATGTTCAGTTTCTCAGTAATTTAAACCAGAGACTTTCAAAACATTTTTACCTACTTTAAGAAATCGTTGTAATGCTTTTGTGTTAGCTTTTTTTTTTTTTTTAAATCTGGGTGTGATGGTACACATCTTTAATTGCAGCACTCTGGAGGTGGAGGCAGAACTCTGTGAGTTCCACATCAGGTTGGTTTAGTGAGTTCTAGGTCAGCCAGGGCAGCACAGTGAGACCTTATCAAAACAAAACAAACGAAATAAAAAGCTGAGCTGGTGGTGCATGCTGTTGGTCCTAGCGTTTGGGAGGCAGACTCACACTTGTGAGTTCAAGCCCTGCCTGGTCTAAATAGTGAGTTCCAGAACGGCCGGAGATACATAGTGAGACCCTGACTCAAAAAGACCGGGGGTGGGGTGGGTGGGCGGTGGGGAAACAACCTGGAAAGGGGTCACTGAGAAGATAACTTGTTGCAAGTCCAAAAGACAGAGAATTCTGTAATGTAATTGAGGAAATAGAACCGAGGGCTAGAGAGGCAGGGGGTGGTTATTGGAAGGAAGATCTGTGGAAAGAGGAGTCAGAAGCTTACGAAGACGTCTTCCATTTACTCGAGTAGTCCCCACCTTTTGCACAGAACAGACCAATAACGGAGCTAGTAGCTGCCTGGCGGATGGTGGGCAGGGTATCACACGAGTGAGGAGCCAGGAGCCCAAGGAGTGACCCAATTCTGAAGTTCTGTGGTGCCTGCAAGTTAAAGGAGGCACCCATGTGATGGGGTGGCTTGATACTATATAAGGGTTAAGTCCATTCTTTTCCCTGTGCAGGGCCTTTAGGATGAAATTAAATCCTGAGCACCTAATAGGTACCTGATTCTATGGGCGGTGGAAGACTCCAGGGAGCGAGCATGCAAAGTCGCCACTGTGCTTGCTCAGCTATGGAGTTGGGAGATATCACCCAGGGCTTTGCCTCCATCAGGTACCCCTCCATCTGGGACCTGAGATCCACCAGGTGAGAGTCTCAGGCATCTCCACAGTTGACTAGCAATGCAATCTCTGCTGAAGGGAGTACTTGCCTCAATGTCATTCGTTAGGATTTTCGAGGCGATTTGGAATGCTCTTTCTCTCTCCCACTCTTTCTGGGAAACAAGCCACATCCGGAGAAGCTGTTGGGCAAAGAAGGAATGCCTTTGCTTAGTATTCTTTATTTGCGTTTGATTTTATCTTCCCTTCACCCTCCCTGTCCCCCTTTCTCTGCTTCTTCTATAACTGGGTATCCACCTGCCTGTAAATTAAAAAAAAAAAAAGAAGATTTTCCCTACATGATAGGGTAATGCTGTGTTCCTGTGGAGAGGATGGGCGGGGCTGGTTACTGTGGCACATTAGCGGACACGGTGGGGAGTTGGGCAGCCGGTGTGAATGGTGGCCCCTACTCACGTTAAACATTTCTTCACAGTTCTGTGCATCTGTGTCATCCCAGATCATGGACCTCAGAAGTTTCCCTAGAGCATCCATAGACCGTTCATAGAGAAACTGAAATCAAGTGTGACTGTTAGTCTAGGCTGAAGGGAAAACAGCCCCAGGGGAACTCTCTTCTCTTCTCCGGCCCCAGGCACGTACGTTAATGCGGTCCTTGTCCTTGTCCGTTTCGCCCTCACTTTTGAGTTTTTCCAGAGGTGGAAGAGGCAGCAGCCTCCGGATGTTCTCTTCAAGAATATTCAAGTGGTCATTCAGTGAGAGCTGAGGTTTCAGTTTGCTGACACGAGAAGCACGTGGAGGAAAGGGTTTCATTACAAACCTGCCAGGAGAGTGCTGAAGATCTGTCTATAAAGTCTGAGCAGGTGACAAACACGTCACACTTTCTGAAGTATTTCTGAGCTATTGAGAGAGGTGGTGATAATAGGACAGATAAAGGGGACCCGTTGCTCCCTGAGATTTTGGTAAGATGTTAAGCATCATTTAAACACTGTCAGTGTCTGTTAGAGTCGCTATTGTTGCTAATGAAATTATTATTGTGAGCATTTCCTGTAAAAAAGCAAAGATGGTGAGGAACAGGACAATTTGGCTCTCTCGCCTCCTCCCTCCCTTCCTTCCAAACATTTACTATATAGTTATCAGAACAATATTTGACATGACTTAGGGAAATGCAAATGTTAGTTCAATAGAAAAAGGCCATTCGTTAAAATTTGTAAAAATGTCAATCAAGACAGTAGGGTACACTTCAGAGCTTCTGCATTAGGAAAGCGTTAAAAATGAAGATCTGGTTAGAAGAACGTGAGAAAGGGACTCAGGGCTGAGCTGGGAAGACCGATTACCATCTTCTCATGCTCATTGTCTGATTACTTTCTTAAAATTAGTGTGCTGATGTAAAAGTGACGTACAATGAACTGCATCTACTCAAGGTCCAAACTTTGATGCATCTTGGCATGCATGACTAAGCGGAAACAACACCATGAGGGACACATAACATTTCTAGCTTCCACCGATTTTCTTTCTGCCAGTTTGTGGGTTATCTTTCCTCCATGTTGGCCCCATATAATCAACAACTTTTTGTGTGTGATTAGAGGTTCATCTAGTTCTATACAAACTAAGTGTAGCCATCAACCACACATGGCCACTCGGAGTTGTTAATATGAATTAAGATGTCATGTGTGATATATACTGGTTTTTGAGAATTTTGAATGAAAGATAATGTAGTTTAAAAATACTGAACCCATGATGAAATGATAATGTACTGGATATATTGGGTGAAATGAGACAAAACATACGACTAAGAATTAATCTGATCTTTTTAGTGCTGGAGAAGGCTTTTGTGCCAGCTCAGAAAGCATTCTATCAGTGAACTACATTGTACCCAGCTCTTACTGATTTTATTTATTTTTCATATCTATCTATCTATCTATCTATCTATCTATCTATCTATCTATCTATCCATCCATCCATCCATATATCATACCACCACAAAAGATTTATTTATTTATGTTGTGTAAAGCATGCTTTTATGTATATGTATTCTTTATCAACTTTATGTCAGAAGAAGGCATCAGATGATGGTTGTGAGCCACCGTGGTTGCTGGGAATTGAACTCAGGACCTCTGGAAGAGCAGCCAGTGCTCTTAACCACTGAGTAATCTCTGCAGCCCTTCTTACTGATTTTAAAATTTTATTACAATGTCACAGTAATCAGAATAGCGTGGTGTAAGTATATAGACAGACTCATGGACCCGTGGAATAGGACAGAGAGCCCAGAAATGAGCCATCAGATAATATAATGATGGATTTTTGATTTGTATGCTGTAACCATTCAGCACTATTTTATGCATTTTGGAGTAGAAAACATGGCTTTATATGTGTGTGTGTGTGTATATACAACTAGTATAGGAAAACAAATTAGTACATGTAATAGATCATATAATTTCCCCACACTATAGCAAGATCAACTATAGTTTATTCATGTAGCTGAAATCTTGAATTACCATGCTGTTTGGAAGCTCAGCTGTTAACGGGGCACATTATCTTCAGACTTATTCATTGTTCAGAAAGTTACTCTGTTTTCTTTGATTGACAATGTTTAATTCCCCCAGACTTGCCTTTAGTAGCAATTGTTTTATTCTCTATATTTTTTTTGCATTTGAATTTTTTTCTTTAGATTTGACATATAAGAGAGACCCAATGGAACATTTTCTTTCTGTGTCTTGTTTATTTTATTTGGCATAATGTCCTCTAGATGAACCCATGTTGCAACAAAGGACAAGGTATTCTAATTTTTAAATTTGGATAACATTCTATTGTGTATATGTTCTCCACAGACTTTTATACACTTGCCTATTGATGGATACTTAGATTGCTTTCTTACCATGGCTTTTATGAAAGAACCTATGCTGAACACTGGAGTTATTTTACAAAGCTGTGGTGATCTCATTTTCATTGGGTATCTACCCACAAGAGAGACTGAAGGGTTCTGTGCTAATTCTGCTTTCAATTTCTGTCGAAACTTCCGTACTGTTCTCTACAATGCACCAATATCCATGCTGAAAACCACAGCATGGGATTCTCTTTTCTCCCACCCACCAACACATTTCTTTTGAGGTAATGGTGATCTTAATGGGTGCAAAGTGGTGATGTCTCAGTGTTTTTGACTTTCATTTCCTTGATGATGCGTGATCTTGGGTGTTTTATATACAACTATTACACACAGAAATGAAAAAATAAAGAAAAACATCATTTGTGGAGAATTGATGATAATGTGGGACTTTGGATGGAGAAGTGAGAAAAATCAGGGTGGAAGGTCTTTTGTAAACTGGATCTCAGGTCTGTGAAGAAAGTGAGGATCAGGGTGCAAAAAATGTTGTCAAATACGTCAACAGGGGCATCTCAGGTGAGCTCTGTTATTTTAACTTTACTTTTCTAATGTGAACAGTACACAGTATAATTCTTTAACTGCAGTGGGGAATAGGACTCTAAAAACTTGCACAAAATTCTTTTCTTTGTCAGGCTTATCTCTGCTAGCTAACTAAAGCTAGAGTGTGATTTGATATTTCATAAGCTTTTAATTTGAAGATTAAAACTTGCCTGTAGACTAAGATCTTGGATGAGGAATTCCCTCTTGTGTAGAAACTTAAATCTCTCATTTATTTACTAATAATCCTGACTCCTCTGAATAGCTCTTTGACCCTGTCAGTTTGGTAATGCCTAGGGAGAGGAGAAAGCTGTCATTTGTGAGCCCCACTAAAGAAACGTGGTTATTTTGGGAAGGATGTACTTGAGCCTGCACTGACATATAAGTCAGGTAAGTCAGGTGATAGTTGGGAGGAGGCTGAGAGGAATGGGAGAAAATAAGAATAAGAAAGATTTGGGGTGGAGTGGGCAGCTCGTGAGCATGAGGTCCCGAGTTTGTATCCCTAGGACCCAAGTGATGGACTCTGAGAACCTACATATTAAAGCTTCAGCAGGGTTGTGTACCTGTAACCCCAGGGCTGGGGTGGACACAGAGAGATTAGCGTTCCAGTGGGCAGAGAAAGGCGTCCCACTAGCCAGCCAGTCTAGCAGAAACTGTGAACTCTGGGTTCTAGGGATTCTGTCTAAAAATGGGGTGGAGAGCAATTGAGGAAGACACTCCATGTCCACCTCTGGTACATACACACCAGGCACATGCACATAGGCATGTACGCACACACACATAAAACACATGTGCACTAAGAGTAACAAAGGTTTTATCTACCTTAGGTATCTGATGGCGATTAAGGCTTTCCACCTAACAGGGCTGGCCAGAGAATTCAGGGGTTCATCCTTTATCAAGTCCTGGAACACAAAAAAGGAGGTTAAACAATTCAGAAAGAATTGGGTCTTTGGGTGCCTTGGGTCAGAAGACTCAAGAGAAGTGCTTCATGGCGATGCTGAATGTCACCCATTTTTTACATGGAATGCTCAGAGTCCCCTTTCTTTCTTCTTGTACACGCACCAGCATAAAACTGATCAGCATCTCCTTGTAGGTAAATTGGAACTTGTAGTCCTCAGTGTCTTGGATGGCGATGCTAACCTCTGTGATGCTTCTTATGAAACTCATTTGCAGATCCATGTCCTGAAGCAAAATGAGCCCCAGTAAAAGCCCAGGTCTTAGGCACCAGGCCTGGGTCTACAAAGGTGACACATTTGCTCCCTTTGCCACCTTCACTCCCCACCTAGGGTTTGAGTGCCAGGAAAGTTAGGACATGAAGGTCAATCTCTTCCCACATACATGGCAGTTTTTCTAGAGTGGTGGTCTTCAGACATTTTTTTTCAAACCACAAACCACATAAGGAAATGAAACAATTAAGATTTACTTGCACAAACAAAATCTAAGACACAGCTGAAATAAAAAATTAATAATACTGTTGCTATGTGCACTGTTTGGTTTAATTTTTCACTTTTACTTTGCTTCACTAAACGTTTTGCTGTTTGTGACTTAGTAACTTGATGTCATGGTCACCCTTGAGTGGGGGATTCACACACTGCAATTTAAAATGTGCTGCAGTGGTTTATACTTCTAAACCACCCAGAGCCTCGATGTAGCTCTTAGATTAGGCTTACGGAGCATGACTTCAAATTGGGTTAACGAGTAGCATGTTGAGATCCTTTTCAATAGAACCCAACCAAGATGTCATCTGTACTATCATTCTTCCCAGGGAGAAGTATGTTCAATATATGCATGTATTTCCTTTTTTTGTATCTATCTGTCTGTCTATCATCTATCTATCTATCTATCTATCTATCTATCTATCTATCTATCTATCTATCTATCTATATCTATCATCCATTGATCTATCATCTCCTACCTTATTTATCATAGACACACCCAGAACCTGAAAAAGAAAAAAACAGATACAGAGTGAGCAACAATTAAAGACACTTCCCAACCCCAAAGACACACCCCTTATGCAGAAGAAGCACAGCCACAGGATGAGTCTTGTCTCACAGGCAGGTACCTTAAGGAAAAGTACCAATATCAAGAAGGGTAAAGGCAGTGTTTTCAGACTAAAATGTCTCTAGTCAATTTTGTCAGGGAGAAAGGTACGAAAGTTTCTGGAGTAAACCTATATAGAGCAAGGCTATAAAATGGAGAGCCACAGGGTAGCTGACGGTGGAGCAGAAAGACCAGTCAGAACTGCTTGTGCTGGAAGTTTGAGTCTGTTCCGGTGGGACTAATGCATTAGGGTTATTTTTAGCAGGTGCTATTTCATGATCATGTCATGTCTTTCCATTTTCTATGTCTTCTACAGTTTCTTCTGCGTCTTAAAGTTTTCATTGTAGAAGTGATTTACACCCTTGATTATGTTTATTTTTAAATATGTTTTGTCTTCTGAAGTGATAGTAAACGGGATGTCTTTTCTTGACTTCTTTCTTGCCAAGTCTGTTATTGGTGCATAGAAAAGCTACTGAGCTTTATATGCTGATTTTGTGTGCTGATACTTTGTTGATACTGCTTATCAGACACAAGAGTTTTCTGATGTCATCTTAGGGTCTTTAAAGTATCAGATCATTCGGTTTATGAATAGGGACATTTTGGCTTCCATTCCTATTTGCATCTCTTTTATTTCCCTCCCTTGCCTTACTGCCCTGACTGTGTAACTAATGGGAGCCGAGTGAACAGCCGTGTCTTTTGATTTTAGAGGGAATGGCTTCAGGTTTTTTTTCACTCATAATGCTGGCTTTGACTTTGTCAAGAATGACCTTTATGATGTTGGAATGGATCATTCCAATTTCTAGTTTCTTTAAGATGTTTATCATAAAGGAAGATTGAATTTTATCAAAGTTTTATCTATTGAGACAATCACGACTTTTGTCGGTGAGTCCATTGATACGTTGCATTGCAGTTATTTGTGTATGCAGAACTATCCTCACTTCTCTGAAATGAAATAAAGTTGGTCATGGTGTGTGATTTTTTAAAAACGTAGTCTTGAATTCTATTTGCTAGTTCTTTATCAATATTTTTACATGTTCAAACTCTTCATTTCTTCCCCTCATCCTCTCAAGCACTGTGGCTACTACACAGAGTAACATATCAGACTTTATTTTTACTTAGAAGACTAGGTTTCTGGCTTTGATGTTTTTGTGTGTGCCTATAATAGTTTTTTTCAGTATAATGCCCTAGCCACATTTCCCGCAAGTTTTATGTTTCTTCACATTACTTTCACATATAATATATTTTAGCAGAATTTCTTACTCTGAAAATACACTCGTATTTATTCCAATCATCTTTATATCCAATTTTATTTTATTTTTATACTCTTTCCTCAATGGATAACTAAAAATTAATGTATCACAAAAGATTTTATCGTTTTTTAAAATCCTCATTGTTGCTTATTAGATTTGAGGGAAAAAAATCGATAGCGTGCTGAAATGATTGGCAAACCTGACTCCAGGCTGTCCTTCTCTAGTTCTGTTTTAGGTCCTTTTTCCATCCCCGATTCATTCTCTTCTGCAATTACATCTGCTCTTAGAAATGGCATGGCTGATTGGTCAATATTTTTGTAACAAGGCACTGAAGTCATCCCTAAGTTACAATGAGCCTTGTCAGACAGATTGTCGTTGAAATGAGGGCAATTATCAATGATGGTGAGGCTGTGCCTTGTAGACTGTCTCACAGGAACAAGATCGCTTCATTTAAGTGGTGGCAGCGCTAACAATTTCCTTGGAACCTTTTACAGAACCAGAGCTGAGATAATCATCTACCTTGGTCTGACCAAGATTATCTGCTGTGTCATACCCTGGCCATTGTCTTTGATTCCCTATACAGTAACACCTCACATTCTGTGAGTCCTTGGAAGACAGACCTGACATCACTGAGTTCAACTCTCTCTGAGTTCAACATGGACGCATTTCCCTAGAAGTCTGGAAATGCGAGGAATGTGTTAAACATCCAGGTTTTGTCACCCATTCCTAAAAATGGACTTATTGGTCAGCTCTGTCTTTAATGGATTCTTTAGGCCATTCTCTGGTGACTAAGGTGTGGGACTCACTGCCTTTCTCCCAGAATATGCTGATATATATAATTTTAACTCCCCTACACCTATTTTTATCACACACACACACACACACACACACACACACACACACACACACACACATGGGTATGAGCCAAAGGCACTGTGATGGTCTGAATGTAGAATGTCCCTCCATAGAATACTTTGTCTTAGATAATGATACTATTTCGGGAGGTTCTGGAAACTTTAAACTCAGGGGTTAGGGCATATCTTGTGCATGGACCCTTCTTCCTCCTCTTCCTCTTTCTTGTGTGCCATGGAGAGAAACTTCAACATCTACTCCTGCTACCATAATAGTCTACCCAAGCACATGGGGGGCCAAGGAACTGTGGAGAGAACTCTCTGAAACTATGAGCCAGACTAAAACATCACTCCCTTAGGTTATTTCTCTGCGTGGTAGTTTGTTCACATCAATGCAAAATTCTTTCAGATCCCGACAACAAGAGGATCTGCAACATAGAGTAGAAGCAAATGTGGAAATAATCAGGGAAACCTCCCCACAATTTCAGATAAGTCTCATAAGCCTACAGGTTTGCAGATTCCTTTAATGACCTACTTAATCTGCAAAGCCGAACTTTGAATTCAACCCCTCAGTGATTCTTGTGTGTGTGGGGTCACCTCGACCACATCCAGCAAAGTGACTTTGATAATATGTATGACAATATGTATGACGTTGTTTGTGAGAGAAACAATGACAATGCTCTGGGGGAAGAAATGATCAGACGAGTCGCAACTCAATTTGGTGGCTCTGAGGTTGGCCTCACATTCTTGACATGGAATAGAATCAGGAAGGTCAGGGTGCCTGGGATGAATGCAGAGGCAGAAATAGTGCAAAATGAGGTGGACTGAATAACTTGACAAATGACACATTTTATTCACCTTAAAAATAAATATGTGGGTGTAGGCAGAGGCTGCGTGTTTGTTTCCTGGTGACCCAGCCCCAAAATAATCACACAGAAACTATTATACAACACTGGTTGTTCTATTTGCTTATGCTTATTTCTAGCTAACTCCTACATCTTAAATTAACCCATTTTTATCATTTTATATTTTATCACAAGGCTTGTGGTAACTGGGTGTCTGTCTCCTTCAGTGATGGCTACATGGTGTCTCCCTGACTATGCCTTCTTTCCTCCTCTATGTGCTTAGAACTTCTGCCTTTCTCTATTCTGCTAAGCCACGAGCCAAAACAGGTTATTAATTAACCAATAAAAGCAACACATACACAGAAGGACTTCCCACACCATATGGTGCCTACTATTTAATGTCACAGGTGACACATGAGAAGTTAAGATTATTGCAACAGGGAATTGATAAGCCAGCTGCCCTTCGCTGTTGGGATAATTATATTTAATTTGAATATTTTATATTCAAAGAAGCCTGAGATCACCATGGATATAAGTGCCCTGGGTAGGCATCTGGAAAGTCAGAGGACGCGCACTGCCCAGAGCCTCAGGAAGGAAGCAACGTTTGGCCTTATTCCATAAAATACTATCTCTGTTCATATGCGCGCACCTCTCTAACATGCTAGATCTTATTTATTGATTTTGGTTTGGCAGTCCTGTGACAGGTGGTACCTGAGAACATTGGTTATAGAGGAGCAGGATTTGAGCCATGAAGTCTTGATCGAGCCTGGCTAGAAGCTGCTGCTTGGGGGTGCGGAGAGCCACAGCTCCATAGATCAAGATGAGGTCTGTCTTGGTCAGGCTCTTTTTCCCAGAAAATAAACCCTGAAAGACACGAAGAGGGAGATACAAATCGTGTGAAGGAATTTGCTTTCTCTCACATTTTCTCTTAATCCCGTGGAGCACCACAAGGGTTAAATAACTGCACTGGGATGATTCTGAAACTCATGTGTCCTTGCTTGTACAGATGCACACAAGCTGGACTGCGGTGGGGCCGGGAGGTTCTGTGTCACCCATCCCTTCTTCAGGGTAGCAGGGTGTACATCACTGGAACTGTGGTGGGACAAATGCAGGCACACTTAGTTTTTTCCAGTCAGCGCTAGTGGCAGCCAAAATGGAGGAGTCTTCTTACATAGCTGACCATCCTGCACCGCCAATGCTCAGAACCGAGGAGAGGAATAAGAATAGTACGGGAAGGTGTGCATCCATATAGACTAGATTCCCAAAAAGCTAATACATGCAGAAGAGATAGGTCCCAGTGCCATTATCATTGGCTTCTCAGTCAGCCCCCATTGACAACCACATTCAGAGAGTCCGGTGGGGAGGAGGGTTAGTGGGGGAGCGGGAGGGGACTGGCAGAAGGGGAGGAAGTGTAAATTTTTTGAATGAAAAATAAAAGAATATTAAGAAAAAAGAATAGTATGGGATAGAGATAGTCATCAAAGAAGTAAGTATTGTTTGCCTCTAAGGTAACTATGAGCTTCAGAGAAAATTATTCCTTTACCTTACATCGATTGATAAAAAACTTCTCCTTCTCTTGGAATGTTTTCAGAACTTTTAGAACAATTTCCAAGTGGTTTTCAGAGCAGTACCCTAAAATAGATGTGGTTCCCTAAAATCAGAAGGAACAAGTTTTTAGTGTAAAATTCTCATTGAGTACCTACTGCTGTGGGACAGACAAGTTTCCGCTCATTGGGAGACACAGGGTTCAACAGAGCGGGCCGAAATCCCTATTCCCGTGGAGTACACAGCCAGTTCGGGCTGCTGGCAGGCAACAGGGATTGGAGCAATATAGCATGCCAGGGCATGACAAGTGCTACAGAGATCAAGAAAGAGATGAGGCAGTGGCTGATGAACACTGGGAGAAACCTGCTATGTAAGTATGGTCATTAGAGATGCATGTGCAGACACAGTGAAGTTAAACACAGGCAGGGTCCTGTGTTTAAAGCATGAGCTGGTGCGATTCCTACAAGGGAGAGTTCCAAACACAGAGTAAGTGCAGATGCCTGAAGTCACTGTAGAGAGATGAGGGAGCAATCACAAAGGACAGGGCACCCTGAGGTCTACAGTTGATCCCCGAGAGTTGGGGGGGCATGACTAATGTTTGCGCTTTTTAAATTATTTTTTAAATTTAGCTTTTATTCCCAATAAACAAATAAGAAGTACAAATATTTAAATGGTACACTGTGAAACTCTGATACCTGTGTACACTGTGGGATAGTCAAATGAAGCTGAATATCATACTTGTTCTAAATACCTATAGTTGTGTGTGTGTGTATGTGTGTGTGTGTTTGTGTGTGTTTAGGGTTGT
The DNA here is from genome assembly GCA_004026605.1 of Ondatra zibethicus. Taxonomy (NCBI): domain Eukaryota; kingdom Metazoa; phylum Chordata; class Mammalia; order Rodentia; family Cricetidae; genus Ondatra; species Ondatra zibethicus. The sequence goes on along the minus strand of PVIU01000382.1, from coordinate 250,938 downwards.
GAGGATGATATCTAAACCCCATTATTTTTGTAATGCCTAAAATACAATATAACCAGCAATGTTTACTGATAATTTTGAAGAACCACCACACTGTTGAAATGGCCTCGTATGTGAGGTGATTTAATTCTTCAGGGCTGGTTGTTAAGACCTGGTTGTTTCATATTCTAGTAATACAGTCCCCATCCACATTTTCTTTCCCACCTTGCTTTTCCAATATGGATGTCATCATAAATTCTTCCTTATGATTCATATAAGAATCTTGTCATGGTTCATGGACGGCAGTTTGTTTCATGAATGCTCTCACACTTCATTTGCATACACAACCCTACTGGGGCACTGTTTTTAGTTCTGACATACACCCTGACAGTGGAGGACACTTAGCACACTCCTATCAAATAGCTTGTGGCCCAGGGGCCTCAGTTTAAAACCCTAAGATAGAAATTTGTTTGACTCTTGTAGACTTTTTGTATGCTTGTCTCATAACACTCTGTGATTTTTCTCTTCCAATTCATTTGTCATTTCAGCCAAAACCCAGTCCCTGGACAAACGGACTCTCAATTTATCCAGCGCTTGAGCTGCTGGAGACCATGTGAGAAAGCCAGGGGAGTTCAACCTTGGTGAGGCCCTCAAATCCATATCGTCATCGCGGGGCTTTTGTTCAGTTTTCTTCTTCCATTTCCTTCAGGTTGCAGTTTCAACCTCCAGTTTCCCTCTCATCTGAAATGTTCAGCAGAGTTCCTGTTCGACTGGGAACTTTGTGCCATGCTCCAGTCTTCCCAGTTACATGCCACTGAGGCTGACAGTCTGGGGTTACTTGATTGATAATCACGCTCGTGAGATGCAGAGACAGGAAGGCATGGTCTCACTTACCATGTCATGTGTTAGCACATTACTCACCTAGATGGCACTCCTAAGTGACTTGAATGTGTTATATGGGCCACTCCCTGACTTCAGTGAAAGGAAGCCAGCTATCTGAGAAGCTCCGAGGTATGTCATACTTTGTCACAGTGTGTGAAACTCTAAGAGCTTGGGTGAGACGCTTAATGGATGCTGTGTGACACTGGCCACAAAGTTACTTTGCTTCCTAGTGTATAGCTGAATGAAAAGGGATAGTCTGGTAGGGAAGTAGTGTTAGAAATGTCACCCAGAGAGACTGATGGTAACAAACACTGATAAGGGGAGACCGTGGTACAGAAGCAGCTTCACACACTCAATGAATTAGTGGTTTCTCCCATTTACTGTGAGAGAAAGAAACATAAACATGTTAGATTTTATGGGGAGAGATGTAACAAGATATGCTGTAAGACTTTTTTTCTACCAGCAATTTCTATTAACGGGGGACGCCTTTCCATTATTTTAAATATAACCTTTTTTTCCCCCACAGTAGCACATACTCTGCCAACCAGCCTAAGCAGGGAGGAAATAAGAATGTTTCCCTGTATCTCTTAGGTTCATGCTCATATGCTTTCTGGAAGACCATTAAGGTCACTCTCAGCTTGAAAATTCAATCATCTTGGTGTTCATCATCATACTCCAAGAAACCACTGCTAAGACATAAGACACATCATGGTGGCATTAAGCAAGAATGTTTGAAATTCATCTTTCAGTAATTTTACAAATTTGGAAAAAAAATATGAGATACTGACATTTAAACAGAGTAACATTTTTTTCCTAAAAAAATTCTTTTGGACTTTTAAAAATGCACTAATAAATAACTATGGTTAACAAGACAGTTGTCCCCAGTTCTATGGTGGGGAATGGTAGCTATCACCAGAAAAGGGGACTGACAAGGGGTCTCACCTCTCTGTGGTCCCCGAGTTGGCTGGGAGAAACCAAGAACTCGTTGATCTGTGAGCTCACAAAGTCTCTGTCTTGGCAGGATGCTAATGTAGTTCCAAGGGCTTTCCAAAGAAATTTCTGGAAAACAAAAGATGAGCTGTAGGATTTTAAATGTTTGGGGAAAAAAAAAAGATGAATGAAAAGGGGAAGGAAGTAGTCATAAGGATAAAAATCCACTTGGTCTTGACTTCTAATTGCTTAATGGCTATGTACCTCACAGTATTCTCTTTTTGAGAGTGTTTCCTGTAGGCTTTATCTGCCCCGTGTTTTGAATGCCTCCAGTTCCTACCACTATCATTGCTTTCATTCTCTATCATAACGTCTTTTTGAAAATTTATACAAGTATGTATCTTGTTCATATCCATTCCCTATTCCCTCCTTCCAGCTCCCCTTAGCCCTCTCTAACACATCTCCTATCTTCTTCTCAACCCATTTAATCCGCTGCTAACCATATGAACTTGAGTATGGGGTCATTCACTGTGGCCAGGCAACCTAGCAATGGCTCTCCCCAACCCTAACCAATGAAGAGTATGCCCTTCTCCTTTCCTCTGCAAATATCTGACAATAGCTCCCCAGCTACGGGTGGGGCTTTGGGATACCTCCATCTTCCAGACTGGAAAGTTTAAGTCTTTTTTGTACCTATGGCAAGGAAGACCTTGTGTATTGTTAACTTGTGAGGTCATTTTAGCTAGCCAGTTAGAAATAAAAGATTACTTGGAATAGAAACAATCTGTCCTAACTAAGACCATGATGTATGAATGAAACTCTGGTACATCCTGAGAGCTTCACTGAGAAGATTTAAAGCTTAACTCAACTTAGTCCAGTCCAGTCGTCAAAGTTCAAGACTGTGGGATAAATGAACAGCTGTTATTTCAAACTATTAGACATAACTTATTATGCAGCAAAAACTAACAGGTGCACATTTAATTAACTTATTTTCAGTGTACGGATTTAGAGAGATCTCACTGCTTAAATTTTTCCGCCTCTCCGGGTTTGGTAGCTCATGCCTGTTATCTGGGCACTTAGGAACCTGAGGAGGATTTCCATGAAGTTCTGGGTTAGCCTGAGCTACTGAGTAAAACCCTGTTTAAAAAAACCAAACTACTCAAAATTGGTCTGCCTCTTTAAAAGGAATCATCTTGGAGTTTGGAGACTGCTGGATGAATGGTATGACTTCAGGTGCACAGGGACTGTTTGTGTGATGAGAACGAGGCACTGCTCACATAGTCTTGACGTGCATCTGCAGGCTTTGGGGGCTAGTCTGGAGAAGTGGTACTTTGAACCACATTAGAGTCAATCAGGGAGAATTTTGAGAAGGATATAGAATAATTGAAGTTAATAATGAATAAAAATCACTTGGTATTAGAAACTGTAAAACTTAAATGTTTTTCTTGAATATTAAACTTTATGAATGACCTTATCCTAATAATGACCATGACCAATACTGCTTTTATACCCAGCACACATATACTACTTGCACGGACCTGCTTCTGTACCTGCTGAAACCCTTGAAATAAATCAAACTATGAATGTTCTGAGGATTTGGAGATTTAAACAGTTTTCCCAAGGCTACATTAAAAGTACATAGCAGACCCTGGATTCAACTACCATTTAGAATAGAACTTTGCAGGGTGGAGGGTTATGGACATGACACAAAGGAATGCAAGAACTACATTTTGAACAGCCTCTTGCCTCCAACCTTGCTGAATTTTAGTATTGTTTCTGACTGCCCATTTTGTAGAAGTGGCATAATGGAAACCGAAGCACAAACTGGTATTTAATCAGTGTCCATTCTTTCTCCTCTGGAAGAGATTCTTGGCTTATAGCACAAACATATTGCACGCCAATATTCCTTAAAGATGGGTGTGGTCTTCAGAGCATGGTGGGCTACATGTGAGGTGCAGAGAAGGAGAAAGTACTCAACACTCAGCAAGGGACCTAAAGAAGCTCCTTTCTTTAATAATATTTTTCTCCCATTGGATATGTTGAAGAAAAGAAGGAGCATGAACAGCCGTTTTGGGTTATAAGGTGGGTGCCAAAGTCCCTCTGTTGAAAAACCAACCTTCTCTATGGAGCAGTTGGAGTAACTGCTCATTTGCTGGCTGAAGTCCCGACTCAGTTGACTGATCCAGGCAACGTCACTAATTTTCCATAAAGATTCCTTGAGCAACTGTTGCAGGAAGGGGAAGTTAAGTAAGAGTTTGACTGTTTAGTGGGCTTTCCTAGTACTTTTTTTTTTTTTTTTTACTTTCTAAAGTATAAATACATATAACTGGGATCATTCTTTTCTCATTAAGAAACTTGTTATTTTGGGACATTTCCCTTCATTTGTTTTTAAAACTACTTTCTGATATGTTTTGAATTCCTGTTAAGACTGAAATACACATATGTAAAAATCACTTTGTGCAAGCACCTTCCTCTCCTTTCTTATAACTCACACAAAGATTAAAATAGAATACAATCAGAAACACAAATTGCAGTTAACATTTTTCAAGCTTTGATAGATTTTGAAAAACCCCATTAGTCAATGTTTGTGTGGTTTATTGCCTACAAAATATGAGAGCGAGGATGCTCAAATAGGGGATGGAATATGGAATATCTTCAAGACCCAAACAGAGACACAGGTGCGTTTCTGCTAACTGGCCCTCTTCTGAGTAGATCTTCCTGAACTTACCAGCTGTTCCCACACAGAATCATAGGGAAGACTCTTGAATCCTTGTATTGCTTCATGCAATGATGTATTCAAAAGAATTTTTATCTTATTGGAGGACAAAGATCTGTTAGGATGTCTAAAACATACTATTTCTTATATTTCCTCTTCTTTAAGCTTAGAAAAGAACACTTAATGTCAAAGGCCCACGAAAAGATTGTACGCATTTTAAAAACCATAGCTCAGCTAGCGGGCTGAAAAGAAATGAAACAGTCTTGGAAATCTGAGGGAAGAACATATGCTACATGGCTTTGAAAAACGATTAGCTGCACACTCAAGATGACAAGAAGGAAGGGAACTGTACTGGAGGCTTCCTGTTAGAAGAAAGAAATCCCCCATCGCAAACAACTATTTTTAAAAGAGTAGCTGGTGAAAACAGGGTGAGGATTTTAAGACAGAAAAGAGGGTATAAGAGAAGCAGGGAACTGGGAACAAGGACCAGTTGAGCAGGGCCATCGCTTTCAGATCTTCCAGTGCATTTGTATCAAAAAAGAAACAAGTCTTTGTTTCACAGGGGTTCTTGGGTACCACTCCTAGAAATGCTGATTTTGGAAGAAGCACTGAACAAAGGCAGAGGAGGTACTGTGGGGAGACCACCGAATTTTTAAAACATTTTTGTTTATTTACTTAGTGGTGGATGTGTGGAGGTATGAGGACGATTTGCGGGAGTTGTTCTCTTCTTCCACTGTGGAAGGATGGAAATGGAACTCGGGTTGTCTGTCTCGGGGCAGGCGCCCCTATCTGCTGGGTCATTCTGCTAGCCTGAAAACTGCCATTTTTAAGAAGCCACAGGAAATTTCTATACGGACAGATTACAGTGGGAAACCTGCCATACCAAAAGCTTCTTGTCCAAAGGCTCCTCCATGGTCTGTGGGTTCCTGAGATGAAAATCTCCAGTCCACTCCTGCCTGCAGCTTGACATCCCCCACAGCACTTTCAGTTATGAAAGTCCAGGGAGTTCCTGACTGCAGGGGTGCTTGTTTTCTGGAGAAAGGACACAGCACAGGCTGTTCGGGTTTTAGAAACCTGGACTGGGTGAGGCTGGCGAGAAGCAGATAGAGAAGAAAGAATTCCCCTTTGGAGCATAGAAGTGGGATTTACATAAATCTCTGTTTCATGAATGACAAAGGAATGAAGGGGATAAAAATTTTGAACAATCGAGATTTAAGAGAGAGAAAATTAGTTAAGTAAAATAGTGAAAATTCCCTTTAACTCATCAAACTGAAGAGCCAACATTATCGTTCCTGTTATGACTTAAAGATTTATAAGATTGTTTGAACATGCTAGTCATTTTCCTAAGCCAAGATGCCCCCTCCTCGTTGGAATGTGTTCTTTTGCTATTAATTTAGTTAATAAGAGGGATAATGAGCTGACTTCACCCTCCATAATCAGTAGTTTCTTGCAGATCCACACTTACCTGTTGCTCATTAGCAGCCAGTGTAGGGCCCATCCTTACCTGCAGCAGCATGGCTTCCCATAGCGCAGTGCTGGAACTATTTCCTAGAAATGAAAACAGATGTAATAATTTCAAACACACATAGATTGATTCTCCCTGACTCAACATCTAGTGGATGAGACAGTTCCATCTCAGGGGTTCTCTTTGTTCAGGAGGAGTGTTTTGAAATGGAATTTACTATGTTGGCAACTTTAAATTTCTTGTCAAATACACAGAGTGTCTCTAATCTATGATAAAATATAGTTATTTTTGCTAGTTTCAGAATTAATGACTGAAATGACCATATTCTCTAATGCATATTTTAACATTTTAATATGAACAATGTTTTTTTCCCAGTTGTTTTTTTGTTTTGGAAAGTGTGTGTGTGTGTGTGTGTGTGTGTGTGTGTGTATGTATTTGTGTATGTGTGTACATGCACACATGCTACCATACACATATGGAGGTCAAAGGACAACTTTTTGGGAATTGTTTCTCTTCTACCATGCAGGTTCCAGAGACTCAACTCAGGCTGTCAGGCTTAGTGGCAAGTGTCTTTACCCAGAAAGACAACACTCAGGCCCCCCCCCCTTTTTTTTATAATGTAGTTCAGGCTGGCTTCAAACTTCACTATACAGCTGAAAGTGACCTTGAGCAAGATCATTCTGATTATCTCTGAAGTACTAGAATTAAAGGGATACATTAGCAAGTAGCAGCTTTTTAGATAATAGCAAAGAAAAATGTTCCTATATGAGGGAAAAGGTCAAGGCAAAAAGAAGAGATCCTATAGAGCTCCTTCTCCTGCTCTTCTCACCACGACTATTTGAGAACTAGAGAGTAAAGAGTCAAGTAAAGCAAAACAAACTAAGCATAGCTGATTGTCTTACCTAGCAAGCTCACTGCCTTCATTGCCTAACCTGGGCAGTTTTGCCTTCTGGATTTACAGGTAAGTGGTGCATCATTCCTCTGTGGTCTTGCCTCCTAGCATAAAGATCCAACCATACTCTCTCATACCTTCAAGAGACTTCAGGAGCTCAGGCAAGCGTGTTTTCCACAGGTCTACCAGCTTCGGATGGATTATCTCCGGCACCAACTTCAGAAGTCCTATTGCGCTGGCCCCACATAATTTCCCTAAGCTGGCCAGCATAGCTATTACCTGAAGACAGAAGAGGCACAGCCATCAAGTGACAATGTAGCAGGTCTACCTACCTTTGCCTTAGCATTCTGCTTTCCTTTCATTCGAAATTGGATGCTCTTCTAACAAACAACCCAAGTCTCTTCACACTTAATTCAAGGGCAAAGTTAATATTTAGACAATTCTTTCATTGTTTTTGTCCCGAGGATAAAGGAACAGAAAAACTAATGGAAAGAATAAACACTTGGATATCCTTATTAATTAAATAAGGACACGTAGACTATTGTCTGCCTAAGGTGACCTGATAGGGAGAAGAGAAATATACACGGTAGATATGAGATTTGATTGACGGTACTTATGGATGAGGTTCAGTACACGTTTGTTTTAATTTTAGTTCTGGGGGGTCATCTTGGATCTGAACCTGCATCCTGGGCTTATTTTTAAATAAGTTTTCATAAGAGGTTCAGAGTGAGAAGGTAATCTCATCAGTAATATATGTTCATGAATGCCACAGGCATAGCTTATCATCCATCATTCCATTTTAGGGTTTCTTTTGGAGTGTTTAGGCAATTCTTCTCAGAATTCTATTTTAACAGGAACTGCCTGTGTTGTAAGCTTCAATCCATCCCACACTGATTCTTTGTAACTCACCAGAAGTCGGGCCAGTAGCTGCTGCGGTGAAGGGAGTTTCACTAGAAAGAGAAAGCAATTTTCATCATCACCATAGGGGGCCAGGAAAATTCGCATTGAAGTTGGGTGTGAGCTCAAAGTGTGGTTGGTGGCCATTCTGAAATAAGTCTCTCAGAATGGAAACGTTTTGCTTTATTGATGGGTCTACGAACCAGCTCCCGTAGAGATGACAAGTGCAGTCGACTCCTGGATGTCACGTTTCTTCTTCTCTTCTGCCATAACCAGAACTCGGATGATGTTAAACAGGTAGTCTAGCGTTCCTGTGTATTCTTCGGGAACCACAAAAGTCAGGATTCGTGGCCACAGCACCTGTAGATATCATGGGAAGGGTTACTTCTTGTATTCCACAACTTTCTAATATTCACTTATGTTTCCCCCTCTGCTTTAGAAATCTGTCTCTTGTGTGTTCTTATTTCAGTCTTCAGGTGACATCAAAGAGAAATCAAGAAATAAAATATCTACACATTCATGTCTGAGTGCTAGTTGTAGTGAGTGTGGGTGAGTGTTTCTCCCTCGGAGTTGCTTCTTGACTCTGGAGCAGGAAAATTCTTCATTCTGGGTGATGGCTGCAGGCACTATGGGTAGTCCTGACTCTGGGTTTCCTTGACAATGCCAGGGTTCTTCTTGTCAAAGTGACAACTGAAATGACCTCATATATTCCCCCCACTCCAATGCTGAAGTCAGAGTGCCTTAAGTGAGAATGAAGTTAAGAGGCCAGTTGGGCTTCTATCATTCCTAGTGCTCCGCAGTTCCTCTGTCACTTTCCTTAGTTCTGATTCTTTTCTCTATTCTGTCTTTGATTAACATTTTTATTAGTTCATCAACTGCAAGGCAAGATTCTGTAAAGTTTAGGCTCCTTTCAAAGTTCTGGGATATTATTTTTTCTGTTTTACGGACTCCTCAATCAGAAAGTTTCACACTTTAGTGTACACCAGAAATACTGGCACTTTATCAACGGCAGACTCTGATATATACTCATTTATTAGGTTTGGGTTATGGCTTCAAAATGTGGTTTTTGAAACAACTATTCCAAATAAGTTAAGAGCAACACACTAGCCTAGATGAAGCCTCAGACCCACTACAATTGGAAGACGAGGAGGTTCTATTGATTATCTTCTGGTTCTGCCAAGGATTTTAAGTCATTAAAATCTATTCTCAGACTCTTTTGCTCAAGAAAAGATAGTTTCTCATGAGCCTCTCTTTGAAGATCAGATTAACTTGATCTTCAATGAGCTCTGAGCCTGGGTACATTAAAACTACTCTGTCTGCTTAGCAAAATTCTAGGTAGGTTAGGATAAGAAGATAAGAAATATGTCAGAGTTCTTATGAACTCCAATGTGCTATCCACATGTAAGTAACTCATATCTATTGCCTTACTTAGAAAGTGTATCTCGTTTTGAGGAACCTCGCTCTGCTATGTGCTGGGGATCAAACTGCAATTCTTACAAACAGAGTATCAAACAAGCTAAGGGCACACCTTGTGCGAACTCAAGTTTTTACTCAGAAGCCATCATGTCCCTAAACAGGTGATCACAGTAACTTAAGGGGTAACAGAAGTCCCTTACCTGAGGCATCCCAATCACCAATGGGTCCAGAGATTTTAGGACCTCAAGGCTTGTTTCCTGAACAGATTTCTCCTCCCTTTCCTCCTCTTGGGAGTTAGATTTCATTGGTTTCTCCTTTAAGAAAGGTTAAACAATTTCATTTAAATTTGGTGAATTTTCAAACTCTGCGACAGAAGATTCAACCAAAGGGCTCATGGGACACAGTGATCAAGCCCCACCTGCAAGGGCACCTTGGACAAATGAACTGGAAGACACATGATTGGTTAAAACACAAAAACTAGGTTCCTTCCTCAGAAAAAATTTATTTAACCTACTGCGTGTTTATTTTAACTTAGAAATGACATTAGAGAAAAGGAAAGGGAACCCAAGAAAACCAGGGGCTCAGAGACTGGTTCTGTTTGGGAAGCATAACTTTCTTTGAGCTCCATTGAATCAACTGTACTTGAAGGAGGACAACAATCAATACTGTAGTGCATTCATACCAGGTTCCTGTTGGACATGGCAAACTGGGAGAAGATATAATCAATCAAGGGCCAGCCTTCTCGAGCTTCAATATAGCCCTTTTCACACATGGTCTGGATGAGAAGCAAGGTGGACTTCCTCACCTGGCGGAAGAGTATAGACACCTGAAATGAAATGTTTCCTGCTTCACAGAGAGGAGCCTACCTTCCAATTTCCCGCCAATGTCATGAACCACCCAAAGAGGAGAACTTAAAGACACATTTTCATAGCATTGTTTGATTCCAGAATCTCTTAGAAGAATTTGTCTCTTCATAAGGATTCCATAGAGGTTTGGTTCCAAAGTATTGTTTCATATGCAAATTAAAATAATTGTTAATTTTTTCTTAAACTTTTCTAATGTGAAAAGCTTGAATACCAGGACACAGGAGACATCGGGCAGTCTTCTACCTAGAGAACTTCCTCTTGATGGTCTCAGGTTGAAAAGCAGGACATCTATGCTTAGGAAAAGACCCATGGCTTTTTTGGGGTGGGTGGGTGGAGAAGATGTATTATATTTTTAAAAAGTTATTTATTTTTGAGATTACAATACAATTTCATAATTTCCCCATTCCCTTTCCTCCGTCTATACATTCTCATATATCTCCCCTTACTCTTTTCATACTCATAGCCTCCTTTTTTTTATTAATTGTCATTACATACATATGTACACTCAGGGCTTTTTCAGGGCTGACCCTTTGGTACTGGATAACAGTTGGTGTGCTCTTCCCTGGGGAAGACTGTTTCTTCCACTCTCAGGACTCCTTAGTTGCTGTCGTTCTTTGTGTAGGGTTGAGGCCTCCTTGGCTTCCCTCGGTTTGGAATGTCTATTGTTCTTCTTGTTCAGCACATTTTTAAAAAACACTTTTTTATTTTGTGTGTGCATATGTGTGTGCATGCTTCAGCACATGCGTGACAATACAAAAACAACTTGCTGGAATGTGTCTTTCCTCTGTGTGGATCCCCAGGGTTAATTCCCTGGTTGTCATGCCTAGCAGCAGGTGCATTTTCTCACTGAGCTATCTTGTTGGCCCAATGTCTTTATCACTAAACGTAAAAAAAAATCTATTTGAAGAAAATTGCAGTATTGGGATGGGAACGAGTCTTTTGTTCCAGTAGGAAACCTTAGAAGTATATGTAAATTAGGATGTAATTTGTCTTTTGGACTTGAGTTCTTTTAAGAATGACATTGATCGCTGAGCAATTTAAAAAGAAGTTTTACACTAGATCCTCAAAGAACTGGAATAATTCCAATCATTCCTGAAGCCACAACCAATCAAGTTAAAGAAGCTATTAACTTTCTTACTTTTACACTGAGGTCACTCATGACAACTTTGACTGTTTTTTCAATTGAAGTTGAGTGATTCCTAAACCTGGGCTCTGAAAGACAAAAAGAGAAACTGAGTTCAGACACAGTAGGAATATAGTATGGTATAGAATGGGTGAAAACCCATTATAATTAAGTCACACAATTGGAAGGCTCTGGGTGTTAACATCACATGCTATTCATTCCCCACCCCCATCTGTCTTCTTTTCTAATCATTAACCATGAGAATTTTACATGTTACATCTGTTTCTTTCATTACAGATTAAGTTCCTGCATGTATTCAATACACTATGACAGGTGTGTTAGCTGTGAAATTCGTTAGACTACTTTGTATTGTTATCAGCTGACTCTTCAACAACTAGATTTTAAAAACTCCCATGTTACAAAAAAACTGAATTCTCATATTTTAGTGAATGCATGCTATCAACCACTTTATAATGTATCATTATTTTTAACAGTACCCCCAAAAGAAAAAAAAACTAAAGTGGAAAATTAGAACTACAGTTGTTATTGAAAGACAAGCTTTTATTATTATAAAAACGTGATTTTGGGAAGTAATGAGATACAGTAATTACTTACATTCTACCTTGTTGTAAATGTAGAGAATTCTATACTCCTTCACTATTTACGATTAAGCTACTTCACTAAATTGCTGTATCTTTCAAATTTTAAATTTAATTCTTCAAATTTCTTTCTTCCTTAATGAAATGCATCAGTAAATTTCACAGAAGAAGATGAGTAACCGAAAATACCCACTTCAAGGCGGGAGATTACAAAAGATCAAGAAAGATGGTTTCATTTTTTATGGGATGTCGCACAGCCTTTGAAGCACACGATTTTGGAACCGTGGGTCCATTACCGACTTGCTGATAACTTAGACCATCCTGGCTTTGTCTCGAATACTTACCCTCAGCATTGATCATTGATTGTAACAAGGTTAAAATTCCTGTTCGAACAGACGCATTGGTAACTCTTATTTGTTCATCCAAAAATTCCAGCACGTCAGCAGGATTGGCATGAGCTGCAGGTTTAGAAATGCCAAGTTTGTGAGGAGGCCTTCAAAAAGCTCATATTGGCATATGTTAATTACACATTATGTTATTTTAATATGTGCATATCAAAGAGCTCATTTTCTTTTTGGTAAGGTACTTGTGAATGGCAAGACAGGAATTTCTTCATGAGGACTGGTAAGGCCACTCTGTGGTTGGTTTAGTGATTTCTAGGCTTCTGTAGTAATTTGAACTAGTTATGCAGTTTGTTTTCTAGAAACTTGCAGGACCTGGGTTACTCTGCTCATACCTGTGACTCTGGTCTCATGTGGAAGGTAGGGAAGTTGGTAGACACGACCTAGGGAAGGTTAGTAGAATGGGTCCTAATTCAAAGAACTAGTGTCCCTATAAGAAAAGAAGAGACACATGAAGGGGCATGGTCAGAAGACTGAAGATGGATCCAGAGACTGAACTGATGCCTCACCAGTCTAAAAGCTAGAGAGCTACAGGATGGAGCAATCCAATGCCTGGCTAGAGGGATGACCGTTCGTTAAGGAAGTTATCAGAGTAAAGTGAATTAGGCTGGCTGGGAGGAAGAATGGACACAATCAGAGGAGGTAGGAGACTAGTGAGCTTGCTCAGCAGTTAACAGCACTGAAAGCTCATCTGGCTTGATTCCCAGCACCCACGCGATGCCCCAAAGCATCTCTAACTCCAGTTCCAGGTGATTCAATGCTCTCCACTGGTCTCCAGGGGCACTGCATGCACAGTGCACAGATATACACACAAGCAAAACATCCATAAATGGAAGAAAAAAGTTAAAAGTACTTGGAAACCATAAAGATAAGCAATGAAGTGAGAGAGATGACCTGGGAAAGGGGCTCTCAGAGGAACTCGATGGCTGTTCTCAAATGTGGTTTCATATGCCGATCCAGGGACTTTGGCATCTGCTTTGTAATCTGTGACAGGCATTGACCAGGTGATAGAAAGGAGACATAAGTAAGACGATGCAAAAAATAAGATGAATAAAAAGAAAAGGAGAAAAAAGAGGAGAGACAATTCTTTACTGAAGTGCTTGGAATTAAGGGAATGACCGAGGATACAACCAACAAACAAACCATGACTTTGGACTTGACAGTGTCACAGCATCTGATATACTCAGAGGAATAGCAGTTTCCTATTTTTAGGGTCAGAAATTTATGTTGATTTCCTAGAAAACATTGTGGTTTGTAGCAGATAATTCTCTCTGCCTGGAACCACCTGGTCCCAGAGCAGCCTGGCATGCCCCTGCCCATGCCACTCATCCTGTGTTCTTGTGAGTAGAAGGGCAGGCAGGGGATGCTGTGAGCTTTAGGAACATTCTGGACGTGTGGCAGCAATTCCAGCGTCAGCACACTCTACCGTCTTTGTCACTCTGAAATATTTTTATTAACACTCCGGAAAGCTGGGTCATACCTAGAATGAGGAAACAGCTTGACGCTTCAATTTTGTTTTCCTTTATCGGAGGTTCAGGAACTCTGCAGATCTGAATAGGGAGGAACAACAATTGGGGAGCAGACGGAGTCAAAAGGAGAGAAATAGTTTGCTTGGAACAAACAGCTTTGACAGCACAGACTTCCTACCTGGTGGAGCAAACTGGTGAAGACGGATCTTCTCAGGTTCTTGGGAAGAAAAATGTCATAGAGGACTGCCGCGGTCAGTATCAGTTTGAGACTCTAGGAGGGAAGTGCTTGTGGGTTAAGCAGATGAAGCATCAGCGAAGCAGCCGCACAGGAGATAAAAGCCAATGATTACACTTTGGGAGAAGAACAAACCCGACCCTGATGCAGTTAGAGGTTTCCTTAGCAATTCTGGTCTCATCAGCTTGGATGAGAGCCAGTTCTTTGCTCTCCTTTGGAGTTGCCATCAACAGTTGTGACAAACTCTGCACGTGCGCTGTGTCCCCCAAAGTATTAAAATGGGAGCTACTGAACGGGTGTTCCCAAGCTCTTTGAGACTTAATGTCCTAAGAAAGGTCGCACGCAGAGTCTCTCACTCACCTGTGTGACATAGAAATCACTCTCCTTGTCTTTGTACTGGATCAGGAGCCAGGGCACTTGGCTCAGGGCATAGTCACGAAAGTCTTCCCGATGCAGCAACAGGCTCACGGTGGGGCCATGGACCTTGACTATGGCCAAAGTCTGAAGAGGCAATAAATGAAGATCATTGTTGAGACTGTACTTTGTATACAGCTTTGTGTGTAGTTTTCAGTGTACTGAGTGCTTTGGGGACTCTGTAAACACAAAACTCTCCTTTAGAAAACAGCAGCAGCAGCAACAACAACAAACCACGTTTAGAAATGAAGCAGTTCTATTTTTTTTTTTGGAAAATGCATAGGTAAAGAGTGCTGCAAGAGCTACCTGATGGTGTTGTAGAGCACTTTCCTCCAGATGAAAACCTATGGTTCTGGAGGGAAGCTCGTAAGACGCAAGATGTGAAGTGTAAAGCAACAGGATGTTTTAAGGTTGAGATGAACCATTGCTTCCAATGTTTGTAGTGACAGAACCTTCACTCTCTGAGATTACAACCTTTCATTTTGCAGGGCAGCTCATCAAGACCCAAGTTGTTTATAGGGAGACGAAACAAAGTTCTGAAAGGGGGTGAAACATTCCATCCTTCCGGGAAGCTCATTAACCTCAGGAAACAAAGAACTCAGTGACTTCAGGAAGTTCCTGAAACTGACAAAATGCTCTAGGTCCCTCCTTCCCTAGGCATAGGTAAGCTGTAAGGTGGCATGAGAGATGCTCTCAGGCAAACTCAGTTGCACGAATGAAGCAGAAACCAGCTGAGATGCCTGGAAGAGGCTCAGCTCAACTGAGACACCTGGAAAGGGCACCCTTCAACCCAGTAAAGCCACCTGCAGGTTGTGTAGCACACTGTAAGTTTCTAGCTTCCATGAGTTGTCACCCATGCTGGGATGGGCTTTGGTGATGCAGCTGTCTTGCAGGAGTCACATCTGTTCCTGAAACTAACCACTGTATCCCGTGAGTAACATAAGATGGACTTTGGTGATACTTCATCTGTTGTTAGTTCCCTATCTTCCATGAGTAGATGTTTGCTCATGAAACCCCAAGAGGAGTGTCACATAATGTTCCACGTTACGTTGACACTTTCCCCTGACACCATTTTCCCTACAATGTTTTGCTTACTTTCCTCCTTTTCTTAAAGTTTTGAGATGTTCTGTTCTCAATTTCCTCCCTCCACTTCTTACCTCCCGCCCTTCCCAGAAGTTCACTGGTTTGGCTTCCATTTGATATTGAAAATGAACAATTTCCAGAGCACAATACATGACAAATATTGATCACAAAATCTAGGTATCACCACTATCTTTTTCTTAAAAAAATTAATTTTTTTCTTTTCTTTCTTTCTTTCTTTATTTATTTATTTTTTCCATACATTGTTTTGTTTTATTTTTTCCATTCAAGAACATAATTAAAGAAATAAAATTTTTTTTCCTTTCTTCCCCTTCTCCCGGTCCCCTCCCACTACCCCCCCACCCCTCCTCCCTCCCCCTTCTTCCTTGAAAGAGGGCATGGTGCCCTGCCCTGTTGGAAGTCCAAGGC
>PVIU01000382.1:0-235051 GCA_004026605.1 Ondatra zibethicus | reverse complement strand
AAAATTAATTTTTAAAATAAAAATTTATAGTTTAAAGAAGACTTTGATAGCCTACTTTCTGTAGGAAATATATGTGGTAATCTGTGAAGTTTTATTTGATAACAAACTATATTAAAACTCAGGGGCTCGTAGCAGCACCATTTACTTCACTTGAGACTGGGTCAGCTGTGGTAGTTCTTCTATATAAAGAAATATATATACTTAACATGTATTAATTAAAAATTATATTAAACAAAATAAGGATGGATTACATATGTGAAGGTATTTTGTAATCCATTCATCGTAAAAGATTGCAGTATTTTCACACAGCTGAGTGAATTCTTTTAGCACTATTTATCTAATTGTGTTATTGATAGACACCAGAGGATTTTTTGAACCTATTGCTTTTCTTAGTTAATCATTCAAACCAGATGTAGTTTATGATATATGAAACATAAAATACTTGGCATTCTTTAATTTACCTGTTTTCCCCCCACACACTTAAATATCAGGGTGTGATTTTAGTCTGTTCAATCTAATATATCTCCATCTGGATCTGGCCTATTGATGCCTTTCAGGAAACTTTGGATGGGACAATGGATAAGCAGTGACTTGAAGTTGACTGAAAAATTGATAGACTTGATATACCCCCAAAACATAATTAATGATACCCATAAGAACTGAACTTCCTATGCAAGAAAAAGGGAAATTTTTAAAAAGTTTTATATTTGCTTATTTAACTCTCAAAGACTCTTTTAAAAAATACTTTAATAAGGTCAGCCTGATCTACAGAGAAAGAGTTTCAGGACAGCCAGGAGTACACAGAGAAACCCTCTCTTGAAAAACCCCAAAAATTGCTTTAATAATTTAAAGCGTAGATGAGAAATTAAAGAAGGGCACTAAAATTTGATATATATACATATATCTGTATATGTGTGTGTGTGTTACAGTTAAAGTCTAAATAGGGTGTAACCAGCATGGGAGGAGAGGATGCAACGTGATCCTGTCTGAAGTCCCACTCACATTCACGGGTGAGGCCTGGGTTGCCCATTTCTCCATTATGTACTGGAACAGCATGAAGATCTTGTCAGAGAGCCGGTTAGCATCCAGTTTGGGGTAGGGGAAATCCTTCCAGTGGTTGACATACTTGTAAATGGCCTTACTGAATTTTTCAAGGGCTGCATTTAAAAAAATACAACCACAGACTGAGAAGAACATAGAGATGGGAAGAACCATCTATTTATTCTAAAAGAGAATAGACAACTAGCAAAAGTTTCTAAATCATCTTAAAACCTCATCAAATAAACATGAACTTTGTTTTGGTAATTTTAATTAATAAATAATTAATAAAATGTAAATTGAAACTTCCATGATATACTATTACTAGGAGATACTCTGCTCAAATGGAGCATACCTAATAGTCAATGCCACATGCCAACCAGATTAAGGTATGGCTGGTATTCTTACACACTGATGGCAGAACAGAATTGATAAAAAAATATAATTTTATAGAAAACTTCGTGTGATCTCTCTTTACTGTCTGAGAAGTGTCCTGGAAGCATGTCTGGATCTTAAGCAAAAAATAAATCTTAGGGGTACCCACCTATACAGAAAGTTTGCTTCATATCATCATATAAATCATATCATATAAATCCTAGGGATACCCACCTATGCAGAAAGTCTGCTTCATATTGTCGTCCTCTACCAGCCGGAGCATGGTCTGCATGGTGAGCAGGGTCATCATCATGAAGGGGATGCTCTGGGACACTGCAGTGACGGGCACAAGAGGAAAAGCTGTCACTCATGTTCTCAGGCAGGACATCCTGCCTCTTCCTTGTATCTCAGGGCTGGATGGCACCGAGTAGACAGGTGAAGGGCAGGAGGAAGATTGTGTTCTTGCTCTTTTGCCCCCACCCTGGCTGATCAAGGTGAAGTGGGGCTGAAGGAAAGCACTAGCAGTGTAGCACCCTATACATGTGGATTAGTAATAAGCAATTGCTTCCTTGGATTGTTGCTTCATTAATGTCCATATCTCCTATATAGCTTTGCCCTTGTCCCTGAGATATAGCAAATATGACAGGTGCTCAATAGTATCTGTTAAATAAAGCATCATAGAAACAGATGGTGGAAAAACTTTTTTCTTTATATACATATATATATATATATAGAAAAAACATATATGTTTTTCAAGACAGGGTTTTTCTGTGGGATGGTCTCCGTGTCCTGTATCTCACTTGATAGACCAGGCTGATCTCGAACTCACAGAGATCTGCCTGTCTCTGCCTCCCAAATGCTGGGATTAAAGGCGTGCACCACCCTCACCCAGCTGGAAAATTTTTTTTCATATAAGTGTCCTGTTGTTGGCCTTTTATGCCTCATGGAGAATGTGCTTGTGTAGAAGCGAAGACAGAAGAAGGAGAAGAGGAGGATGGAAGAGAGCTCAACTATGTTTAGTGCATCCTGAGCCAGGGGCTGGTGGTAGGGCTCGTCTATGCTCACACCACTCCTCATGTCTTTCTCTCAATGTTCTTTAGTGCAGTGGAACATAGACATTCTTGTTTCTGCCTTAATTCCCTTTTTGATTTTAGGCAGTTAGTCGGGCATAGTTATTTCCTAGGGAAAATCTGGAGTGTTCCGTTCATACCATAGCTGGTTGCCAGTTCAGCCAGGGCAAGCACAACAAATTCATTGGGCAGCTCCAAAATCCTGAAGTTGCTTTGCACTTCATACATCACAGAGTTGAAATCATGAGCAGCGAGAGACACCAATACCTCACCAGCCAGCATTCGGATTTCTCTGGGCATCTGAAAAGGAAAATAAGAAAAATATGTAGAAGACAGAGTCTAAAAGGGGCAAATAGTCTATGTAATATTCCAAGCTCATCTAGATTTGAGATAGAGGAAGAATAGAATGTTTCAAATTTATAGTATAAATCTTTCAGGTAGGTGTAGGTAACAGGGAGTGTGGAGACAATTTTTATGCAGTTCTTCTAGACTTGGGGCCAAACCATGTTTCTTTTCCTTCTCTTCAAAGTTTCCCTTATGTAGTTCAGGTTGACCTTTAGCTCACGACCCTTTGCCCCAGCTTTCCACGGAGTGGTGTTACAGGTGTGGGCTACGAATCCTAGCTCATTATTTTCTTGCTACTTGATCAGGTACCTTGATGGCAGAATCTATGTTTTATGTTTAAGAATTATGAATTACTGTGGTTGGATAAGTCATGGTAAAAAGAAATTGGGTCAGGGTTTAGAGCTTTGTTTGTGGTGTCATTCTGATTTAATTATTTTAAAATTTAGAAACATTGTGAGTCACATCTATTTATTGTCATGGTAAGCTGGGTTCATCTGATCAACTGAGAACAAAACCACAACATGATACAAAAAAAATACTGTATTCATAAGAGCATCAGAGAGCTTAAATGCAGAGCATAAGGAATTTGGGCACTGAGCTCTGGAAAAAAATGAGACAATGCAAGCTAAGGAGGCAGATATATAGAGAGGAAGTGCTAGGGGACCCAAGAGAACAGGGGCCTAGGTCTTCTACCTGTCAGCAGATTGCTGTGCTCTGCTGAAATCAACTCTCTCAAGTATAAACTTCCTCATATAAAAGATGGCTGGATAGTATTTCCTCTAAAGTATTTCTTACATTTGTTTCATTTCCCTAATCTATGCTATGGTAACCAAGAGACACAGCAAGTACCCATGTAAGCTACCCTGAAGAACAAATATTCCAGTTATATCTCTGACAGCCATGATGGAAAGGCTTTTGTGTATTTACATGGTATGTTTGAATCACCCTAAGTCTTCAAGACTAGGCCTAGTGCACGTTTGCCACCAAGAACTAAACTTACATCCTTATCCCTCATGTCCTTAGAAGTACAATGAATCAACCTTTGGACTATTGCATCATCCAAGATGTCAATATTCTGAATAAAAGAAGCGAGACGACTATAAATGTCTTCCTGTGAACAGAGAGGGGTACAAAAGAATTAGGGTTTCAAAAATAAAGAGCTAATATGAAGCTCAAGTAAATGACAACTCTAAATTAAGCAAATTATGTGTGCTGCACAGTGGTCTAGACTTTCTAAGCATAATATGCATCTTTAGGAGCCAAAGGCTTACATATAGAGCAACATTAATTCTAAAACTTATTTTATTCTGTTACATTTCTAAGACAATGCGTAGTTGAATTAGAGACAGAGCAGTCAGTGTCTGCCTCTCAGATCAAAGTGTCTGACAGTTCCTGTTGTAGGGTTCTCAAGAAAGTGTCCATCACCTGAATTGCTGCTCGTCAACTAGGGCCTTTGTTATGACACTAAGGACCCCCTCGTAACATGTAGGACATTGTTGCACTGTGAAGCTACTTCCCAAGGAGTGTTATAGGCTTTCTTTTCTGAGACAATATGGGAGACCTTCTTAAACAGCGGTGCAGCTCTGGGTGACATGTGATTTGAATACATATCCGTGTTGGGGCTTTTACAAATCTGGAAGATGCTGATACGTCCTGTGGAAGATGAAAGAGACACCGGAGTTCTCAGATCTCCAACTGCCTAAAGCACTCACCTCCAGGAATTGCATCTGTGTTTATGGCGTGAGATAGCTATCTTTATATTAGTCTATGGGACTGGTCTGAGGAAAGTGTTAGAAAAAGGCACAGTTTGTTTTTCTTCTCTGTGTTTTCTGAGCTTATCTAAGCACCTGTAAGCCCTGCCTTGTTTCATGTGTATTTTCAGCTTTTTGAAGGCTTATGGAGTCTTTACCGTGCTTTGCAACTGAGATATCTCCTTTATTTGGAACATTTCATTAATGCTAACAACATTGCTTTATGAACATATTGGTGCTACTAATAGACTCCTGACTGAGGAAAGAGTCACAGAGAGCTTCGTTTGTGGTTATTGTTGAGTGCTGATGCTACACTTTTGATTGTGAGTTCTTGAATCTTAGCTAAGACCTTCACCCAATGGTTTTAGTGATATTTTTATTTTGAGACCACATCTGGGCCCATTTCCAGTTTTTGTTTTTCAAGACATCGCACATGTAGGCATGGCTGGCTTAGAACTTGCTACATAGACCAGGCTGACCTGAAATTCATGTAGGTCTGCCTGCTTCTGCCTCTTGAGTGCTGGGACCAAAGGTACAGTCAACCATATTTGACCCCATTTTTATTTCTTTTAAAATTTTTATTTGTTACTGTTTATATGTATGTTCCTTTGTGCATCTATGCACTTGTGAGTCCAGTGACTACAGAGGTCGGAAGAGGGGGTGAGAGCCCTCGGAACTAGGGCCGTAGGCACTTATGGGTTACCAGGTGTGGATGTTGGAATCAAATTGGGTCTTTGGCAAGTGCAGTCTGTGTTCCTCTCTGCTGAGCTGTCTTCCCTTCCCCCCCATTTCCATTGATCAATTTCCCTCAGTATGAAAGCTGCCTAGAAGTGGTTGCTAAACGTATTATTGTTTAGTCTCTCCTCTTGAAACCCTATCTCAGTACTTAATCAGTTGAGAAATCATTTCCTAAGTATTTCTGAGTGTTTGAGAAACAGTGCTCCACGGGAACATTAGGTTCTTCTGTGAGATTCCTAAAATGGTTATTAATCATACTTAATGTTAGGACGGTCTCTGTGAGCTTCATATGCCTTGTCTTGTCATTGAAGGAAATAATTAGAATCCTTGGTAGTGAGTCCTAGACTTTGGTGTTTTCTTCAAGCTAACAAAATGCAAGCAGGGCTGAACATCATTAAGACACAGTATAACACCATAGCCACTGCTTTTCCCAGAAGGCAATGTTGGACAATTATGAGGGTGACTTTGCTGGCATGAGATGGGCTTCTGTCTGGTTATGCTGCACCTGTCCTCAGTTGGGTAAGTTACACAATGTATCAGTGTTTCATTTTTTCTCGGTTGTCAAATGAAAACAGAAATACAACACCGCAGAGTTGTGAGGAACGAGCATTACATAACATGTGGCATGTGGAGAGAATGAAGCACTCCACTTCATTGACAAGTGTTCAGGGAAAGGCAGTAACTGTTCTTTGGCTCTTGATGCCTGACAAACCTTCCATTTCCAGAGAAATTTTCAGATTGTGGGACAGCATGATAGGTGAGCATGGGAAGTCTTCACATTTTCAAAGCAACCCTCTCATTACAAAGGAGGAGAATCTAAATCCCCTGGTTATGGGCCTGGCGTTCCCCTCTTTCCACCTCTGCCTTCATGTGGTTATGAACAAGCATATCCTTCATAACTTCTTCTTCTTGAAATGCTAAATACCATTATTTCAGCACTGTAATGACTGCTATTACAAATGCATTTTCTAAAATACGGAATGACGTAAGAGAAACTAGAAAAAAAGAAGGAAGCCGAAGCAAAGGGGAACGTGTATAGAATGTCTCCATTGCTGGATTAGAGAAGATGAATGGGAAAGAGATCTTTCCATACCTTGCTAATGTTGTCCTCCTTACTCAGCATCCCAATAGTGAGGTTAATATCACCAAACATCTCTAAAATACACAGACTAAGAATTAAATACGCATCAAATCGCACCCCTCCATTAGCAGCAGTCACAGAAATTCACTTCTTGTCTGCCTCCACTGTCCCCTTTAAAGAACTCTGGCTCTTTTTTCATTGCTAACTCTTGATAGTGATTTATTGCACTTATGTTTCCTGTACCCAAGGGACTTGATGCTAACAGATGCCTGGTGATCATTCTGAAACCAAAGATCAGTGTGGAGGTGCAGATAGAACCTGGTTGGATTCCTACTTAGGGCTCTGATCAAGGGTGTAGCACCCTCTACATGGCCTCTAGGAAGGTCGACTCGCAGGTTCAGTGGGATAAATTCTTCATGCCTGACTTTAGCATTAGAAGAAACAGTGAAAATCACTGCTTGAGTTTTCTTCCTCCCTCAATGAGCCCTGTTGCTTTCCTGCCAAACCTTCTTCTTGTTTATCTGCCTTTCTGTGCTTTCGAGGACCTTCTTCTGGCCCTGTGTTTTTTTTTTTTTGATAAAAGACTATAGAAAGTAATTTAATGCTGCCACTGCATCTGCCGCCGCCGCCACCACCACCACCGCTACAGCCACCACCACCATTAGCGACAGCAACAACAAAGTTGGAATCAAAAGGCTGCAGCACTTCGACTGGACCTTGGGAGCTCAGTCCATTGCTCTGATGTGGATGTGGCTCTCTGTCTCTATCTCCATCCATCGGACGAAATTTCTATGGTGATGCTCAAGATATTCATCAATGTGACTATGGGACAAGGCTAGATCAGGCACCTTCTCCTCTGCTGCCCAAGTACCTAGCTGGGGACATCCCTGTGGACACCTGGGATCCCCTTTAGAGCGAAGGTCCAGTCGAAGAGCAGAAGGTGGGAGAAGATGAGCAAGGAAGTTAGGACCGTGAGGGGCTGGACCACCCACTGAGACAGTGTGCCTGATCTAATGGGAGCTCACCAAATCCAGCTGGACTGGGACTGAACGAGCATATGCTCAAACCGGACTCTCTGAATGTGGCTGTCAATGGGGGCTGACTGAGAAGCCAATGATAATGGCACTGGGACCTATCTCTTCTGCATGTATTATCTTTTTGGGAACCTAATCTATTTGGATGCACACCTTCCTAGTCCAGGATGGAGGGGGGAGGGCCTTGGACTTCCCACAGGGCAGGGCACCATGCCCTCTTTTAAGGAAGCAGGGGGAGGGAGGGGGGAGCGGGAGGGGACTGGGATAAGGGGAGGAAATGTAAATTTTTTTGAATGAAAAAAAATAAAAGAATATGGAAAATAAAAGGCTGCAGCAATGGCAGGCTGGCTAATGGCAGACTGGCAGGAGAAAGGGGTAAAGATTTCCCATGAGCCTCTGAGTCAAGCACATACCCTGTTAGTGTAGAACTTTAGGCAAAACAAAAGATAGCACTTCTAAAAATTGGAAGAAAATATTGTTCAAAGATTTAAAAATATTCAAAATTAAATAAGAATCGATCTTTCTGGTATATATATGTACATATCTATATATGCAGCTATATATATGTATATATATGTATACACGTTCACACACACTATATTGAAATACAACTATTTCAGCCTACTAGTCTATCACTGGCCCTTCACAACATCTTAATTTTATTTAGTTTTAAATAAAGAGGAAATAGAGGGAAATAATCTGACCTCAGCAAAAGCCTTTCAGAAAACCTTTGAGGTGTATAATCATGCAGAAAAAACACATATCAGCTTATATTAGACTTCTTACTCCTCAGGACCCAGAGATGCTTACCTGTGTATTCCACCATGCTGGGAGTTGTCTTGGCTGGTTTTGCCTTTACAAAGAGACAGCACCTAAGTATCAGAAGCAGTTCAGCTAAAATGTCAGTGAAGCGAGTTGGCAAGTTTCTCACATAAGGTCCCCTAGAAATCCTTCCTCACTTGATTGGCAGGGTGATCTGGGAGCTTCTGGTGATGGCTTTGCTGTGGAGGTGGATGATGCCGGGTTCTACCACCATCACATTGTTTTGCTTCTGAGCTCCTGCTAACCAAGATGGCTGCATCTCACCAAATATCGTCTCTTTGGAGGAGAACCATGTCCGAGGAGGAAGAAATTAGAAAGTAGGAGTCAAACCATTATTATAGACGAAAGGAGATGCTTTCTCCATTGCTGGGTCCATTGATCACAAGTTAAAGAATGATTTGTTCTGGTGGCCACTTTACTGGCCTGATGTTGGCAAAACTTTTAGGTGGTCCTGATAGTTCTATTTAGTGAAAGTCAGTCACACAACTGGGCATGCTCAGTGGACCGGAATGCTTGTCAGGGGCAGTTGCAAGGAATGACCAACCGACACAGAGGCAAGGCCACGCCACTCTGGCCCCCTCCCCACCACTCCTCACTGACTTATCAGACTCTTAGTCATCCCACAGGCTCAGACTTTTCCTAGGCTCCTTCTATCTATTTGGTTTCAAATGACTTGTTACATTGATTTCTTGGCCATGGTATTTTCATAAGGTGGAGTTGAATCTTGTCCAAATGCCTGTGAAGCCTAAACCTGTGGGACTGCAGTCTCCAGAACAGGGAAGATGATAGGTACTGTGAAGTAGCCTTAACAATCTATATGGCTGGGTATAAACGGAAGATGCTCATAGCAATTTTGATGGCTGCCTCTCAGGCTGTTTTCATTAAGGAAGCTTATTTCAGATCCAAAGATGCAGTGCTTAAAACTAAGCCTTTGACTTAGTCATTCTTCAGTTGAGAATTTTTATGGGTGTATATTTTTATAAGTGGTGTTAGATTTCATAGAGACAATGTCAAGTGTGCTGTGTATTTTTACCATATCGCCCCATCCTCTTTTTTCTCTATCTTCCTTCATACTCCATCTATTTTCTCTTCTTCCCCCGTCTTCCTTCTGCTCATGTCATGCCATGTATATAAGAAGTCCAGGATCCAAAAATGAGAAGAAACAGATAATATCTGTCTTCTGAGCTAGGCTTATTTTGTTTACTATGACAAAGCTCAGTGACGCCTGTAAGGACATGGAAAATTTTAAGAAACTTTGCTTGAATAGGAGCTGATTAAGGCACTGGGTTCAAGAGACTTTGTGGCATCAAGAGTTAGCTGGAAACAGGAACCTTTGCAAAAGTGCAGACCAAATCTCCCTAGCAGCTAGCCCCCTGTCAACACCCAGCTTGGTGGTCTAGACAAAAACAGATGTAACTGCTCGGGGGAGGGCAGGGACCATGCACAGAAGCAGAAGTAGCTGCTTAAAGGAGGAAGAGGATATGCAGAAGGAGTCCACACCCTGAATCTAGCAAAACCAACCCCCTTGACCCTGAGTAAACCTGGCTTGTGGCTTTTGTCTATATATGTCAACCCCAAATGAGGAATGGCAGCTCTCCCTGCTGCACTGTGTCATATATAATGGAAGAGCTCCCAGCTAGCTGGAAAGAATAAACCTTGCTTTTGCACTCTGGACTTGACTGGATTCCAGTGGTGTCCCTCTGGGGGTCTCAACTTGGGCACAACAACACCCATTTCCCTTTTGATTCTTGACTGAATACCTAGATTGCACATACACGCAGCATGTTCCTTTCCCTCATGCTCCTCATGCAGGCATCTAGGCTGGTTCCACGCCTCGGCTATTGTGAACAGTGCGGGAGTGAACACGAGTGTGCTAGTATCTCTGTGGTAGGACGAGTGCATGAGCATAGACCCAGGAGTGCCACAGCTGCATCGTGTGGAAGTTCCAGCTTTAGTTTTGCAAGGAATCCCACCCTCCACGTTGTGAGCGGTTGCACTAATTTCACTCCTACCAGCAGTATATGAGGATTTTTTTTCCCTACATCCTTATCAGCATCTGTTTTTTTTTTTTAAATCCCATTTATTGATTGGGTTGTTTTGCTTTTTCAGTATTTAGTTAGATCTTACTTTTAAAATGCATTCTAGATATCAATACATATCAAATGGGTAGTGAGCAAAGATTTTCCTTCCATTCTATATATGCTGTCTTTTCACTCTCTTATTTTCCTGGTTGTGCAGAAGCTTTTTAATTTTACGTCATCCTATTTGTCAATCCTTGGTATGAGGTACTGAGCTGTGAAGTTTCTTTCAGGAAGTCCCTGCTTTTGCCTAGCTCTCCCAGCAGTTTCAGAGTTTCAGGCCTTACCTTAAGGCCTTTGATACATTTGGAATAGATTTTGCTAATCATCGTTTAGTAGACACACACCTGTCTCAAATTTCCAACTCGGCATCACTTTTCCTGAGCCTGTCCTCCACAGCACCTTGTCCCAAGATGCACCTGGTGTTATTTGAAATGTAAATTGGAAGTCCTCCCTCCACCTCAGACCTGGGTAATAAGAATGAGGCAGCAGAAATCTGGATTTGAAGAGGACTGATGTATATTTTAGTAAGGAATGATTGTGAAAGTCTAAGAAACACTCAGCACGATCCTTGTCCAAAAACACACTAATAAATAAGTAAAAACGTCAACAACGTTTTTGAGGGTGCTCATTGCAACAGTCAAGCATAGTAGCTGCTTTTCTCAAGTATTCTGACTCATATCATTATCAAAATGATCTGAGGATTGGCAAGTCTTAGCATTGCTGTGATGGTTAGTGACATCCTGGGACTCAGAGCTGTCCCCAAAGCATAGACATGTAAGTATACACTATACGTATTTGTGTAGTCCTAAATATATATGTGTGGGCTTATATATATGTGTGTATATGTATATACGTTTATATATATATATTTAGAAATGTATATGTATGTATATACACACATGTATATGTGCACACACACATATTTAACAATGAAAAAGATATCATGAATTTTAGTGAGAGTGTGTTGGGGGTTGCCTCGGAGGAGTTGGGGGAGGAAAGGAAAGAGAGGAATGATATAATTATAGTCTCAAAAAATTTAGAAAAAATTATAAAAATGAAAAAGGTAAGGAATAATATGTTTTGGAGTATTAAAGAAAATTGTGCAATAAAGTTAATAATTAGAATCTAGCTATTTAGGGAATTGTTATAATTTTCTTTTTTCTTTGAATGGTAACAAATGACTTTTCTGCCTTTCCATGCATAAAGATTTTGTTGATTTCATAGAAAATTAGGGTGGTTAGGCAATGATTGATTTATATTAACTTTGTCATTTATTCATCAGCACAATCAAAACAAATTTTCTTGGCTAATGTCTTTTCAGAGAAAGCACATTTAAACAGATTAGAAAACCCCATTTTCTCAGAACAGCCAATTTTCTGTAATTTTCCCCTTTTTGGGGGACTTTTTCTTGCATGTTTTCATCAGTTCCTCTTCTTACACTAGACAAACCCAGTGCAGGTTTGATCCCTGAGGCTCTAGAAGCATGTTAAACAGCAATTCTCAAAGCTGACGAGGATGCTGTGTGCTGAGGAGTTCAGCACTATTTCTCAGTATTTGTTTATGAAGGAGCCTTCTTAAGAACCAGGGGTCCTCTCCGGGTTAGCAGTAAACTCTCTGCTTTCAATGTCATTTCTCTGCTTTGGGATCCCTGTATTACTGGGGAAATCAACCAACACCCTAGACTAAATCTGATTTCTCAGTTACCAAAACATGAAGAGATCCATTTAGTTGGCTTTATGATCATCTCCCAGGCCAAGTGACTCCTCCAATTTTTATGGTAATTCCCCCAAACCATTTATAGTGTCCCTAATTCCAAAGTAACAAAAGTATAAGTGCAGCTTTGTATCGGAACTTTGGTGTGTAGGGAGTTTCTTATTTTTCTGTCTATAAACATGGTAGGAAAAAACCTTCCCTCTTGTACTGGCAATACAGAGTAGACTGAGGACCGAGCAGGTATTGAACCCAAGGCAGTGTCACTGTGGATCTTGAGCTAAGGCAAGTATGTGTCAGACCCCAATTTATTTACTGAGCTTGAATTAATGTTCCTTGATGAAAAAATCCTAGACCTGTTAGCTATGAATTACTAATATGAAATGCATGCCAACAGCAGCCGCATTTCTCCTGATCATGAAGGGAATTGCATTTTAAAATGAAAAGCACAGTTTTAAAGGTATCCCTTAAGGGATTTGGAGAGCTGGAGGACCAAATCCCTTCAGAATCCATAGCTTTTTATATAATGACTTCATTCTCTATTGATAGACCACTAAACAGTTTACTGGAAAAATTGTTACTCAGAGTGCCTTGTGCTAGGTTTATCTTTGTCACTGACAAGTTTAGGGAGAAGAACTCTGCCTTGCCTTGCAACTTGGGACACCAGGAGAAGTTTCTGGAGCCTTTTAAGATTCCTGGTGCTTCGGGAGGAAGCACATGGTTCTCCTGGCTGGAAGCACTGGCTGGACCTTGGCCAGAATTTTGAGGATAAATTTTTTCTCTTAATGCAAATAATTTTTTCTCATATAATTGTCCTGATTATGGTTTCCCCTTCCTCTATTCTTCCCTCTTCCTCCCCACCTCCCCTCCCTTCTGAATCCTCTCCCTTTCTATATCTTACTAGAAAACAAACAGGCTTCTAAGGGATAAAAATAAAATAAAATAAAACAAAACTAACTCATTAGAACAGGACAAAGGAAAAAGAGGGATATGACCCAAGAAAAGGAACAAGAAACAGATATAGATATAGAAACCCACTTGTTCACACACTTGGGAATCCCGTCAAAACACAAAATTGGAAGCCATGATATGTACTCAAAGAACCTATTGGGTAACAAAAAGAAAATAAATAAAGACAAATATGTAAATGAAATAAAATAAAAATAAAATTAATAAAGAAAAGCTCTGACACAGCATCATAAGACAAGGAACCCCTGAAGAGACCACTGAGTTCATTGTCTTTTGGTCATCTATGCTGGGCATGCAGGCTACCTTAAGAATAGTTTGTTTCCCCAATAAGAACCCCTAAATTTTCATTTGCAAGTGATTATCAATTGGACATAGCTGGTGGATTAGGGGTTTGGGGAATGTGTCCACTTCTTTTAGCTCTAAGACCCCTAATCTGGTGCAGACCCATGTGGACCCTGTGAATGCTGAAGACATTTTATAGCAAGTCTATAACCAGACTCAACTTAAATGGAGAGAAAGTCAGAGCAGTTCCACTAATGTCAGAAACAAGGCAAAGTTTCTCACCCTTCCCATACCCAGTCTATACAATGCTTCAAGTCTTAGCTAGAGCAATAAAACAACTTATGGAGATGGTCATGAAGTCAACTAAATGGATCCTTTCATATTTTGTGGTTTGCAGATCCGAACTACTTTGAGACTTCATTTCGTAGCTGTTAGAATGGTTAAGGTCAATAAAAAATAACAGCCAATATTGGTGAGGTTGTGGGGTAAGGAGAACAATCCTAAATTACTGGTGGGAGTGCAAACTCGTACAGCCACTATGGAAGCCAGTGTGGTGATTCCTCAGGAATTTTCTATCTCAAGAACCAGCTGTACCACTCTAGGGCATAGGCCCAATAGATGCTCTATCTTACTGAAAAGACACTTGCTTAACTATTTTCATTCTAGTCATAAAATCCAGAAACTGGAAACAACCTAGATGCCTCTCCACAGATAAATGAATAAAGAAAATGCAGTATATTTACACATGGATTATTACTTAGTCATTAAAAATCAAATCATGAAATCTGCAGATAAATGGATGAAACCAGAAAAAAATCATACCGAGTGAGGTAACCAAGACCCAGAAAGACAAATATTATGGTATGTATTCACTTACATGGATTTTAGTTGATAAGTCAAAGATTACCATGCTACAATCCACAAAGTCACAGAGGTTAGGTATAGAATAAGGGGCTGGGGAGAACAGATTGATCTTTCTAGGAAGGGGAAATAGAATAGATACATATGGATGGGGTGTGTGGGGGACATGACTGAAATGGGAGGATTAAGTTGGGATGGAGAGGGAAGAGGGGGATGGGGAAAGAAAGCTAAAACTAATAGCCATTTGAGAGGGAGCATAGGAACCTAATTCAGTAGAAGCTTCCTAAAATATACACATATATGAAAGCAATCTATATGCAGTAATCAAATCATGGGGAGACAGAGCACCAGTTGGACATCTCTTGTCACTAAATGAAGCTTCCAGTACCATCTAATTGAGTTACTGGCCAAAGGGGTCCTATGGGAAGCTCCCAAACACCTCAGGCTTTAGTCAAGATGATAGATTGATCTCCACAAAATGACAGCAAGATCCCATTGTTGAAGACAACACCTACACAACTCAATGAACCTGGCAAAGTAGAGGTGGTGCCTCCATAGAACATTCAGCCTTATGGGTGAACGTGAGATGACGCTCGGTACTTTGGTACTTGATATGATGCCAAAGAAGAAACCTAAGCACCAAGCCAATTACATCCTCTTGGATATATGATGGTGTCCTGCCAGCAAGATACGCTAGGACAGTGGTGGGAGTAACCAAGCAGTATCTGTTTGACTTAAGGTCCACTTCATGAGTTGAAGCCCATAACCACCAATGCTTTGGTGACCAAGAACCTGACACGAGGTGGGTCCAGGGTTGTAGTGTGAAAGCAAATACTACTGTCCTGAAACAAAACCTCCAAACAAGGCAATAAACTGACTTCTGATGATATTCCTCTATACTCATAGATCAGCCAGTGCCTTGCTCAGCCATCATCAGAGAAGCTCCCTCCTGCAGCAGATGGGCACAAATACAGAGAGCCACATCC
This sequence comes from Ondatra zibethicus, assembly GCA_004026605.1. NCBI lineage: Eukaryota > Metazoa > Chordata > Mammalia > Rodentia > Cricetidae > Ondatra > Ondatra zibethicus. The sequence continues at coordinate 219,908 of PVIU01000382.1, read as the reverse complement.
AGACTTTATGTAGAAAGTTAGAGACATGGAACACTCAGTTTTAAATGTGATGTCCCCACAAACTTCTTGCCCTCATGGCTCAGGGAACCCTGCAGAAGAGGAGACCGAAAGAGGGTCAAAGCAGAAAGAATGGAGGACGTCAGTGAAACAAGGCCCAACATCATCAACAGGATGGATGCACATGTGAGGATGAAGGCCTCTTGACCTCGAATGTTATGCTATTGAGAAATGGAGGCCATCCTCCGACTGAGGAGCTCATCTCTTATGATACACACACACACACACACACACACACAGACACCCCACCTACATAATTTTGATTTATCCTCTTTTCTTTTGGGGACAGAGTATTACTTGTCTCAAACTCACCACAATCCTCCTTCCTCAGTTTCCCAAGTGCTGGAATTACAAGTGTGAAGCATCATGCTTAGCTGGAATATTTTCATTAACTCAACTTTTCAAAATAAATTATTTGGGTCTTCTAACACCCAGGGTAAATACGCCTTATTTATTTATTATTTGTGGGGAAGGATTTGAGGGAGTTATTTTTCTACCATATGGGTCCTGAAGATTAAACTCTGGCCCTCAGGTTTGGTAGCAATTGTCTTTACCCACTGATATATCATTTTAGCCCTTGATTTGTTATAAGAAGCTAAAAATACTCCATTATTTCATGATTTTGATAGTTTCCAAGACCTATAATTGAGTCATGAAGAAGTGTTTATAAACCGTTTTTGGTTATATTCACCATGAAAGAGAACTTGTGGTTTATTTCTGACCCTGTTTAATATTATGCATTCTAAGCACACCCATTTTATATTTAAACAATGTGTCTGTGGGTACAGTACAACATGAGAAAAAAAGGGAACAAGAAAGGTTAAATATCAGGGGATGAGAAAGGACTGAATGCAGGCAGTGGGCACAAGTCATAAGAGAAGACAGAGAGTTAATTGTCAAGTCCTAATTCTTCCATGGATTGTTTTGTTTTGTTTTTGATGGTGGATAAGTGCCTAAATTATTTTCAATACTGAAAGTGTAGAAATTGATTTGAACCTTCACATTTTTCATTTCAAATACCAGTTCTAACTGTATTCTTTAGTGTGGGATGCTTTTGTTTATTTGCAAGTTTATTATAAAACTTATAATATAACCAATTTTTAAGTTAAAATGTTCAAAAGTGTTTTTATGGAGAAGTGAAAGCAGACTGTTAGATTGAAAATACAAATAATAAATTTTTTGGCTACTAACAGAATTCAAAGATCCATATGGGTCTTGCTGGAGAAGAGGCAAGTTAAAAACCCTAAGTTGGATCCGGGACTGAAAAGCACAACCAAGTTGCATGGCTTGTCCTTCTTTTTAAAGTCTGTAGCCCTTCATCTGCCTCCACCGTGTATAGAAGTGCAGAAGTTTAAGAAGGTAGGGCTTGAATCTGTGTCAGCACTGTGCTTACAGCAGGAGGACAGACATGCCTACTAAGAGGAGTTAGACAGGTCTCCAGGAAAGTTACTCAGAACATCTGACCACTACAAACCTGAAAAGAGAAGTGTTGAAGCATCAATAGAATCACTAGGACAATGTGTTGCATCAACTTAGTGGGTTATTGCTATTTGCTATTGTTGATACTGTATTAACTCTATAAAAAACAAATATCCAGAGACTCCCTTGCTGTTTACACTTGAAAGTACATAATCAGAAAGAAAATAACTTTAAGCAAAGGATCTTCCTGAGATATTTCTGTAAAGAGAATTATTCTCACAAATCACACTTTGTTTTTTAGGGATAGTAAATTGCAGGGCAAACAACCTTGTAAATGTTTTCTGCTATTATGGGCATCTGTAGTTAGACAAAAGTGTTCAAAAGGCTCTCAGCAGGAAGGCCTCAAGAGGTGAGTGATCAAAATCTGTGAAACAACAGGGGGCATGTGGAAAGGTTGAGTGAGTTCCCTTGGGATGAGGCTACTTAAATTGTAAGCACATTGAAAAGATCATCCCTTTCCAAAGTGTATATGTATGTTATGACTCATACACAATAAAATACAAGTATTTCAATTGAATCTTTGAAGGACTCTGAGTCAGCACAGCATGGAGATGATTGCACACCCATGTTTGGGTAGTGGTCTTCAGCCTCGGTGTCTATCAACAGAGAAATAGATAAAGAACATCTGGTATGTACAAGCAAAAGAGCTTTATTTATCCATAGAGACAAATGAAATTATGTGATTTATTGGAAAATGTATTTGACTGGAGATCATCATGTTAAAGTGAAATAAGCCAGAGTCAGAAAGACAAATGCCATATTATTTCTCATTTGTGGATTCTAGATGTTATATAGATACAGACACACAGACTCACACAGAGAGGGAAGGAGGGAGGGAGGGAGGGAGACAAAGGATGAGTTGGGTTAAAGTACATGCTGTATGTGAAGGAATTTGTCTGTGAAACCAAATCTTAACTTTAATGACTATAGGCTAATAAAAATGGAAACTATAGAAAAAGTAGCAAAAAGTTTTAGTATAGTGTACACCCGTGAAATTCCCACCGCAATCAAGAGGCACATCCATCACTTCAATAGCTTCACTGCTCTCATTTGTAATATCAACTTCCTGTTCTGTTCACTTGGAACTTGTCATGAGGAAAGCACCATTTCCAGAATCTTAAGCAACTGCATTCATAAGATGTGTATTATTTTCAACTTCAGCAAAAATGTTTTTTAGGTTTATTCATATATATCAGTAGCTTATGCTTCTTGTCATTTCCTGCTGTGTGGATATACTATAATTGCTTTGTCTACTTATCTATTGGTTACTGTTTTAGGTATTTCTCATTTTTTTTCTTTTTCTGCTATGAGCATTCAGATACAAGTGTTTCTGTAACATATGGTGAACAATACTTCTCTGAGTAGTTGGCTATGGATGGAATACAGTGATCATTTATTTAATTTTTTTAGAGGCTTTTAGTTTTCAAAAGTGGTAGTAACCTTTTTGATTCCTGACAACAGTGTGTGTATGAGGTTCTGGTTGTGTGTCAATGCATAGCATGTCTGGAATATGTAATCTTAACTGTTTATGTAACCCTAAAGTGCTGTCCCAGGCTCGTGTAGATTTGTACTTCCTTCCTGGCTAATGGTCTTTAGCAAGTTTCTACATGTACTCACATCCAGATGTTCTAGAATTGGTTACTAAAATGATGCCTCCCTCTTCATTGAATGGTCCTTACACTTCTGTTCTTCATTTAAAAAGATCCTGGGGCCATGATCTACAAGCAGAACCAAATTTAGGTTGGCTTATTAAACAGGTGTTTGGAATGAAAAGCAAATACCTAGAGATAGACATTAAGTATAATTCAATGAAATTGGAAATTTTGATAGCTGGTGGTTGAAAAAAGTCTTGGAAGAGGAATGTCTAATTGGAATCTGATTCTACCTTTAAATGTGGAAAGTACATCAATGATAAATGAAATGGAAATTGTTATATGGAGAGTGTAAATCTGTCATGTTTCCTTAATTAAATCATTGCCTTCTTTCATCTCTACTTTCCTCTACATCTCTCATTAATGAATTATTTTAAAGCGCATTCCAGGCTTCATACAATATCATTCTCAAATATTTTGGAAACTGCTAAAAGTTAAGAATCCAAAAGACGTCATAAGTAGCAAGCAACCATGCTACCATTAATATACTTGTAAGAATGGTAATTCCTGTTTCTTGTTAATCCTACAAGTTCATTTACACAAACAATGAAGGGGATATTCTAGAAAATAATTTTAATTCTTTCCATATATTTACATGAGAAGCAAAATTGCAAAGGCCTGGTAAATGATGCCATTGGTATTCGTACCAAAACTCCACACGCAGGTGGTACAGGCACTTTCTACAATCAATGACTGTTGCTAAGAGTGGTTGCCACTGTTGAAATTGTGAAGCAAGCTATATTTACAAGGGCTTTTAGCCTTGCTGCATGCCATGACTGTGGCTTCATCAAAGAACAAGGAGCTGAGCAACTCACAAATGCAGAACCTATGCTTTGTGGATGTCCCCTGCTAGGTCCTTGGGCAGCAGAGGAGAGGGTGTCTGAACTGGCCTTGTCCCATAGTCACACTGATGAATATCTTGATTATCACCATAATAATTTTGTCCAATGGATGGAGATAGAGACGGAGACCCACATTCACATCAGAGCAATGGACTGAGCTCCCAAGGTCCAGTTGAAGAGCAGAAGGAGGGAGAAGATGAGCAAGGAAGTCAGGACCGCGAGGGGTTGGTCCACCCACTGAGACAGTGTGCCTGATCTTATGGGAGCTCACCAAATCCAGCTGGACCGGGACTGAACGAGCATGTGATCAAACCGGACTCTCTAAATATGGCTGCCAATGGGGACGGACTGAGAAGCCATCGATAATGGCACTGGGACCTGTCTATTCTGCATGTATTGGCTTTTTGGGACTTTTTAGTTTACTTTGATGCACACCTTCCTAGGCAGGGATGGAGGGGGGAGGGCCTTGGACTTCCCACAGGACAGGGTACACTGCCCTCTCTTAAGGATGGAGGGGGAGGGAGGAAGGTTAGTGGGGGAATGGGAGAAGGGGAGGAAGTGTCAATTTTTGAATGGAAAAATAAAATAAAAAAACATAGCTAGCAGCTGTTCTCCATATTGTGACATATTTGATCATGTATAAACTTCACAAATGCATCATACTATACTGCTCATTTTTATGTGCAGTATTTGTTCACACTCTTCTTAATCTTCTTCACTTCTTTTTTATGAACATTCATAGATCATACCAATCTGCTGTGAAGTATACAAAGGCTGCTCTTCTTTTTTGGCCAGGATGCTGCCCATGATGCCCCTGATGAAACTGGTCCATGGAGGAGAAATTTATGTGGCTGTGCACAACTACAACCTGGATCTGTCAGTTGAAAAGTGGTTTCTAAATGTCTTCCCTTCTGCATGAACTTATGTTGTACATAATTTGTTCATAATTATGCTGTATGATGGTCTGATTTTTATACTTCTACCTAGCGCCATCTGCCATGATTGCCTCATTTTTGTATACATGCTAAAGTTACTTCCTTTTCTTTCCAACTTACTGCTTTCTATAATATTAATTTGTTCTTAGATATATTTTATTCATGCCTATGAGTGGGTGTCTATCAGCTTGTATGCAAATATGTGTGTGAGCATCCATGGAGGCCTCTGTTCTGAATCTACAGTTTGGTGGGGGTGAGGGGGGTGGGTGTGGGTGTGCACCAAAGAAAACCTGCCAAGCAGTGGCTCCACCCCTGAGGGTATTTATTTAAGGTCTGCCTCACAGATTTCCTCTCTTGGGTTTCTCTTCTTCCCCTGGGCCCATGCAGGGATCCTTTGCTCAGATTAAACCTGGGTTTATTCATTCTTAATTGGACTTGGTTTGATTGGCTGCGCCGGCAGAGAGGCTTAATACCGGGGTACAGAAACTTTTCAGCTAGAAGAGGGTGTGTGATCCCCTGGAGCTGGAGTTGCAGGTGGTCGTGAGCTGTCTCATATGAGTGGGTGGATCCTCTAGACATGCAGAAAGTGCTTTAACCATGGAGTCTATTTTGCCATTGCCCAAAAGAGTTTCTTATGTCATTATATATCTAGTCTGACCCCTGCTTCCTCACAGCATCAAGTCTGAAGAAGACTCAGGTATGTTCCATACACTGAAAAGAGAGGGTATGTCTTTAAAATTTTAATATTAATAAGGATTTTATTAACTTTAATTTAAAGAAATACGCAAACCCTCTTTTGTCTATCAAATAAGCAGCCCAATCTATTAAATTTATTTGTGTCATTTGGAGCATGTTAACATGTTTTGGAATAAAAACAATTATGGTAGAAAAAAAGCAATGTTAAGATAAAAAAATAGAAAATTAGAGTAAAGATATTAACACTGTCCAGTTCATCTACACTTTCTTATAAAAATGAACTCATAGAATGAAAGAGAAAAATCTTTAAAAATAATGTCTGTATACCATATTTACATTATAAATTGGCAAAGTATTTCACTAGTAAGACAGAATATTTAGACAGTTTTGTGGTTTTGAAGTTGGCACTTAAATATTTTCCTTGCCACTTGGAAAATGTATTAACAGAGCACCATATGCACAGATAGACAGTGTTTACTTAATCTTCCAAAGTAACTATTCTCACTAAGGCTATTTGACTCTTGTTTGTATAGACTGTGTTGCGGGGTACCGTCCCCCCGCTTCCATGCAGGAAGCTCATTAAACTTGGCTGGAGCCTTCTAATGACTCCTGTGTCCTTTAAGGACTGAGGTAGTGTGTGTGGTTGATCGAACATTAACATGGAAGTTGGACAGTTTGCCTGCTCCTATGGAAGAATTTACTTTCTTCCCATAATGCCTCCCTATTCTCAGCAAGCAATGATTTGTTGTCTGTGGAGAAAACTGGGAGGGACCAGTTATTCATCGTCTAGATACAGGCTGATTGTTCCATTTTGGCCTAACTGAAATTACTAGAAAACCCAATCATGTAAGCCAATTCCTTTGGTTTTGAAACTCCATCTTTGGCTGCAGGTCCACAGTTGGTATTGGGAGACTTCTGCTTTCTCTTCCATCTGGCAATACTTGAAATAACTGGAGAGATTTGGAGACGCAGTGGATAGTCTCAACATTTTCTATTTCCTAGGCAGGAAGCCTCCTAATGATCTCTAAGTTGTTCCTTCAATAATGTGCTTTCTAGATTTCTATATTTGCGTCAGCTTGCAGACCATTTTACTGGACTTTCAGCTTACCAAAGAAGCTTCTCAGTTTATATTTGAGTGAAGACAATGTAAAGTCTAGCTTAAAAAATGTAGCTAAATGATGTCAGCAAGATGGCACAATAGAATTTCCTGTACTCATCTCCTTGAAGAAACACCAATTTGAAAAGCCATTCATGTAGAAAAACACCTTTAATAATAGTCAAAGAATCCATGTGAGAGTGAAGAGTTCTTGTGTGTGCCATAGAAGTAAGAAAAGACTGAAGGAAAGTTTCATGTTGTCCATGTGTCCTTTCCCCTAGGCTTCAGCTACATGACCCAAAGGGAAGCAGTCTCTTTTTGGAGAAAGAAAAGTGAATTTGTCACCAGACTCTGCTAGGACCCCCAACAGGAGTTTTCTGCCAGGACCCCCAACAGGAGTTTTCTGCCAGTGAAACAGCGTGCAAGGCTGATATCCATGACCTCAGGTTCTAGACGAGTACTTGTGAATCAAGTCAGTAGGTATATCCCAATGTCAGATGAGCCTTGAATGACACCAAGCTCCAGGCCACCCCATAGTGACTGCTGGCCTGTTCCAGGTTCCAAGTCCACTCCACTGCAGGCCATTCCCTTTACACTCAGCTATCTCACATAAACTTAGGCTCAAAGACAACATGGTTTCCATATGCATGCCTACCCCTGTAGACTCAAGGTCTAGGTTCAACCCAGTACAAGGAGGATCACTGAGCACCCAGTTAAGATATGATAGAAGGACTCTACCTCAAGAAAAACTACAGAAGTTAATTTTTAGAGGTTGAACAACATACTTTTGAATGAGATGCAGATCATTGAAGATATCAGCTACATATAACATACTTGCAGTCAAGATTATACTTAATGAGGAAAAAAAATGAGAGCATTTTTGCTGAAATCTTGACCAAGACAAGGTGGTCTGATATCTTAACTTATTCAATAGTGTTGCAATTGTAGTTAAAGAACTAAGGAAATAGAAATAAATAAAAGGGATACAAATAGGAGTTACATTGTCTAATGCTGCAGACAACATAATCCAATGCTTGGACAGGGTTTCTCTGTAGTTTTGGAGCCTGTCCTGGAACTAACTCTTGTAGACCAGGTTGGCCACAAACTCACAGAGATCCACCTGCCTCTGCCTCCCAAGTCCTGGGATTAAAGGCATGCATCAACACTGCCCGGCTGCTTAAATGATCTTAAAGCCTGCAGGAAAACAAAAACTCTTAGAACTGATACACACTTTCAGTAAAGTAGCAGAATACAAAAATCAACCTATGAAACCAGAAGTTTTTCCATGTTCCAACAACAAATGTGCCAAGATAGAATTCAAAGAAAAAAAACCTCATTTAAAATATCTCCCAAAAGATATTATAACCCAGGAATAAATCTGACTGAATAGGTGATCTGTGATGATAGCATAAAGATATTAGGAAAGACCCATGAGGCAGTGAAGAGGAAGAGGCGTTGAGATGGGTAAAGACAGATTATTCATATCACATGTGCTATGACAAGGGGGGTTGCTGGAAGAGGAAAAAGTTTAATTGGATATGAGAGTTGGATGTGAGAGAGAGACAAAGCAAGGATTTATGAAAGTCATGTGGGAACCCACTTCTTTGTAAACCAGCTAAAGAATACAACAAACAAACAAGCAAGCAAGCAAACGGAATTTGAATGGAGGAGCCCTGCCTAGAGGGATAATGCAGGTCCCAGAAGCTATAGATTATTAAACAAAATCTCCATGGCAGGCATGGGATACCTCCCTATGCGTTTCTGGTTAGAGAGGTCCCAGAGGTACAAAAAAGAAAATACGTTATTTTTGTTACTCTTGATTGTCTCCCACATAACTAGAGGTTAAGACCCTATTGCTGAAGACACTTTGGTTGCTGGACTTACAGGAATCAATATCAAATGACTGTGAAACTTCCTCCTGGCTAGCTATCTTTTATCATGTCAGAAGGCTTGGGGAAAAAGGTCAAGGATCTACCTAGTAAGTAGACCCTGAATGCTGCAATATTGACCTGCCAGGCAAGATATGTCCTCTGCTGAGATAGCAGCATGGCCATTACGGGAGCAGCCAAACACTTTTTGATTGAAGGGAAGTACGGCTCCATAGTAGGAAATTCAGGTCTGGTACTGTAAGCCTGTTCAAAAGCTGCAGGGCACAAAGGTCTTTGTGTTCACAGATAAGCACTAGGGAATCCTGAAATGTTAAACACACAAGTCTGTTCCTTCAAAGAAAGGAATTCATAACTTACCCAGAAGCCTGGGAGCTGATGTGTGTTTAATAGTCTGGAGGCGTTTGCCTTATCTGTGTGGCCAGAGACCACGCTGGATCCTCCCCCAGACCCTCATCAATTTCTTTTTCTCAGTCAATCTATAAAACCTATCTTTATGGTCTTTACAAAGAATTTCAATGTAGTCATGTCTGACCTGTATTTAGCTTACTTTAATTCCTCAAAGAGATTTATATTTGCTTTGTTGTGAGTGCAGAATTGAGTTAATTATCACCAGAATAAGTTTTCATCAGATTGTGTTTGCTTAAAATATGCCCCAAATAAGCCACTGGGCCAGACTCTCGAAGTTTAAACCAACACCACCCACTCAATTCCGTTGAACCAAACTGCCTTCCTGCTTTCCACAGCTCATCTCTCTGCAGAGCGTGAAGCTCAGAGGCCCCTGCAAACAGCCTCCCTATGACTATGGACGCTATCGACACTAACAAGGAATCTAGTACTGTTGCAGTCAATGGACTCCAGACTCTAAGGGATATGCGAACAGTTTAATATGACTGCAAGCAAATAGGCAAATAACCGCTCTGCTTTCTCACTGATTGCTATTCTTTATTTTATATAAATAAGTAATATGCAAAATTATATTCTTATGGGAATAAAGGATACACACAAGTCAAATTATTTTTTAAAATGAGTTTATTTTGTGTGTGTGTGGCGGGGGGCGCCAGAGATTAAACACAGGGCATCATGCCTATAGACAAGTGTTTCTGTCACTGAGCCCCAGCCCCAGTCCTTGTGTCAATTTCTATAAAGTGTGCTTTTTTTCATAGGTTGAAAAGTTTATATGGTCACATTTTATTAGTTATATATTCATTGTGGTGAAATTTTTGCATAGGAACAAATCTCAAACTCAGTGGCTTTTGGTTTTCCAGAGGTGTTGAATGAGGGAGAATGGAGAAGTCAGGCAGCTGTAGTTTTGGTGACATTCACTCAAGCATCTCAGCTAGCTGGGTTCACTTGCTCCAGGTTGGGTGGATCTGCCTCATGGCTCTCATTTCCCCTTGGGCGATTGGTGAATCTCTGCTATAGTACTTGTAGAGGTGCAAAAGGCTGACACCAGTCATATGAATATTATTCAAGTCCTTGCATCTGCTATATTTGTCAAAATCCCACCGGCTAAATTAAGTGATCTGGCCGAGATTAGAGTTGAGAGAAAAGGGCAGCCTCTTTCCACAGTTAGAAAGCCTTAGGAAATTGTGTGGAAAATGGTGCAGGCACAGGAATGGTGAGGACTGTAATTTACCCCGTGAGTAGATCCTGCTCTCATTCAGGGCATACATGACAGTATACAAGACAGGAGAGGGCATTAATTTGGGGATTAAAGAAATGTGGTTTCATCTACCTTTGCCATTTATTTGCTCTCTGTTGTCAGTTCTAAAATGGTGTTGTATAGCAGTTTCCTCCCAGTTGGAACATCCCTTCCAGGAATGAGTGGTGAGGCTCCAGAGACTTGGCTAGTAAACAAACCTCACCTGTTGGGAAAAGCTGAACTTTACAAGATTCCCATGGGCCCTTCCTCAAGGTTGAGGAAGCAATGAACACTCACTGGGGAAGGAGACAGACCTGCCAAATTGCTGGGAGGAGATTCTCAGACTTGAGTTGGCTATAAGCCATGCAAAGAGTTTCAGGGATGTATGTAGCTTTCATTGTTGAGATGGGCTTTTTATGGTGATTCAATTGCATTTGAATCATTCATACTCCTTTAAGTAACCCACCCAAACTCCAGTTCATAACACTGGGCTTTTGTAAATTCATTACTTTGGTCTGTCATAGATTCTCTGCTTGGGGTGAGTAGATGTGTATATCCATCCATCCATCCATCCATCCATCCATCCATCCATCCATCCATCCATCTATCCTATGTGTGTGTGTGTGTGTGTGTGTGTGTGTGTGTGTGTGTGTTGTCTCATTAGTAAATCTCACCCAACATATGGGGATAATAGTAGTATGCATTTAAGATTACATAAAATCCTTGGGACCTGGCATGGGCTTAGTGAGTACTAGATCTCTTCTTTTGTAAACTGTTCTTTCTCTACATATTTTTTAATCTTGCTTCATGAGACTGTTGTTTATCTATCACACTCATAATTTTTGTCTTTAACGAACCTCTCATCTGCTATTGTTTCTTGACATGAATCAAATGCCTACAGGGACTCTTCTAATTGTACAAAAGAGAAACAAATGAAAACTACTGCTGATACTTCCCAGGAGTAGTTCCTTCAATTATTTTCAAAACATGTTCATTGAAACGCCTAACATGAATATTTCTGACAGAAGAGGAGTCTAAACTTGGCTAAGATAGATTTGTGGCTTTCTAATGAAAATTGCATAACTAAAAATAAACACGAATTACAGACACACCACAGTGATCCCTGAGCCTCAGAAGACTGAATTCTAAAATACCAGGGATGCTTCACAGTGGCAATGCATGCGGTGATGGTTTGAAGCCAAACTGACGTTATGGAGCTGGATGGAAACAAATCTGTTACCACGGTAGAACTGTCAAATTAAAAGCATCACTTTCTAGAAGGAATGTTTGAAATACTGAAGAATATAGGCTTTTACGATGAAAAGATGTTTTGTAAGTTATCTGGAATTGAACGATGATACCAAATGAAAGTTCTCTTTAAGGCAAGACAACAAAGTGGAGAAAACATTCCTCCTGCACCTCGCCTTTATCCCTTTGAGATAGGATCTCTTGAACGTGGCTGTAGGCTGGTGGTAAGCAAGCTCCAGCAATTCTCTTCTGGTCCTTGAGTCTCACAGTCCTGGGTTAAGTGCAGATTACCACATTCAGCCTTTTATATGGCCATTGTTATCCAAACTCAGAACCTCATACTCAGATAGCAAACACGCTAACCTACTGAACCAACTTTAAAGTTCTTGTGGCTATTTCTACCGTCAAAGTTAAGGAGAAGAATGAGAATAAGCCTTCAACGAGATTCAGTTGAAAAGGGCCGGTGTTCAGCTGTTTCACTCCTGGGCACATTGCCAAAGGATTCCACATCAAGTGCTGCCCTGTTCCCAACAGCAAGGAATCAGAATCAGCCTAGATGCCCAGAGACAGATTAATAGACACTGAAAAGATGGCGCATACACACAACACAATTTTCCTTAGCTGAAGAGGAAGATGAAATTGTGAAAATTTCAGGAACATTGATGGATCTGGAAAATATACTAAGTAATCCAAAGTCAGAAAGGCAAAATCACTTCTTTTGCACATGTAGATTCTCTCCTGTAATGTATACATATACTTTTATTAGTGGGTATGTATAAAGACTATAAAACTAGAAAGGACATAAAGAGAGGGTTTACAAAAGATGCTGAACAAAGCGGGGAGGACAAAAAAGGGCACCTGTGGTATAAAGCAGGGTGGAGACTGGGGGGAATTACAAGGAGGGCGGGTCAGAGAGGTCAGGGGAATGAGGAAGAGATGGGGAGAAGAGTGTACTAAACACATTGTTTGGAAATGTCATAATGATGTCTAATGCCTTGTATGAAATTTTAAAAATGAAAAATGGGCAATTGATAGAACAGAAAAGGGTCAGTACTGATCACTTGCAAACAACTTTATAGATGCCGAAAGGCCTGGGAGTGAGGGCGTGGGGTGAGATGTGTTTCAGTCATAGCTATAAAAAGTTTGTGATTGGTTTTGCACAAATTGTTGGATAACAATACTTATCCTATCAGCTCTCTGAAATTCTTTCGTATATTAAATGAAATAATGTGAGTATAATGAATAAGTTCTTTAAAAACACCACAAAGCTATTTTATTTAATGACACATATAAGTATAATAATATAGTTAATAAACTGTTTTTTTTAGTAGTAATATCTACCTTTTGTGACCTGATAGTAATTTCAGAAAGTAGCAGTGAAACGAAGATACATATCAGAGTGATATTTAGAAAGGTAGACCATGCTCTCCCCTGGGGTCCTTCATCCCTTCTGACTTCTACAGTGAGACTCCCTACCAGTGGGAGCCAGTGTGACTCTGAGTCTTCCTCCTAGTGGGTTGCCTAGTCCAGCCTCTATGTGAGTGCTTCGGCCTTGTCTTCTTGTATCTCATTTGCCACGTTTGTCTGTCTCTTGGAGGCTTGCTCTTTTCTGAAGAGGAAATAGAGGAGGAGTGGATCTGGGGGAGATGGGAGGTGTGTAGGAGCTGGGAGGAGTGGAGCGAGGGGAAACTGTGGTCAGGATGTATTGTGTAGAAAAGGGCCTATTTTCAATAAGAAAACAAAAGCAGAAAGTGAAAGTGTTTCTTAAATAACAAACAAACGAATAAATCATGGCATAGCCACAGCATGGCCATCATGGTCACTTAACTTACAAATGACATGATTGTAAATATGTATCACCTTGTGTATTGGAAATATGTATCACCTTGTGTATTGGAAATACGTATCACCTTGTGTATTGTAAATATGTATCACCTTGTATATTGTAAATAATATGTATCACTTTGTGTATTGTAGGCGCTAAGTTATCAGACTGGGTGCTGGTTAATTATGCTGGAGCAGAGTTCTGGAACTTCCTGATAGTGTCAGACATAGGCCTCTAGTCGCCCAAATAGGATGAAGTCCACCTGCGAGAGCCAAGGCAAATTCGCTAGAGGCTAACAGCAAGGCGGCACGGCAATCATTTTCAAATACCACAGAACCATTTCAATATTTTATTAACTGAAATGGTTTACGGTGCCTTCTGGCAGAACATCAGCCTGTATGTGAACTCAGAATGACAGGATACAAAACTGTAAATGTAATGCTATCCCGTTAAGTCATATTTATACATAGAAAAGTTACTGAAGATGACATCATGTTTTCTTTATTTTTGCCCACAGGGTATGCTGTGTGTTCTTTCAGTAGGAAAGTCATTCATTTAACCCCAGAGAAACTAAAAAATTATTTTCTAAACATTTCCTATTCTTTTTTCCCTTCTGCCTTTAAAATTTCTGTCATTAACTATCACTACTGATATTCAGTATCAGCCCTGAAAATTCAATTTTGAATATCTTTTCATCTTTCTTCTTATGGCTGCAGTTACTTCATCCTGTTCAATCAGGACAGCTCCTAGCATTCTTAGAATTCATTAATTTCCTTTTGAGATGTGTTTATTGATCTTTTGTGCTTCTATCAATTTAAATAACCCTTTAACTCTGATACTTATAATTTTATTTTTAATTATACATTTTAAAATTATGAATTCATTATTTCTTGCATTATGAATTTCTTTATTTACACTCATGTATGTTTCACACTTACTATAAAATGTTTAAGCTCTTTTTCTAATGATTTTGATTTTATTTTCAATGATATAGTCTCCCATTTTTATGGTAACCCATAAATTTCTATTTTGGGTTATGAATCTTCATTTTCCTAGAAGGTTAGCAACTTTTTTGACAACATATTTTGAATTTAATAAGAAGGAAACTGAAGAGTTGCACACACTAGACCCCATTAGGTCTATAATTTGGGCGGTTCTTTGTCTTTTATTTGGGCAACATTTTGCTTTTCTAATCTTTGTAAGACTTTTGTTTTGAGGAGCAGAAATGTCACAAATTGTCATTTTCTTCATATCTCTTCATTAACTTTATGCTTACAAAGTATTTGCCACCCTTAGATAATTCCTAACATTTTCTGTAACTATAATGAAACATATTTCTCATCCTTTAATCCTCTTGGAGTTTCTGGCCATCATTTATTGATTCCAAATTTGGCTAGCAGTTGATGGTGATAGATAGTTGAAGGTTCTTTTTAATTGTTGTTCTGTCAAAGCGACATCAATTATATTTTATTCTGTAATAGCCCATAATTGGAAAAAAAGCCACAAAATTTAATATGTGATAAGAATGTGCAATTATTTCTTCTTATGAACATTGAATGCGCTTTTCTGAAAGAAGAGTAAAACCAATCAGCAGGCTTTCGTACTTCATATCTTTATGCTCTCAGATTGGCACAAGTGACAAAGGTTTCAGTGTAGAATACTGTGTGTGGGGGAAAAACGGGCATGTGACTATCAATTAAAACCTTTTTGATAGGGGGTATGTGGTAGCACCACCTGACAAAGGACACACACAATTTTTAAGAGAAGTTTTAAATTCACATACAAAGTAAACAGCAAGTGCAGAATCCTTGCACAACTTTGCTTGTGGTATCCATTGTATTAACTTCTGCATGCATGTGGTTCCTTGACTGCATCTGGAAAACCAGTGATGATATGCCACCGTTCCCTGAAGCACTTAATTTGTACGAGAGTTCACTTCTGTGTTGCAGAGTTCTTTTTTTTTTCACATTTAATTTTTTATTATTGCATTATAAATAGTACCATTCAAAATTTCCACCTCCTCCGCTCCTCCCATTTCCCTCCCGGTTCCCCACTCCCCCTCTCCTTTTCCCCTCCAGTCCTAAGAGAGGGCAGGTTACCCTGCCCTGTGGGAAGCCCAAGGCCCTCTTGCCTCCATCCAGGCCTAGGAAGGTGTGAATCCAAACTGACTAGGATCCCAAAAAGCCAGTACATGCAGTAGAATCAAATCCCGGTGCCATTATCATTGGCTTCTCAGTCAGTCCCCATTGTCAGTCATATAAAACAGAGTTCTTAAGGAGACTTTAACTGCCTCAAGTTAGTTCCCCTCTGCTGCATTTACTCATCCTTCCTTCCTTCCTGCTCTCAACTGCTAGCAATGTTCCATTGTTTTACTGTCCGCATAGCTTCGTATTTCCCTCCAATGTCATATTTGCAATTATGCACTGCTGCCGCCTTTTCAAACAGGTCTATCACACTTATTAATATATATTTAAAGATGCTCTGCATCATAGTATGAGGTCATTTGTCTTTACTGATGACCAATTTGCCATGGATTGATATGGAAAAGTTTGTTGAGCAGTTTACCTATTGAAAATACACTTGTTACTTACAAGATTTGACAGTAGCAAGTAATAGTGGCATAAACATTTGTGTAAATGTTTTTACTCAGTGTAAGTTTTCTCTCCCCTTGGGTAAAATACTAAGGATTCTGGATTATATGGGAAGATTAGAACTCTGACTCACAGTGTTTGTAAACAGCTACCACTCTGTCTCCCAAGATGGCCACATTGTTTTACGTTTCCTTCAGCAGTGAATGAGTTCTTGCTACTTCATGTCCTTGTGAATGTTTGATTTCTTAGTGTTTTGGTTTTCAGCTGTCCTAATGGGTGGTTAGTGGTATTATCTTTGTTTTCATTTATAAATATCTAATGACTGGTGACACTGAGCTGCTTCCTATGTTCATGTACCATTTATATATTATTGCCCACACACGTTTGGATCTAAAGCCCCAATTATAGAAACTTAATACTTAAACGTATGGCTTAGTTAGTTGTCTCATTGTTGAGAGCAAATATCTGATGAGAAATTTAGGAAGGGAGAGTTTATTCCAGCTTACAATTTGAGGGACTTCATTCCTCAATGGAAGGCATAGCTGCAGGGGCTGGTCACATTGCTTCCTCTCTTACAGGTCAGAGAGCGAAATTGGTGCTCAGCTCACTTTCATTCAATTTAGGCTCCCACTCAGGGAATGGTACTGGCCCGGTTTGGGATGGGCCTTCTTACCTTAGTTAACCTAGATAATCAGCGCCTCATGGGCATTCTCAAAGGCTTGTCCTCTTTAATGACTATAGATCTTGTCAAGCTGACAACCAATATCACCAGGAACTGAGTTGTGAATAATTTATCTTCAATGATGCTCAACACTGAATCCTCTATAATGGTCACAGAATGAATGCCTCTTAAATTCTAGTGATATGGTCATTTTTAAAGAGAAAGAAATATGGTCACTGTATCTATTCCTTCATGAAAAATGTGGGAATATGTTAAGTGAAAAAAGGCACAAAACAACGTATCACAGGATAACCCAATTTATATTAAGAAGTACATAAAAGGTCCAAGGCCCTCCCTCCTATATCTAGGCTGAGCAAGTTATACTTCCAAAGAGAATAGGATCCCAAAAAGTCAGTACATGCAGTAGGGATAAATCCTGGTGCCACTGCCAGTTGGCCCTCTTACTCTCTCTGAGGATTGGTTGGGAGTGGGGTGGGAGGGTATGTGGAGGGAATAGGAGGAGGGGAGGGAGTGGGAACTTGGATTGGTATTTTTAAAAAGTCTAACAAATTAAAAATAGAAGTATTGAACTGGAGTGAAAAATCTCAAAGATTTTAATGAGAATAATTTAAATAAATGTCTTTAATATATATAAATGATTTCCTTTAGACATGAACATACACATCATTGAAGTTTGACATTTGCCATTTTCATATAATGAGGTTGTGAGAGCATCACTTAAATTATATATCAGGAATATAACAGAGTTGTCTCTCCATAATGAAGGAATTGTGCTTCTTCTCTCCCATTGTTATTGATAGGATAAATAAAAAACATCACACGAACTTTGCTTTTCAGTCTGACATGAAACCACCTGAGTTCTGAGACCTTTCCTCTATTGTTAAAATGCTATGGAGGTGTTGATTGATTTGGTTTGGATCATGAGATAAAAAGAAACGTATGTGAGTGAGACATCTAGAAAGAATATTTATCTTGGGGATTTCTAGCTGTTGCTATAACAAAACCCCACCAAATGGGAGGATTGAAACAATATTCTTTTTCTGTCATACTTCTGAACAGTTCTAGATTTCTGGCACCTGATCAACCGTCAATGGTCCTCTTGGCTTGCATCCTCATCTAGAATGTACATCTCTGTCATCAAAGTGTCTTCCATTTCTGCATCTCTGTGACTCTTAAAAGAATACTTGATATAGCATCTGCTAATTCAGTGTGAACTGATGTTAACTTTGACATACCTACAAGTGATGTGGTATTCCCCTCGGTATGCTGTGAATACCATTGGTTAGTAAAGAAGCTTCTTTGGGCCTATTTCAGCTCAGAACAGGGAAGGCAGGAATTCCGAGCAGACGGTAGTGGAGAGAGTAGGTAGAGTCAAAGAGAAGCCATGTGGTAGATGACTGGGAACTTTACCAGTAAACCATGAACCTCATGGTAAAATATGAAATTATAGAAATGGGATAATTTAGGATATAAGATCTAGCGAGTAGTACACTTAACTGATTGACCAAGGAGTATGTTAATTAATACAGTTTCTGTGTGATTATTTCAGGTTTGGGCAGCTGGAAAACAAGCAAGCAGCCTTCACCAACAGATTGGCACACCATCGTGGGGCTGATTACATTCACGTAGAACCTGAGACCGCTTGGAAAGGAGTTCCAGATACATAAAAACCAGAGTTTAGCACAGCTGCTTGGTAGCCAGCATTTTTTTTTTCAAATGAACTCTTTTTGCTGGCAGTGAGCAGGAGTACCACGGCTCCTTTAGGAAAAGGCTTAGTGACTCAGTATAAGAAACGACAGCTTCCTGGTTTGTGCTGCCAGCATGAACTCTGGCTCTTTCAGGAGGCTGAGAACTTGAATGGGGTTTGTGAGCAGAGTGCCACAACTTGCTTAATGGCACGACATAGACCCGCTGCGTACCTGGAACTGGGTGGTGTGTATGATTCGCAGAGGCAGTGAACATGCCTCTACCATGTTGGACTGGGCAGAGCCAAAAGGCAAAGCAGCCTTACTCCTATTTATGCTGGTTAGCATTTTAAGAAACGGTCCTGGTCAGAAAAGGATTACAGATGTGCAATAAAGACAGACTCAGATGAAAAAGACCTCTGAATGGGTCACAGCGTTGGATAAATGCACATAGGAGAGAGGGGAATAAAAGTATAGACAGTTATAATATAAAAGAGTAGAGACAGTCATAGATTAAAGGAGGAAAGATAATAAAATAAATATTAAACTTGTAGAAAAAGTAATAGAGTAAGAAAAATAAGCCATGTAAAGATGGAATATATACAGAGTGTCTAGATTATGTATATTACTGTGTTTTCTTAGAATTTTTTGACTGTGAAGGAGCTAAGTACAGAGAGACATTACATTGTATGGACTACTAAGCTAAACCAACATATATATTTTAAAGGCATCTTGACTTCAAAATTTGGGTCTAAGGGTATGTTGCTTTGGAAAAGAGGTTATGCTTTGGTTTCCACAGAGGATGAGAACCTGTGGATTCCTTCCAGACTAATGTGGTTTGATGAACCAAGAATCCCTGAAAGGTCTCCATAAACCCCAAAATTACTCCTCCCAACAAAAAGCACTAAGCAGTTTGAAGAGAACTATGCCCAAATTTCCAAAAATATTGTTTATAAATATATGTTTACATTTAAAGGTGATCTGATATGGAGATGAATACTTTGCATTGGTAAAGATCTTGGTTTATTGATATATATTTGAGGTCAATTTTGTTATATGTATACTTCTGCTCTTTATTAAAGTGTTGTCTGTGTAGCTCATTTAAAAATGCAATACATAATTAAGAAATACAGGTTAATAGGTAATCATTTATAGTCAAGCTTATAATCATGTTAGTTAGGTTTTCTAGATGTGCAGAAATATATTTCACATGGATAGGTATTCTTCAAACCTTTCAGAGGCTAACAGAATATGGCATTTAAAATATGTAAGAACTTAGGGCTTTTCATGACAATGAGACACATCTGCTTCTGGCAACACCAAGCTACTTCAAGAGGAAGAAGGGCATTGAAGAGGCTCCTTACATAGTTTGCTAGCCATTTGGGCAAGAAACTGTTCTTGCCTCGACTGCTTGATATTATGCTATATGAATTAGACATGCAGGACCCACAGAAAAATGACTGTTCAACTTGCCTAAAGGTAAGATGGTCCTTTGGGGGTTCCTGCTTCATGAAAGAGTTTGCCAGACATTCTACATGACACAGAAGAAATTGACTGACAAACTGCCAATATAGGTGGAACTGTCTTTGAAATTTCCTGCTTTATGGGAATGTCTGCTGGATACTATGGGCCTCTAGGCTGAAGATGGGTGCCCCAGTGTTACAAAAGAACTTCAGGTGACTGTCCATGTAGTGAGATGTCTCTGTCAATTCTGCAGTTTTTGAAGTTGCATACAGTGCACTTCCTATTAACTAAGTAATAATATATCCTTCTGGGGTCTTTAATGGAGTTGAAGAATAGATATAGTTTTCCTTAGTTATGATAAAAGATAAAGTAGATATAAATATTGTAACTGTAATTCTTGCTTAATACCTGTTTTGTTGTATGTAATCTTTTTATATTAAAGCTAAAACCTTCCTTTTTATTTAGACAGAAAAGGGGAGATAATGTGGGATTCCCCTCTGTATGCTGTGAATACCATTGAAGCATAGAACAGGGCAAGATGGGAATCCAAGCAGATTGAGGAGCAGAGTGTAGGCGGAGTCTAAAAGAAGCCAGGTAGCTATTGGAAACAGACACCTGGGAACTTTATCGGTAAACCACGAGCTTCATGGTAAAATATAAAGTAATAGAGATGGGTCAATTTAAGATGTAAGAGCTAGCTAGCAATATGCTTAAGTGATTGGCCAACCTGTATTTTAATTAATACAGTTTATGTGTGATTATTTAGGGTATTATTCCTGGGCAGCTGGGAAACAAATAAGCAGCCTCTGCCAACATACAAGGACTCTATTTCCAACCAAGATCATAAGAGACATAACTTAGCATTTATTCTTGAGGGAGCATAATTCAATTCATGACTTTCCCACACTTGAAAAAGGATAAGCAAGTATGCTACACATACTGATAAGATAAGATCCTTAGGATTTATTGTTCATGGAGAAAAGGGAGGCTGATATGAAAACATGACCTTATGTGTGTGCAGAAGTATCATTTAATAGCTGCATGATCTATTTATTTACATAATTTTTCTCTATGTATGTTTATATCTGTGCATATACCATTTAAGCTCCATTATTCAAATTACCCAAGGGAAGGCAGATGGCATATGGAAATGAAAAATTATGTTTTACACAAATTTCATATTAAAATCTCTTATACTACAAGTGTTACATTACTGATAAAAATTTTCAACTATCAAAGAAAGCAAACGTGTTCACTAAAGAATTATTGAAGGACCAAGAGCTAGGAAAGCTTTTTCCATTGTTTTAAAGCATCTTCACTCTAATTAACTTGAATCATGTGGACAAATTATTTGTGGTTTCTGACACCTTATTATTTTTAATATATAAAAACTCCCTGCTACCTTTAATTTATCAGTCATGCAGATTACTTTAATCTTTAGAATTATTCAAAGAAATGATTGCTGGATTTCAAGGAGTGACGTGAGTAAAATGATCTTTCCCTTGAATTTTGTGTGTGTAGCTTGCATATGAGGAAATAAGTTCTTTCAATTAGAGTGTAGGTAGGCAAGAAATGTCTGACAGGTGGCATTGAAGTGACATCTAAGTTTCTAGTCTCCCCTATTCCCCATTATTCTTAACGCCTCCTACTCCTTGCTTCTTTCCCTTGTATCCTCCTCCTCTCTCCTTTGCTTTCTTCTTTCTTTGCTTGTTCTCTCTCTTTAGTGTTGCTCCACTTTGTTATATTTAAACCTTCTTTTCTGTCTTCCTTTAAAAAACAAACAAAAAATCATCTCATCTTGCAATTCCATTGGAAAGAAAAAATTTGAAGCTCTCTAATGTCATTTTCTTACAGAAAATTTTGAATGTATGCATGAACATATGTAATGATGAACTTTTAATTAATTTGTCTATCAATCAACTTCAACCTATCAATATTTTGGTATTCTAATTTTATCTAGCATCTTCAGGCATGTACATCTTAGCTACCATTTTGTTAACAAGGAATAATTTAAAAGCAGCATAATTCCAGACATATATTTCATCTGTAAATAATTTATACCTGAATTTTGTCATAAATTCTGAAATGCTTTCTCTTAAGATATTTAACCTAGATAGGAGGAATAGAAAAGCCTAGTGGTTTAAGTGGGGCTTACTCAAAAATGGTATTTAACACTCTGGCAAGGATTCCAATGTGACTGAGAGAGGTAATGATAGGACAGTTCTGAAAGGCCTAGAGAAAGTAGTACAGTGCCCAAGTCAGATTAAAATGCTGCTTCACTTGCTTAGGGAGATGGCAATGGAAGCAAAAATGCTGAGGCATCCAAGAACACTGGAATTCGTACATTGTGAGTACAGAGGACCTTTCAGATCATGGTATTCCTAGGTGACCTAGAAGATACTCCAATCATGAAGGGTACCATGTGTGGCTCATGGGAACAGACAATTCGAGGGCAGCCACAGAAGGTGCCAGCTGTATTTACCCTCACAAGAAGGCAGGGGGAAGAGACATAGGCTGTGGTGATTGCCCAATAAGCAGGGTTGCTTAGTCATACTTGTTCCTCTGAGCAAACTGTCAGATAAAGATTTCAGTGAGTGTAGGGGTGACCAGGTCCAAAGGATGCCCTATAACACCACAATGATGCACTATAAACATATCTCTAGTTCTTTCCCGAATGTAGCCATAGCTATTTACTGCCTTACAGTATCATACGAAGTATGACATATTCTGTAAATATATCTTTAGTTCTTTCCTTAAGGGACCTATGGCCATTCACTTGCATGATTTATACTTTATACTAGAGAATTCTAAATAATATTTCAAATAATTTCTAAACTATTTGACACTGGGTCTGAAAAACAGATGTTGGGAATTGGAGAGTTAAAACATCATTGTGGCAAAGTTAGGGAAATATGGGGAGCAGAATAAAAAAAAGACTTGAGTTTAGAAAAATATCCCATTAAATATCACTAGAAATATAGTGGAGAGGAAAAAGGGGGAGAAAGGAAAGGGGAGATAAAGGAGAAAGCAAGATTGTCCCATAATGAAAAAAATGTGTAAACAAAGTTAAGTAAATTTGTGAAGAAAAAATTCAAGATTCAACAAACTAAAAATACTGCTAAAATGAATGGATTGTAAGGGAGGAGAAGGAGGAGGAGGAGGAAAAAGAGGAAGAGGAGAGGAAGAAGGAGGAGGAGAGGGAGGAGGAGAAGGGGAAGAAAAGGAGGAGGAGGAGAAGGAGGGCGAGGAGGAAGGGGATAAGGGGAAAAAAGAGAAATAGCAATAATGTTAGATCAACTTCTTTTCAGGTCCTTAAAACTGGGTGTTGGCCATTCATGTACAGGAGGAATCAGAGAAAGCTGAACTTGTGGACTATTTCTAAAAGAAAAATGGAGACATTTATACATGAATACATGTATTTGTATCATTTACACTCTTCTTTCTCTTCTAATTCTTTGCATTCCCCTTGTATTAATGAATTGTTCTATAATTATTTCAAATATATGCTATATAGTGATGTACATATATAGCATACACACAAAGAGATGATATCACACACACATTATATGTTAGTTAGATAGCCTATTAAGTTCAACTAGTGTTGTCATTATTTGCATGTGTTTAGGGCTGGTTATTTAGGATTGAGGCCTCTGAGGAATATTTCCTTCCCATCATCTATGCTGGTATTGAGCCTCTATTGGAACATTGTCAGGTGTCCACTGGGGTAGTCCTCTGTTTACTGCCTGCCATTTCTATCAGGGGTCTTTACTGGTAGCATTGTATTATGCGAGCTGGACATTTCTTTTGCCTAAGTATATTGGAAATGTGAGAAGCAACCACAACTCAGAGAACTTGTATTCAGACATTTAAGAGATAGTATTTGTAAATTTTTTCTTGTTGATTATTTATGTGTGCATGTGTGCCTATGTGTTTGTATGTGCACCACATATGTGACACCACATATGTGCAAAGCCAGCAAAAGTTGGAGGAGGGCATTGGATCTCCTGGAACTAGAATGCGGAAATTGTGAGTTGCCTAGTGTGGGTACTGGGAACCAAACCCAGGCCCTTTGCAAGCGGTGTTAACTTCTAAGCCATCTCTCCAGCCCTAAGATCTACTCGGTAGTAATCAGCCTGCTGGGGGCATACACTTCTGAATTCTTTGGCTCAATAGCAGTGAACAACAGCTAGGCTCATGTTCTTATTACCATCAGGGCCAACAAACTTCCATACGATGCTCAGTTGAGTAGATCCACTTCAGGGCACTGGGAATTGAGTTAATCCTTAGCCATATCTTGTCATCTGCACTTACCAGCTAGTCTAGCCTTCTTACTCTCACCAGCTCCCTCCTGGGGCTTTCTCTTGTCTTGGGGCTGTGGCAGGCCATCTCCAGACCTCTTAAAGTTTGATGTTCTGTTTTCAGACTGCAAGGGTAGCTTAAGCTTTTTTAGATTTAAGTATAGTTACATCACTCACTGTTCCCTTTCAAAATCATGTGCTCTTTTTCTTTTGTTGTTATTGTTGCACATGCACATGTATGTATGCATGCACATATTTATGTATGCTTCAGACACCTGCTTGACATCCTTAAACTCAGTCAGTGTTTTGAAGGGTGAAATCTCTATAACACCGAGGCCCATTGTTTCTCCAGTTTTATCAGTGCAGATATTTACAATCAAGGAACCGTGATGTGGGATTCCCCTCTGTCTGCTGTGAATAAGATTGGTTAATTAATGAAGAAAACTGCCTTGGCCTGTTGATAGGGCAGAATTTAGCTAGGCGGGAAAAACTAAAATGAATACTAGGAGAGAGAAGGTGGAGTCAGAGAGAAGTCATATAGCCCTGCTGGAGTCAGATGCCAGAACTTTAGCCGGTAAGCCACAGCCATGTGGTGATACGCAGATTAATGGAGATGGGTTAAATTAAGTTGTAAAAGTTAGCCAATAAGAATCTAGAGCTAATGGGCCAAGCAGTGATTTAAGTAATGTGGTTTCTGTGTGATTATTTCGGGGCTGAGCTGCCGAGCAGCCGGAACCAACAAGTGGCCTCTCTCACAACAAAACCTTTCTGTTTCTTCTGCTTCCCAGTAGTGGCCAGTGCCTATACTGGTTTTGATTCATAACTTTTATGCTATGCTCAGCTTCTTTATTTGTTGCAGCAGTCTGCGGCAGATCCTTGCTGCCTCTCTCCAAGGTTTCTTGAGCTGTTAGCGCATCGTTCCATGTTGCTTTGAGAGCGGTCTTGTGGCCTAAATATATGTTTTAAAAATTTGTCTGGTTTTTTGTTTTCAGCACCACATTGGTCTCTCACCTACATGACAGCAGAAGCCAATTAGGTTCATTTCTTGGAAAACAACCTCAGACTCGTTCTCATGCTGTGTTCTTGGACATGCTCGTTCACACTGTCTGTCTTCCTCAGGCTTCCACGTACTGCTTTTCCCAAACCTCTGGTTCTCAGCCTGAATGGCTCCTTCGTCAGGACATCTCTGATTCCTGTTTAAGGCAGCTTTTCCATTCTCATCACCCTTCTCTGGCCCAGCATTTTTTTCTTAAGAACCCTGGAGAAGGAAGGCTGCTTGTTCCTCCCAGCTGCCCAGAACCAAAAGAATCACACAGAAACTGTATTATTTAAATCACTGCTTGGCCCATTAGTTCTAGCTTCTTATTGGCTAACACTTAGATTTTTTTTTTTTTGGAAAGAAAAACCCAAAACACTTTAATTTTTAAGACAAGTGCAAGCATCCAAACAAAGGATTATTGTTACAACACTTGTTAATTTTTCACAATCTAATTATTGCAAAGGCATATGGGTAAATGTTAATGAACAAAGTCAAGAAAAACGAGGCACCTTAATGAATAAAATTTTTTTAAAAAAGGACATTCAATTCACTGACTTCTAAGAGGCTAAATATACCTCTCTATGTTACATTCTAAAATTGTATTGTCTACTAATGGTCTGTATCCTGGATTCTACAGTTAATTTTAAGGAAATGCATAAACTAAAATTGTATGTGGCCTGCAAAGGGGAAATTATTTTCTCATTCATGGAAAGACAATGAAAAGGTGAGTAAAACTGCTGTAGCGAGTAAAGTTGTTTATGGAATGAACATGATCACTGTTACCTTTCAGCTGTGAGAAGTGTTCTGTCCACTGTGCTGCAAACTGTAAAAGCCACACCTTGTGTTTTAGACAAACACGATCATGCTTTTCCAAAAATATATTTTTATTTTCATTCCACACACTGAGCATATTTCTCCTGTCCATTTTAATCTACATATTTAACCTACAGTGCTGATAGGAGGGACCGGGCCACCACAGTTTAATGAGAATGACTTATTCTTAAAAAGTAGTTTTAAAAATATGAAAAATACAAATGGGACTGCTAGATTATAGCATAAACTTTTGAATGAAAACCCAAGTTTTTCTTCCTTTAAAGTGCCACAGTTTAAAGCCTTCCTTTCAAGTGGCACAGAATCCAGAACCATTTGAACTGTTATGGAATGAAAAGTTTGCGCAACTTCTTGAAGCAGTGGAAATCTGCAACATGCAATGTATGCTAAAAAACACTTAGGACTGGGTAGCTTTTCTGAATATAAATCCTCATCCCCTATTTATGCAAAATAACAGTTACATACACTATAATACAGGAATGATTTTCCTTTACCAGAAGAAAGAATTGTATATTTACTCCTTCTTTCTTGATTTCAACTGATAGTTTCTTAAGATTGTAAATTATATAATACTTAGCTAAAATGTGTCTTCATAAATAGTTACAAAACCTGCCAAAACACAAAGGGGAAAGTATTTTTTGTTCAAAAAAGAAATGACATTTGAATGTCATACAACACAAGAAACAATGTTTAAAGACATGTTATTGTTTCCAGAAGAAGATGGCCAGTAAACTACTTAGCTGAAGACAGAGACATCCTGAGGATCATAGTGCACAGAAAGTCAAGTGTCAAACAACAGTACCTCAAAGCAAAACAAAGGTCTGAGTGTGGAGCCAGCTCACTTGTGATCCTGTTAAAGAATATGTTTGAGAAATTCACCCCAGTGACCCAAACAAAAACATGGTAGTCCAGCTAATTGATGACTTCAAGATTTCAGGCATGAATGAGATACATGTCTGCATGGTCTTTGAAGTAATTGGCCACCATCTCCTCAAATGGATCAACAAATCCAATTATCAAGGCCTCCCAGTTTGTTGTGTGAAGAGTATCATTCGACAGGTTCTTCAAGGGTTAGATTTTCTACACAGTAAATGCAAGATAATTCATACTGACATACAGCCGGTGAACTTGATGTGTGTAGATGATGCCTATGTGTGAAAAGTGGCAGCCAAGGCAGAAAGCCTTGCTCCACAGCAAAAACCTATAGGAAAAATATCTAAAAATGAACAGAAAAAGCTGAAAAAGAAACAGAAGAGGCAGGCTGAGTTTCTGGAGAAACACTTGCAGGAGATTGAGGAATTAGAATGAGAAGGAAAATCATAGAGGAAAGCATCACTTCCGCCATACCTTCCAATGATCATGATGATGGATGTCACCCAGAGGAGAAACTAAAGGCAGCAGTACTAGAGGAGGTGGCAGAAGAAGAGGCAGCAAAGGATAACTGAAGCTGAAGACCAGGAAGAAAAAGAAGATGCAGAGAAGAAAAATTCTGAGAAGGATGAAGATGACGTTGAACAGGAACTTGCAAACATAGACCCTATATGGATGGAATCCCCTAAAACCAATGGCCATATTGAAAATGGTCCCCTTTTATATCTTAATTTAACCCATTTCTAGTAGTCTGTGTATTGCCGTGTGGCTGTGGCTTATCGGGTAAAGCTCCATCTTGCTCTGGCAGGGCTACAAGGCTTTTCTCTGACTCTGCCTCCTTTCTCCCAGCATTCAGTTTGGTTTTCCCTGCCTACCTCTGTTCTGCCTTGCTCTGCTATAGGCTCAAAGCAGTTCTTTATTAACCAATGGTTTCACAACATACAGAGGGGAATCCCACATCAGAACACCATTTGTAGTTTGTAATATACTGTTAATAATCAATAACTTACTTTTTAATCTCCTGAAACAATCTCCAAACAATCTCATACTAGTTGATAATAAGAACTACATATTCTTAATAATAATTTTGGCAAATTTTTTTATTGAATAAGTAGATTCTGAAATGAATTAGTGAATAAATAAATTGAGCTTTACATATTGGGGAAATATTTCTATGTAGTTTTTGAGTTATTGGTGGATGATCATAATTTATTTTCTAACTTAATATTTCTTTTATTTCTATGTTTAATCCCAGTCTACTAAATATGCACCATGTAAAACTGTGTGCATAACTATTTTGAGATATATCAAGAACATTTTTAAAGTCTTGTCTCTATTCTTAAGTATTTATTTAGTTTTATTTTATGTGTGTTGGTGCTTTGTTTGCCATGGGGGTCAAGTCCTCCGGAACTTGAATTACAGACAATTATCAGTTGCCATGTGGGTGCTGGGAAGTGAACCCAGGTCTTCTGGAAGATCAGTCAGTGCTCTTAACCACTGAGCCATCTCTCCAGCCCCCCAAGAACATTTTATCATCAGCTACCTCCCCATGGCTATTGTCACTTATTTTAAGAAAAACAATTGGCAGACCTTACAGTCTCCCTGTATAAATGATGCTTAAGGTTTCCCAAACTAAATTTACTTTTCATCCTAATTTTCCCCCTGTACTGTTTATATATTTAAATCACTGTTGTTCTAGGTACTGCATTGAGACAGTTCAAACACTATTCTCAGCTCTCCTCATTCTTCAGAGTCTAAGAGACTTGTTTCATTTTTCTTTCTATCATGCATATGTGGTACTGTGTTACATTAGATTATACAATCATATGTTATATGCTTACCATATTCTTCTCTCTTCTGTGCCCCACCCAACTGTCCCTTTTCTATCCCTTCCTCTTCCCACAGTCCCCTTTTGCTCCCCTAGCCAGTTCTGCTGCTGCTTTTTTGCCACATACATACATAATTTTATATATCTATATACAGTCTAGGAATCATCAGAGCGATAAACCTAGTCACATCTGTGTTCTTGCAAATGACATGACTTTGCTTTATTTAATTCTCTAGTCTACTAAGCACATTCACTTTCCCCATTCCTCAAGTTTTTGAACTCGCCAGTTCCACCAGTCGTCTGGTGTGTGCAAGTCTGAAAGAACCATTGATGTGCAAGTTTCTTTGTGACATATAGACTTGGAGTCTTGGATAAATATCAAGTGGTAGAATGGGGTCATGTGGCAGATCTGCTTTTCGTTTCAATACTGCCCTACTGATTTCTATAGTAGTAGGGTCAGCTTATATTCCTATCGGTAGGTTATAAGGGTTCTTTGTGCCTACAGCGATTGAAGGGACAGAACTAGTAGTCTGAGGCCAAGCATAAATACCTGCAGTGTCCCCACAAGTGTCTAGTTGTGGATCAGTCCTGAGTCATAAATAGAAATTCTAAAGCTGAGGTGAAACAGTAGCCTGGAGCCATGCTGTGCCCAAAAAGGAAGGTATGCGAGTGTTGTTCAGAAAAACTGAGTTGGGGTATGAAAATATGGTACCACTTAGAGTCTGTTGAAAGCTGATCTGCATTCACTTTGCATCCATGATAGACACAGAGGAGCAGGAGCGCAGCTGCAAGAGCACCTTAAACAAGGACATGAATGTGGCCAGCATGAACCGCAGCTTAGGACTTTTGGAAGAACATGGGGTTGGCTGTCTTTCAGCATTCCTAGACATTGTGGATTGAGGCATAATACTTGATGCTCTGTCCAGCCGTTTGTGAAATCTGTATTAGTTAGTAATATTCTCTTGAGATGGGCTAATGTGCCATTTTCAGCTTCATGGTGGGCCTAAAATAATAAGATATTGTCCATTAGAATTCCCTTACTGTTAAGATCATCATACATAAAGAAAATGCACGCAGTATCTGGCGATGGGGAATGCTTAGTGAATGCTTCCGCCCATGCTGATATCTGTCCTTTTGTTTTGATTTCTTCTGCCTTAGTGACGCCTTCTTTATCTTCATGGACTTATTATAAGAGAATCTAGTCACTCTTCAAATTGCTGATTTTTTTTCTCACTCAAGCTAGATTTTTCTCCTAGGCAAAGAGTTAACTGTTTAATATCAAATTTTAGTGATCTTATTTCTTGTTCTAATGTTTAAGGATTGCATTCACAGAGTTGACAATCCAGAGATCTGGTAAAATAAGAATTCCAGGGTTCTGTGTTAGGAGATTTAGATTCCTTAGGCTTATAATAAGAACCAAGGATATTCCTAACCTCTCATGCCCTTGAATTATTTGTGTTTGGTTTTCCAAAGTCTTAAAAATGTGGAAAAATATCTCAATGAGTTATAGCTAGGTTTCAGTGTATTAACTCATGTAAGGTTCTTGATATGACTATCATATAGTCAGTGGTAAATACATTATTATTACTGTTGTTTAAATAATACCTCAGGTCAGAGTGCCTGTGTGGAACACATTTTTTTTTTCTGGTTCTTATGGGTCAAGATCTCTGTGTCAGAGTGCATATAAACTTAATCATTAATTATAGTGTTGGTTTAGATTTTTGTTGTGGATAAAAGAAGTTTAAATTGGTTTAAATTTTAAGCTGGTTTAAATTGTAGTGCTGCCTCATTACCCTCTTGGGAGCCATAGAAAAGTATGTAAAGTTCACATGGCACAGGAATAATTAAGGTTGTTTTGGTACAGATGTTATTGCTTCCACCTTTGGAGAAATACTAACTTGAATTATAAATTGCACCCTGCTTAACTTGACACATTTGTTGTAGCAGTCTAATTATCTTCATTGTCTGCCATTTCCTTTTCTGATTTTTCCCTCTATTGTCTAGTAATCTTAAATTATAAACATTGTGGAGATTTTATGTAGGGATGAAACAGTTCATCTAATGAATGGGTGTGAATTTCTGTGATTCCTGAATCTAAAGCTGAAGGTAGAGTTGGCCAGTACAATTAGCAATACTAGAGGATGCAGACATAATTTTTTAAAAAAGATTTATTTTATTTTAAATTACATGTCTGATGTGCATACAAGTGCAGGAGTTGTGGATGGCAAAAGCATTAGATTTCCTGGGGCTATAATTACAGCTGGTTGTGAGATGTTGGATGTGGGAATCAAATTCAGTACTTCCGAAAGAAGCCATCTCTCCAGCTCAGATATGAAATTTAAAGCAGAATATATTTAGAAAAAAGCACTGATGACTTGTGATCTGACTACATTAGCATTAACTGGAGAAGGGCATAGAGGTTTTTATATGGGTGGGAGGAAATGGAAGAGGGATGGAGGATTCAGAACAGGGAGTCAGACAGTACAAGCTCTGACATAAATCACATGACTTGGTTTTCTTGATTGGGATTTTATTGAGTCTTTATTCAGGTTCTAAGATTCTATTTTAATAGGTCTTGGGTGGCACTTGAGAAGCCATTTACTTAAATAGATTTCCAAGTGATTTTCATAATCACCAGATTTGGGAACAATAGTAGCTTGAGTGACTGTTTCTCAAAGTCCCCATGTTAAAGGCTGCTGTGGGACAATGGTCTGTATTCTGTCAATTATATTTTAAATAAATGCTGATTGGCTAGTAGCCAGGCAGGAAGTATAGGCAGGACAAGCAAACAGGAAGGAGAGGGGTGGTCAATGGGAACAGGAGAATTCTGGGAAGAAGGAAGCCCATTCCTCTGCAGTTGTGACTCCTCCACAGAAGAAGCAAGATGTGGCTGCCTCACTAAATAAGGTACTAAGCCACGTGGCTAGCATAGAAGAATAATGGGCTAATATAAGTTATAAAAGTTAATAAGAAGCCTGAATTAATGGGCCAATCAGTTTATAACTAATGTAGACCTCTGTGAGATTTCCTAATAATTGCAGGAACTGGGCAGGACAGAAAACCTCAGACAACAAAAGGCTTGTTCCCTACTTTGGGTGTGATTGACAGACAGTGGAAACTTAAGAGATGGCCTTAGTGGGAAAGCTTTAACTTCTTGGACGATACCTCCAAGGGGTACATGGAAACTGTGGCTTTGTCTTTTACTTTTTCTTTTAGTTCTTAGCCTAAGTGAGCACATACATTTTTTTCATCTTAAATAAAATATATTGCATATTGAGCACACCATCACTTGCTTTTAAATCTCGATATATGCTGCTTTTCACAAGTTCAAATATCATGAACCCATCAATTATTAACTGCAATCTCCAGGAAAGCCAAATTTTCTGTGTATACATCATTTCAGTTATTTGCTAGAGTGTTGGAAAGCCTTTTAACACAAGTCATTACCAGATCTTTATTGTATTTGCAGTGTGTCTCCCCCTTCCCCGACAAAGGACCGTTATTTTAATTCAAGCACCTTCATTTGCTAAGAGGGTGGTGGGGAGTTTGAAGCTTGATTGCAACCATTGCCTTGTGGTACCCAGAAGAAGGCAATCAATCTTACCCTCCCCTGTGTTAACCACACTGCTAAAGCTAAGTCAGCTAGCGCCCAAGCTGCAGGTGGCCTTTCCTTTGATCAGTTGGTCCAGGAGGGGATTAACACTTTTCTGAAGCAGGACTGGCAAGCCTCCTCTGATATTTTAACCTGAGGCTCAGAGAACAAAGATAGCTTTAATTTCCCCCCCCCCACTTAAACTTCTGACTGTTGTGCTTTTCTCTAGGGAGTGAGAATTGAGAAAAATGTATAATAAAATTGACAAAAGACAGAGAAAGATAATCCTTCTAGTGTTATTTTGAGGATTCTTGCAGCTCTGGTCTCACTTCATGGAGCCAAGCTTTCAGGATAGCATTAGTTTTACGAGGGATGATTTTGGTCTTCTGCTTCTGAAATGGTTCATAATTAATTTAAAATTCCCAAGATCCCCAAACTATCACAATGGAGGATTTTTCAGTTATCACGTTTTCCCAAACACACCTTTTCAGTCTTGAGGACCTGTGGAGGCATATATTCCATGGCGGAAGAGACTGTAGAGGTAGTTAAAGTTTGGAAATGTATTCTGGATTCTCTGGGTAGATCTAGTACAACCATACAGGTTCTGGTGAGACAAAGTAAGAAAAGAGTAAGAGAGTAGAGAAATGCGAGACAGATGCAGAGACTGGATAGAGAAGGAGACCCACAGGGCTGGAGAGATGGCTCAGTTGTTAAAGGCTAGACTCACCATCAAAACTATTGGAGACACATGAGCCAAGAAATGGAGATGGCTTCTGAATGGTAACAATGGCAAGGAAAGAATCTATTCTCTAGAGACTCCAAAAGGACAAAACCCATCTTCTTCCTCTTATTGAAAATGGGCATTTTTCCTCACATAATATCTTTTGATTGTGATTTCCCCTCATTTTACTGTAGATGGGAGTTTTTGTCCTGCCCAGTCCTGCAGCCATTCAATCCCAAATAAATACACAAAAGCTTATATTAATTATAAATTATTTGACCTATTTCTCAGGCTTATTACTAACTAGCTCTTACAACTTAAATTAATCCATTATTCTTATCTATGTTTAGCTACATAGTTTGGCACATTTTCTCAACAAGCCCTTCTCATTTTGCTTCCTTTGCACTTGACTTGTAACTGTGTATTTGTCCTTCCTCTTCTTCCTAGAATTCTATTAGTCTCATTGCCCTGTCTATACTTCCTGCCTGGCTACTGGCTAATCAGCATTTTATTAAACCAATACAAGTGACAAGTCCTTACAGTGTACAAGTACTGTATTCTACAGCACTTTACTCCTCCTGGTTCTTCCCCTACCTCATCTCCACCTGGATCCATGGCCTTTCTGTCTCTCATTAGAAAACAAACAGGATTGTAAAAGATAATCATACAAAATAATATAGTAAGATAGAACAAAAACTAACATGGCAGTGTAGGACAAATCAAACAGAGGGAAGAGGACCCAAGAATAGGCACAAGAAACAGATATAGACTCAGAGACCCAGTTGTTCATTCTCAGAAACACCATCAAAACACTGACCTGGAAGTCATAATACATATGCAAAAAGACCTGTAGGACAAAAAGGAGACAAAATTAAAAAAAAATAATATATATATTAAAAATGATTACAAAGCAAAAAGAGGCCTGACACAACCAAGAATAGGAACCCTCAAAGATGTCATTGAGTTTGTTACCTGTTGACCATCTTCAGCTGGGCATGCAGTATACCTTTAAGAGTAGTTTGTTTCCCCAGTGAGACTCCCTTGGAGAAAATTAAGTTTTTAATTGGAGACAGTTTCTGGGTTAGGGATGAAGGTATTTCAGCTCTAAGACTCAATTTAGTGCAGGTTCTGTGCATGCTGCCTCAGTCTCTGTGAGTTCATATGTGCATTGATCCTCTTGATTTAGAGGAATGGTGTCCTCTGTCCCTTCTGGGTCTTACACTCTTTCTGCTTCACCTTCTACAGGGATCCCTAAGCCCTAAGGGGAATGATTTTATGCAGACATCCCATTTAGGGCTGAGTGTTCCAGGTCTACCTCTACCCAGTTTATTGTGTGCCTAACAACCTCTAAATAATTATACAAACAGTTGCTGTGATCTACAGCTATGATAGTGTCTTGCAGCTGCAAAGCCATTTTTCCAGACAGAAATTAAGTACATATTAAAACATATCCTATATTCTTTATAAAATCACAGTGTTTTTGTGGTTCTTGTCTGTTACTCTGAGATGGAAAAACCTTATTTTACTCTGATTATGTTCTTTCCAGAAGAATAATCATGCAAAATAATGGAATTATGTGGTCTATACCAGCTAGTTGGCTTAACAGAAATTGGATATTGGTTCAAATTGTTGTGGTTTTTCACAGAAATGGCGTTCCATCCATGTCATGATGGCAAACCCATGGCTTCTCTTTTTGACTTATTATTAAATGCTTTCTAGTAAACATTCTATTCTATTTTGAATTTCAAAATAGAATAGCTCTATGTAAGTTGATTCAAATGCATCAGTTCTCTGTCTGTCCTCTACAGATTGTGTGTGTGTGTGTGTGTGTATGTTTGGGTGTTTAGAATCACATATACATACATACTTTTTATATTATTTATTTTTCTCTGAGCCACTCCGGTATGAGATGGACATTCAGTTCCATTTTCTTACACATGCTGGCTACATTGTATCTATCCTAAGAACAGATACTACTTAAGAACTGTTTTTGGTTGTCTATTGTTATATAACAAGGCAGTTTACACTCACTGGTATAAAGTTACTTTGTACTTCTCATAGGTTCTGTGAATCAGGAATTTGGAATGAGAACACTGAATTGGGTTGCTTCTGCTTCATGCAATCTAGAGAAAGACACAAACATCAGAAGGTGTTTCCAACATTTGGAAACTGTTTAATATCTGGAACCTCCTTTATTCAAATCGTTATATCTGGACCAAGATCTGGGTTAAGTCATGCCTTTTTGTCAGAGCATGTGGCTTCTCTGTGTGTCTTTGCTTTCCTCATGGTATAGCAACCTCAGGGTCATTGGATTTCTGCCATGCCATCCAGGACACCAAGCTCAAGTTTTTCTGTGAATAAGCAAAAACTTCAGTACCCCCCCTTTTTTAAAATAAATAAACTGCCTCTGAAGCAGTAATATAACTTGTCACATGTAACTTATATAGTAATTTAAGAACAAGGTGTGTACTGTTAAGAACACGGTTACTTCTGAATTAAGACACCTTTGAGTATAAGTGGCAAAGAGAAAATTTAATCATAAAAAAAAATGAGAAAATTCTTCTTAGAAGTCATCCCGATGATTCCCCTCACCTGAATCAGGGACCTGCACCCCACACACTTGTCCAAGCCATATGGGTGGGGAGATGGAACTCCGCTGAAAGGCTTGAACCAATTGAGATTCACTCATTGAGTCTAGGGCAGAAAATAGGAACAGTCTCTTCTGAAATGCTGGTCTTTAGATGGGAGAATGAATGGCTTTGGGGAAGACGGGAAACTAAATGCTGCCTGCTGCTGCATATATATTAGATTTTAAGCTCTGCCACTCTGTTAGCAGTTGGAATAAAGACTTCAATTCTACATTATACTAAAAGAGTTCCAGAGTTCTTTGGAATTCAGTTTGATAAGCAATCAGTAAAAAATATGCGTAGGGAGTGATTTGGTAATCAAAAAATATAAAGCAGGCCTAACTAACTCTGAAATGCTTGTAAAAACAATAAACATTTCCAAGATTCCATAATGATATTGAAATCTTTTAGTTTCCAAGGAAAGTGTTCAAGAATTTTGCATTTCTGTTTTTTTTTTCAGTCATATTAGGTAAATTCTGTATACAAGGTTTATTTAATCATTGCATCTTAATGCTCCTAATCAATTTCTCTGCTGATTGATGGATACAATTCATCATATGCTTAAAAATGAGTTATCATCATTCCTTTATTCTGTTTTGATTTCATGTCCCTATTTTCCCTAAGTATGTTAGTGATTATAGGCCACGTTAAAAAGACCCAGTTTCCATTCTCAGGAAAGCCCACAGAAAAGTAGTCTGGAACTTTATTTCAGAAAGTGAAAGAGATTATCTTTTCATGGCCTCAGGCCATTGGTTAAACTTCTGCTAAAATCACACATGTAAGGTAGGCGAAGGCACAAAAACTATCCCTGAATATCACCAGCTGGAAACAGAAACTGTTGTTGGTCATTGCATCTGTTTTGGGTTTTTGTTGTTGTCTATTTTGTTTTTTTTTCTTTTGCTTATTCCACATATCCACAGAAGGGCAACAGAGGTCTGGGGCTTGGTTCATGTTAGTGATCAAGGGACATGGAATGATGAAGCACCTGCCATCTCAACGTAATATAGGGTTGGGGAACTATGGGTGAATTGTCTTGTAAACTCTATCCAGAAGCTACATTACAAAACACACACACACACACACACACACACACACACACACACACACACACACACACACAGAGAGAGAGAGAGAGAGAGAGAGAGAGAGAGAGAGAGAGAGAGAGAGAAAGAGAGAGAGAGAGACTCCTATCGCATTTCAGAAGAAATAGAGTGAGCTGGTCTTTTATCTTATTTTCCTTACTGTTTTACTTTTGCCTGCGTAAACTAGACTTCAGCTAGGTTTATTTAAGCTGAAACAACCACTCAGGATTTATTATCAATGTTGGGGTTTAGACTTGAATTTTGTGTGCACATTTGTATTTTATGTCCATGTGTGTATGGGTGCATGTGCATCTGTGTGGAAGTTGGAGGTGGACAATGGGTGTCTTCCTCTACTGCTACCCATCAGGATAGCTCACTGAATTTGGAGCTCACTGATTCATCTAGACTGGGTAGCTACCAGGTTCCAGGAATCCTTTAGTCTGGATTAGGGATATGAGTTCCATGACACTTTGCTGTCCTTTTTCCATTTTTATTCATTATGATTATGTTTTACATTCTGACTGCAGTTTCCCCTTCCTCTGCTCCTTTCAGTCTCTCTCCTCCACCTCCCCTATGCCTCCCCCCATCCACTCCTCCTCCATTTCTATTCAGCAAAGGGCAGGGCTTCCATGGATATCAATCAAACATGGGATAGTAAGTTGCAATAAGACTAGGTACCTCCCCTTGTATTAAGGCTGGGCAAGGAAAGGGTCCCAAAAGTAAGCAAAAGAGTCAGAAATGGGCCCTGCTCCAACTGTTAGAAATCCCATAAGAACACCAAGATACACAATTGCAACATATATGTAGAGGGCTTAGGTCAGTCCCATGCAGTCTCCCTAGTTGTTGATTCAGACTCTGTGAGTCCCTATGAGCCCCTTTGAGCCCAGGTTAGTTGATTCTGTGGGTTTTCTTGTGATGTCCTTGCCCCTCTGGCTTGTGCAATCCTTCCTCCCTCTCTTCTGCAGGATCCCCCAACCTCAGCCGAGTGTTTGGTTGTGAGTCTGTGCATCTGTTGCTATCAGTGACTAGAAGAATCGTCTCTGATGACAGCTGGGGTAGGTACCAATCTATGAGCATAGAGGGATATCCTTAGGCATCATTACATTGACTAATTTTTTAATTTAATTATGTTTAGTTCTATCTTAGGTCTCTGGGCCATTCAGTCTCTGGATCTTGACACACCAGGCAGTGTCAGGGGTGGGCTTACTCACTCTCATGGCATGGGTCTCAGTTTGGAGACACAGTAGTTGGGCACTCCCATTATCTCTGGGCTACCCTTACCGGAGCAAATCCCATAAGCAGGACAGACTATACCTCCACTGGAAGTCTTGCCTGGTCTCAGGAGATGGCTAGTTCATGCTATGTATCTGCTAATGCTCAGAGGCTTAGCTGGGGTTATCTTTGTAGATTCCTAGGAGATTCCCTTGCACTAGGTTTCTACCTACTCCGAAATGCTCCTCCTTTCCAGTCATCTCTTTTAGTACTTTCCCTCTTCATGCACACCCAATCTGATCCCTCATGTTCCCATCCCCACCCATAAGAGTTCTTCTAGTTCCCCTTCTCAGGGAGATCCATGTGTCCCTCTTTGAGCCCTCCTTGTTACCTAGCCTCTCTGAGTATGTGGATTGTAGCATGGTTATCCTTTATTTTACAGCTAATACCAATTTATAAGTGAGTACCTACCATG
Source organism: Ondatra zibethicus (assembly GCA_004026605.1). Lineage (NCBI taxonomy): Eukaryota > Metazoa > Chordata > Mammalia > Rodentia > Cricetidae > Ondatra > Ondatra zibethicus. Next base: position 181,550 of record PVIU01000382.1, on the reverse strand, counting down.
TTTGCCTTTCTGGGTCCGGTTTACCTCACTCAGGATGATTTTTATTCTAGTTCCATCCATTTGCCTTCAAATTTCATGATGTCATTGTTTTTAACAGTTTATTAATAATCCCTTGTGTAAATGTACCACATTTTCTTTACCCGTTCTTCAGTCGAGAGGCATCTAGGTTGTTTCCAGATTCTGGCTGTTATAAATAAAGCTGCTATGAACATAGTTGAACAACTTCTTTGTAGTATGATTGAGCATCCTTTTGGTATATGCCCAAGAGTGATATAGTTGTGTCTTGAGGTAGACTGATTTTCAATTTTCTCAGTAACTGTCATATTGATTTTCAAAGTGGCTGTACAAGTTCACATTCCCACCAGCAATGGATGAGTGTTCCCTTTGCTCCATATCCTTTCAAGCATAAGCTGTCATTAGTGCTTTTGATCTTAGCCCTTCTAACAACTGTAAGATGGAATCTCAGAGTTGTTTTGATTTGCATTTCCCTAATGGCTAAGGATGTTGAACATTTAAGTGTTTCTCAAACATTTGAGAACCTTCTGTTGAGAATTCTCCATTTTTAATTGGATTATTTGGTATTTTGATGTTTAGTTTCTTGAGTTCTTTGTATCTTTTGGAGATCAGCCCTCTGTCAGATATGGTGCTGCTGAAGATCTTTTCCCACTCTGTAGGCTGCTGTTTTGTCTCATTGACAGTGTCCTTTGCCATACAGAAGCTTTTCAGCTTCAGGAGGTCCCATTTATTAATTGTTGATTTTAGTGTCTGTGCTGCTGGGGTTTTATTTAGGAAGTGGTCTCTTGTGCCAGTACCTTCAAGGGTATTATCCCACTTTCTCTTCTGTCAGGTTCAGTGTAACTAGATTTATGTTGAGATCTTTTATCTACTTGGACTTGAGTTTTGTGCAGGTTGATAAATAGGGATCTATTTGCATTCTTCTACATATTGACATCCAATTATGGCAGCACCATTTGTTAAAGATGCTTTCTTTTTTTCATTGTATAATTTTGGCTTCTTTGTCAAAACCAGGTGTCCATGAGTGTGTAGATTCACATCTGGGTCTTATTATTTGCTGCCATTGTGAAGAGTATTGTTTTCTGGATTTCTTTCTCAGCCATTTTTCATTTGTATATAAGACAGCTACCGATTTTTTTTTTGTTGTTGTTGAGTCAATCTTGTATCCAGTCACTTCATTAAAGGTGTTTATCAGATGTAGGAATTCCCTGTTAGAATCTTTGGATTGCTTATGTATACTATCATATCATATGCAAATAGAGATACTTTGCCTTCTTACTTCCCAGTTTTTATTCCCTTGATCTCCTTTAGTTGTCTTATTACCATAGCTAGAACTTTGAGTACTAAACTGAACAGATATGGGGAGAGTGGACAGCCTTGTCTTTCTCCTGATTTTAGTGGAATCACTTTGAGTTTCTCTCCATTTCATTTGATGTTGGCTGTTGCCTTGCTGTATATTGCTTTTATTAAGTTTAGGTATGTTTCATGTATTCTTGATCTTTCCAAGATTTTTATCATGTAGGGGTGTTGGATTTTGTCAAAGGCTTTTAGGCATCTCATGAGATGATCATGTGTTTTTTTTTTTCTTTCGGTTTGTCTATCTGTTGGATTACATTGATAAATTTTCATATGTTGAGCCATCCCTGTATCTCTGGAATGAAGTCATACTTGATTATGATGGTTGATCTTTTTGATGTCCTTGGATTCAGTTTGCCAATATTTTATTGAGTATTTTTGCTTCAATATTTATGGGGGAAATGGGTCTTTAATTATCTTTCTTTGTTGAATCTTTGTGTGGTCCTTGTGTCCCATAAATTTGGGTATGTTGTGCACTCATTTCCACTGAATTCTAAGAAGTCTTTCTTTATTTTGACCCAGTGGTCATTCAAGCAGAGTTGTTCAGTTGCCATGAGTTTGTAAGCTTTCTGTTGTTTATGTTGTTGTTGAAATCCAGCTTTAATCCGTGACGGTCTGATAAGATACAGGGATTCTTCAATTTTATTGTATCTGTTGAAACTTGCTTTGTAACCAAGTATGTGGTTGATTTTGGAGAATGTTCTGTAAGGTCCTGAGAAGCAATGTATTCTTTTGAGCTTGGGCAAAATATTCTGTAGATGTCTGTTAGATCATTTGCTTTTTTTTGTTTATTAAGGATCCAAATTCAAGAACTCTTGTTTATTTGCCAAACACTTTAATGACTGCGCAATCTCTCCAGCTCCTAGACTGGATTTTTAAACTTAACTGTTTAGTATGTTTTTTTATTTTTATGACATTATTTGTATTTATAATATTTAATAGTCACTCACTGCTTCCTACTATGTATACTACTAGTTTAAGCGTACCCTCAATACCTGTACATTAGCCTCTAAGTTCACCCCCAATATCTGCATGGTTATAAACCCAATTCTTGTGAACTAACAGGAATTTCTTGGAAATGAATGACTGATATACACGAGGCTCATAAGTTGGGCTAAAAACTACCAAACATCCCTCATATGAGTAAATCCAGAACAGGAAGGTCCTAATATCCAGGCTATCAGTCTGTGTACACAGCAGAATTAACTATCTGTTTTCACAAGAAGAAGGAAAAAATAAATTTTCTTGTCCAGTTTAAAAATGCACGCAGTTTGGATAAAATCTAGAAGAAGAGGGAAAAAAAACCCTAGACTTCACAAGAGTAGAGGAAAATAAAACTTACTTCACATTTTAGCAATACATGTTTTCCAAGGCATTATTTTATTTTATATTTATATTATTTTATTTCATTTTACTTTTGTTTTATTTGAGAAAAGGTCTTTTGGGGTCCAGGTTGGTTTCAAATTTACTATATAACTGAGGCTGACCTTAAACTTCCAGTCCTCACATGTCCATCTCCCAAGTGATGGGATTACAGGTATATACCTGTAACCGTGCCTGGTTGAGAGCCGTTTATATACACCCAGAAATTTCACAGCCTGGTTTTTAAGTTTTTATCATGCTCATTAAAGTCATTAAAAAAGACACTAGTGACCTCATACTTTGTTAGCATATGCTTTGACTATAATTTATTATTGGATATTTAAGGTCTGTCATTGCTATTATAAATAATGTTGTGATAAACATCCTTTTATATAAGTCTCTGTAAGTATGACTTTCAGTGTACCATCTGTCCCCTGGAGCCACCTGATTGGTGACATCTACCTTCACCAACTGACAGTGGACATGTGGCGCTAAATCTCTGCAGCCAGAACTTGTCAAGAAGACAAACAGGGAAGCAGTGACCTGTCTCACATCCATAAACAGACTGGGTGAAACTATGATTTTTCAGGCCATTTATTTGGCTAGAAGTAGGATGCCTCATTGATTCTGCTTGCAGTGTATTCCCAAAGAACAAAAGTGACCTTAGGGGTAACCGGCCATTTGGAATCCAATTAATCAAGCTTTGAGGCAGTTTGGTACCCAAAGCCAATTAGAATCATTACACTCCATCAGCTTCTCATTGAGGATTAGGATTTAGACAAGGATGTGGATGAGGTGTAGCTCGTGACTGATCTCTTGGAAACAACAGAGAAGATCAACCTTCAAAGCTAAGCAGACTGAATATTGTGGAAGTCTTTGTAGAAAGGGGGAAAAACACCTAAAAGGCTGAGATCTTTACTAAAGATTGAAAGAGAAACCTTTCAGTTACGCTGAAACATCATGCCATTAGAGTATTGAGAATTTTAAGATCATATTTATACAGCATCCCAAGACCTTGACAAACTCATACAGTCCTTTAAAATGGAGGAGGAGGAGTTCAGTTATTTTACTGCAGAATCAACAAAATCAAAATCTATATTTAAATAAAAGACCTGATTTAATCTTCAGCCATCCAGGCAATACACAGAGATGCTTAGCACTCATCTCCATTAGCGTTGGAGGATAAACCTCTTACTTTGATATAGAATTTATTTAATCTTCTAGGACAGCGTTGGAGATTCCCAATCTAAATTCCAGGTATTTAATATGCTCTGGGGCTGCTCTCAGCTTCGCGATAATTTTATTACCAGCTCTTAACGCCTATTGTACTAAATTGCTGTATTAATATTAATATCAGAGTGTGAAGAATTCAACTGGTAAATGGTATGTAAATTAGCTTAATGCAGACTAAGAAAGTTCTTTGAGACAAAAGTAACTGAAGAGGTAAAAGATCAAGTAGTTATCATTAAAAGGGAAGACTGTTGCAAAGAAAAGAAAAATACTTCAAAGTAAGTGTGACTTGTTTTCAGCCAAAAGAATGCTATTTGTGGTGTGATCTTTGATTATGCTATGGACAACAAACAGGGAACTTTTAAAAGATTTGCCGTGCTTTTAATGATCTGTATACATGTGTGTCTCTGTGTGGGTTTGTACATGTGGATGCAGGTGCCCAAGAAAGTCCTAGAAGAGAGTGGGTTGCATCTAGGCATTTACAGAAAGAAGAGATGAACAGGGTTATGGAATGATGGAGGCAGTCATGCATCCTTAAACCAAAGAATGTCAAGGACTGCCGGCAATTATTGGAAGCTAGAAGAGGCAAGGAAGGGTTTCAGGTTTTCAGAGAAACTGGTCCTTAAGACATCCTACTTCAGATTGCCAGCATGTGGAACTGTCAGAGATTAGATGGTTGTTGTTTCAGCCAACCAGTTTGTAACCCTTGCTTATGATCGCCCCTGCTTTCACTATGTTCTGTCAAATTTATTTCTGCTTCCATTAACTAAGTCTGGAACAGATCACATAGATTTCCAGTCATTCTCTATTTTTAAAAGTGGGTGTGGGTTTGGTATTCCATCTCATAGTTGACATTCATTTTATGAACTAACTTCACCTGTAGCCATCACCTGCCTGTCTTTCTCTGTGTGTTCATTTAATTGGAACCGTGATACTTGCCAATTTTCCAGTCCTTCCCTGTGCCTTGGGACCGAGGTTCCGAAAGAGTTGTTCCTATCTTACCCCTAGACACCCTGCTTCACTATCTCCTCCCACTTTCTCTGAGTGCTCAGCCATTCTTGTAAGCATCTCTGGCTTTCAGTACTAGACAGGAAGTGCTCTCAGCTCATGGAAGAGGGAAATGCTTATAGCGTGGACAAACACCTTCATGACCCTCTTAGAAACCTGATCACCATCAGCAGTGCTGACTTTCCATGGCATGCATCAGGTCCTTACTATTTGGTCACAGGGAAGTGGCTTCCCAACGTGGGCTGTTGGCCATGACTTCACCCTCCCTGAATTAGGTTTTTCAGGGAAACGGAAACTGAAGACTTTTTGGAAGCCTTCGTTGAATGCTCCTGACCACAGCTGTCCATCATCACTCGAATGCTTTGGACCACAACCGCAGCACCTCTTCTGTCTGAGCTGAACTCCCTTGCACATAGCATGTACCTCTTTATAACCCAGTAAATGTTTGCAGCTGGCTGCCTTTCTCTATCTTCCAAGGCAGCCGGGGAGTTTACTTTTTTATTAAAACTGTTCTATCCATGCAGAATGGCTGGTTTTGGTGGCTTCTTACCGTGCCTGCTCACATTTAACTGTAGATGGAGATGGTCTCTGCCCCACAAATGACTCCGTGGTAGCTTTGGTCGTGTGACTGGGGGAATTATTTTTTAGAATCCGTTTCCTTTTTCACCCAGGAGAGTGGAGGGAACTATAAACATGGAATGTATATGCCTGCAGGACCATCCCCCTCCCCTCCTGGGTTCCTTTCCTTCCTGAGGTCTGTTTCATAGGGAAGAATTACGGAACTCACAGGAGAACTCGGTGGAACAGAGCCAAGTCAGCTTTGAAGAAAGTTTCTTGCCACTTGGCTGGCTCTCTACGGCATGTGGTCCTATTCAGTGTATCTTTCTCTTCAGTTGTCTCAGGAATGCTGAAGGCAGGAGGAGCGTACAGCCTCCACCACTGCCAGAATCACTGGGTAGCTTGAGTGGGAGGATGATGGGCCAGTGAGTCCTAGGGAGAGGGCCCACTCCACTCTAATAACGCTCGGAACATACGACTTCTCAGGGTATTTCCTTCCTCATTTTTCCTCATTTTGTGTTACAAGGTTTTTAGATGTTGTCAACATTTTATGATTAATGAAAGGAGGAAGGTCTGCATTTAACATGCAAAACATAGGAAGATTTCTATCAGGTACTCGGGCTCATTGTCTCCTTCCCTGAAGCAGGAGCCCCACTGAGTTAGAGATACAGGAAAACACAGGCTGCGCATCCACTTGTAGGATGAGTAAGAAGTAAAAGACTATGCCTTTGACCAACTATGAAATTAGCGTCAGCTGGGTGGTGGTGACCCATGCCTTTAATCCCAGAACTTGGGAGGCAGAGGCATGAGAATCTCTGTGGGTTTAAGGCCAGCCTGGTTTACAGCGTGAGTTGCAGGGCAGCCAGGACCGTTTCACAGAAAAACTCTATTTAGAAAAAAAAATATTAGGGTCAGCTCTGTGATGATGCATCTCAAAACTAGGTGTTTTTAAAATGCTATCCCCAGTGATTGCCACAGCACCACACAGGACACAGGACAGTACTTTCTACATTGTGGAGACTGAGAAATTATTAGTGAAATGAAAACATAAAGGTTGGGTTTTGTAATGTGTCTTACGGAGTCTGCAGCTTTCCATTTATTGATCTATTGAAAAATGTTACAGGTTTTATTGTTTCTAATTGTGAGGATAATGTTTATCACAGGCTTCAAAGGTCCTCAGAAGCCTCAATGTATTTTGTGCAGTGTGTAAGGTAATTTACCAGATTGATATGGACATTTCATCTCAGAAATATGACATATGCTAGAATTAGGGGGTGATAGAATGGTGAGTTGGTGGGAAGGTAATGATATAAAGACCACACAAAATCTTATTTATTTATTTATTTATTTATTTATTTATTTATTTATTTATTTATTTATTTATTTATTTATTATGTACACAATATTCTGTCTGTGTGTATGCCTACAGGCCAGAAGAGGGCGCCAGACTCCATTAAAGATGGTTGTGAGCCACCATGTGGTTGCTGGGAATTGAACTCAGGACCTTTGGAAGAGCAGGCAATGCTCTTAACCTCCGAGCCATCTCTCCAGCCCCCCACACAAAATTTTTTTCCAGTAATTTATGACCATGACAGTTTTCTTTTCATATAATGCTTTTAAAAATGGGTTTTTTAGGCTATCATACAAAGTAATGGATTTTATCACAAACATGTCATTACACTTTGTTCCCATCCATTGGCTTTCCCCACTTCCTGTCCTTGTGCCCATCCCTGCTTTTGGAGGCACTGATTTTGAAGAGTAAGTTTATGTCTCAGTGACTATGCTAATCCAGACACCTCCCAGGGTTCAGTATCTCCATCTTTCTGTTTGCACACCGCACAGCTCCCACTATACAGATGTTTACTGTTCTCCCACGTGTAGACGATCCCATTTTGACACAGTAGAGTTGGTTTCCATCCTTGGGGCACTGTGGGGGCAACAGGCAGACACAGTTGGAAGTGTGGGCTGCAATGGAAGAGACAGTGTGAGTCATCTCAGACAGTCCTTTGTGGCTTGGTTTTACTTAATCCCTTTCTGTATTACCAAGATCCTTGATGGCAATGAAGAGAAAATTGAATTACGGTGACATTCCAAAGGACCTAACAGTTGTTGGATGGTGAGATGAGAATTTGAGACAGGAGAATAGTTTCTTAAGCTAGTAAGGTTCTAGAAATGGGCCATTGCTGACCCCTCCCATGCCTCATGGCCAACATCCAATCAGGATTCGTGCTATTTCTCTCATTCATTCTATGAAACCACGAAGACAAGATCTATGATGTCTCCTGTCGTTTGCTCTGGGCACTTCTTATTAACATTATAGTCATTATTTATTGGATATGAACTCTGAAACAACATATTGTGCCGAGCACTTTACATGCTTTGCTGAATCCTTGCAAGTCTGTTATGACCATAAGTCTGTTATGACCATAAGTCTGTTATGACCATAAGTCTGTTATGACCATAAGTCTGTTATGGCCTTCAGTCTGTTATGGCCATCAGTCTGTTATGACCTATCTTGTGCCAGTTCTACAGATGAACAAACTGACCTAAAAAGTTTGCCTGTGATCAAACAGTTAGTAAATGGTAGGGGCAGATACTTTAATTAGTGACCTACAAGCCTCAGCATGTTTATATAACTCTGTTTCATATTTACTCATTTCATACTAACATATTATTTGGTTGCACCTGTGGTCTGTATTTTTAATAAGTAGTTAACTTGGATGATTGCCCTATGAGAGCCAGTTTTGGAGGCACCTAATCACTGCATAATTCATGTAAATATTGTGTTTATGCAATCATCTTCCTTTTTATTTTTTTTTTTTGTGTGTGTGTGTGTGTATGTTCAGCTATCTTCCTGGATTGCTCTCTACCTTATCATACAGAGGCAGAGTGTCTTGTTGAACTTGGAACTTGCCTATTTTAGTCAGTACATAGCCAACTGGAGAAGGTAAGGGCAGTGGGAAAATCACATTTATTGTCAGAGAGATGGAATTGGAGAAGGTCAAGGGATTGTTTCATTTTGCATAAGAAAACCAGTTCTCTCAGGTCTTGGGAAGATGCTGTCATCACTCTTTGTGTGTGTGTGTGTCATTGTGACTTCCATGCGCCTAGCCTGTTTATTTTCAGCACGTAAGGGCCATTCCCACCATGTGTAGCAAGGAATCCTTCAACACTCAGTCCTCACACTTCCATGCTTATCAAATCCAGGTCGGAAGACTCATCTCTCTCTTACCATTCTTATCACACCCCTTTGCATTAAAGTGAGTCATGCAAGAGCTGTTTAATATTGGTTCTCTGAGCACTGTCAACAGTCTGAGGGGAACAAAGCATCCTTTATGTTCAGCCCCCTCACCAGACTGTACAGGAACTTCCATAGGTGGGATGCTAAATGGGTTTTTGCTGAATGAATTTCCCCCTCTGGTTGGCTGGTTTGTTGGTAGTGAATATTTTTGTAATTCAAAAAGAGCATTTAATATCCATAAAAGTAGGTCCCTGAAGGGAGCCATTTCTTTTCTAAGTTTTGAAAAGAGAACATCTTGCTACTTTGATATTCCACTTTTGACTCTTTTCATTTTTTTAATAATTTCATTTTAAATAGGAAAGGAAAGGAGTAGCAAAGAGCCCACTGTAATCTCAAACATAGTTTAAGCAAGATGGAATTCAATTCAATTTAACATTACTAGAACCTCAATTTGCAGGTTTGGTATAAAATACATTTCTAAATTCTTTTTTTGTAAATAAATTAGTTTGTATTATTATATGGTGCTATTCGCAATGTTATTCATGCCCTTAGCTGGAAAGGTCAGAGGCTCTAGGAGCAGTGTGTGTGCGTGTGTGTGTGTGTGTGTGTGTGTGTGTGTGTGTGTGTGTGATGCCCCTGCTGTTGTTTTGTTAAGCGGACATATTGTCAAGCTGCTCTCAACGTTGATCTGAGAAGCCTCTTATGCCATGGGCAGTCAGCCAACGTGAAGACTAATAGCTGGGTTAAAGGGCAGAGCATAAGAAATTGTTGCATTCTCAACTCTAAATAGGACATTTATATTACTCCACCCCCACCCAGAAGGCTCAAGGAACATCAAAAATGAGAGGATGGGAAGGATGTATGAGCTGGAGGTTGGGGAGAATGCTGTGAAATGCTGCCTTCAGAAAACAATGTGCCCATTGCACTCATGGATCCAGGGCAGGTAACTGCATAAGACCTCATGAGTTAAGGAGCTATTGGTAATTGATGCTTGCTGGGAGAAAGGGGATTATTCTTGGGTGTGGCTGTTGGTAGACTGTCCATGCTCGGGAGGATGGCTCCACAACCATGCAGTACTGTACTTAGTGGGTGATGGAGGGTGATGAGGAGGAGGAGGAGAAGGGGACATGGAGGCAGAAGAGGGAAATACTTGGAGTATGGCCAAGGGAAGTGGAGAGGGAAGTTTGACTTGGATATGATGAAGAGACACTGTGTGCCTGTAGAAAATTATCAAAGAATAAATAAAAATAGAAAATAATACTGTCTGAGCCTAATTATTTCCTTAGAAAAAAGATTCTTTTTGTTGCTTAATTATGTACAGAACCAAAATTATTCTTTTAATTAAATAAGCAAAGCTTTTTATTAAGAAATGCTTATACATTAGCTTTATTACTACTAAACATTCTACTAATTTGAGATATACTAATTGTGTTCAAACTTTTTAGTATTTCTCTTAAAAATGAACTTGCGTTAGTAGAATCTGTGGGCACTTAGTAAAGCAGATTATTTTGTGAAGGAACACTAGCCAAGCAGATACTTCAATGAAGTCGCATTGCAGCAATTATTTTCATGTCACACAGGTTTGAAAGGAATTTCTAATAAAATAGTAAAACAAAATCTCTCTAAAGGAAGAGTTCCATAAATACCTTCCTGATCGCAAGGAAGAAAGTGAGATAACATTAAGCATCTTCCTAAATTCCAACTTGGACAGTAAAGTCAGAGGCCATTTATTTTTCTAAATCATCCGGCTGTCCAAATCTCTTTTTTTTTTTTTTTTTTTTTTTTGTAGACAGAATCTCATGGTGTAACCCAGCCTGGCCATGTAGCCCTGACTGGCCTTGAACTCATCAAATTATTCTGCATCAGCCTTTCACATCCTAGGGTTGCAGAACTGCCATGCCTGGCTCTTTCTTTACTTCTGACAATAATGTCCATGTATTACAATTCTCTGTGAAAATGGTGGTATATAAAAAGCATTCTGCCTTATACTTGCAGGTCCTTTCTACTACAAACATCCTGTTTCGGAAAGAGATGTCAGATGATTAACGCTGTTGGCCAAACAACTAAAATATGCATAGTAGAAGTTTTATCTAGAAGCGATTTTATAGTATCTAGCCTTGGGTGGTGTCTGAATCAGGCCCTGTCTTGTGTGGAATTGCCCTGTTCAGGTGTGACACGGAGGTTAAAGACTTGGGTATTTTATTCTCCTGAGTAAGGGCTAAATCAGCTGCTCTGTGTTATGTGAAGAATGTGACTTTGGTTATCAGTTTTAAACTGATCAGAAGTAGTGTGGACTTGAGTAAGGCATTTTCTTCTTCTCTCAGATGAACGAAAGGTGATGCTTTTGAACATCAGGTGACTTTACATGGACCAACTCCACAGGATTCTACTGTGTGCTTCTTTTCCAGATTTCAGATACAATTCTTGAAAATGTGTCATAAGGAGCATCTAGATGCCCATGTGAGTTACATTAAATCCTAATCCCTAACCATTTTTAACCATTTTTTGTAAATTATATGAAACTTCCCATTTCAGGGGCAGGTGTTATCTCAGAGCAGATGCACTGCCATAAAGTCTCCGCTTCCTTTCAGTTCACCAAGTGACGGCAACAGCGATCCACTTAAGCGGAATTGGAGCACAGTGCCTCACCTTAACTAAAATTGGTAGCTTCTAATGGAGTAACAACTTTAAGTGAGGGTGTCAGCAGGTGAGTAGTGTATGTGATAAAGAGGAAGATATTATCATAAGTATTTCTAGAAAGTAAATTAATGCATTGCATCAATGAACATTTTATATTTTGAAAATAATATTTAGGGAGAGAATTTGGGAGGAATTTGGGGGAAGAGGAAGAATATGATAAAAGTATATTATAAGGAATTGTCAATGTATGAATAAAAACATCATTAAATATTATTTACTCATAGTTTCACTTTCTAAGGCATATGTTAAAGAAATAATTTTAGAGTCATTTGTGACAACTTTTCTGTTTTAGTACTGTTTATAATACCAACATATCAGGGGAAAATTAAACTAATTAAACATTGAGCCGGACAGTGGTGGCACATTCCTTTAATCCCAGCACTCGGAGGCAGAGGCAGGTGGATTTCTGTGAGTTCAAGGTCAACCTGCTCTACAAGAGCTAGTTCCAGGACAGACTCCAAAGCTACATAGAAACCCTCTCTCAGAAAACCAACAAAGCAAAACAAAACAAACATTGGATAGTTAATATTATATTAATCATAGTTAATATTTGCAGACTTTTGTAGATATTAAAAATTATGTGACAATAATATCAGGACATGGGATAAAATTATATTTATATCATGTTATATTAAATGAATCCATCAATTTATAAAATATCCTATATAATATATTACCATTTTATCTTTTATGTATGTGTATTATATGCAGGGCAACCCCTGAGATGTGTGGGACAGGCACCAGGGACAATTTTTTAATGGATTTGTCTATCTTTATAGCTAGTGATCCAAATGAGAATGTCAGTACAGTATTGGTAGTCCAATTTCAAGCAATTTTGAGCAAATAGTCTTTTCAGAATTATTTACTCGCTAGGCTGTGGTCTGAGAATTAGAATCTACATCTGGAACAGAAACGATACTGTACATGCAGGTCATGGCGCTTTTTGTGGAGATCTGGTTGACCTTATAGGTCAGGAGACAAAGAGAAGCAGTAGAAGATCAAAGATTGTTCCATAGAGAAAAACAGTGCTCAAGCCCAGTGCAGCCCTGAGCTTTGGCTCAGATTGTCTGATTAAATAAAACTGCCAGGCATGTGCAGCCCTGGTCACTAGTAGAGGGATTAAAGAAATTTAAGGAAAAGGTTTCAGCAACTGGTATTCACACTTAAATCCAATCTTATCTAGATAGGAAAGTTGGCTCAATTGAGTCTGAACCAACAGGGGGAAATTAGGTAATTCTCACGACGACTCTTCAACTGGAATATGGCAGGGGCTGCCTGAAGCGAGAGAGGAGGAAAGTGTTCCCCTTATTCGAATCTAACATGGCACTGACTACATGAGCACAGGAAAAGGCTGGCAAGATGGACACCTGAATTAATAAGGTAGTTAGTTACTTTTGATTTGTGATTGGTTATCTTGGCCTTTTCTGTTTAGATCACTAAAACTTTATTAAAAAACAATTTTTGATTAAAGTCAGGTTATTCTAGAAATATGATGTATAAACGGGGAGGAAATATACCATGCCACCTGAGTAGAACTCAACTAAGAATGTTTCTAGCATGTATTTACCCCAGTAGCTCACCTGAGCATTGTTCCCAGTCATAGCAGGTGTCATAGCCACAGGACACTCTCTTTGTGCTATTCAATGCGAGTTTTAGCCTCTCAAGACCCCATTCCAGCTGGGGGCCTTTTTGGCAAGAACCAGCGTGTACAAAATGGAACTGGTTGTTGTTTAAACATTTTTCAGCCAAAAATTTGCAAGCAGATGAAGTGAAGTATTGGCTGGATCCCACATCAAATATACAAAGGTCTTCTGAATAATTACTGTGCATGGAAGGAAAGAAAGTGTTATATGTGAGGGCAGGAATGCACACACACACACACACACACACACATATATATGACATAGAGCCAATTTAATAACGAGCCACTCAAGTTTCCTCACTAGGTTTTTTCACTGTCACTTTCTCTCCTTCCAGCCTTCCCCCATTCCATCTTGTATTGTTTCTGAGACTCATATTTTTGATTTCCATTCCTAATCTTGGCATTGCTTGCAAGTGAATTCAAGTTTAAGTCTGAACACTTGAGTAGCCAAAATTTTCTATGATTGACTCCAACCAACTGTCTTGTTTTTTTTTTTTTCCCATCTCCCAAGTCCCTCTAATGCCTGGCAATTACATCAATCAAATATGCAAACTCTTAAGATTGTTTCCTTGCTAGCACCTCCAGCATCGCATTCTTTCTCTTTACTCTATCAAATGCAGTTTTGGCTTACCTCATCAATGTAGCCCAGGGTCTGTATCTCCTTGGAACTCTAAATAACTAATCAATTGCTGCCGTATAGTATCTAGATCACTATATCACGTTTTAAATGTGTTTGTGCTCAGCTTTAGAGCATGAGGCTTTAAGCCATTCCTTGGCTGACTCACTGCAGCTCCACAGAGAAGAGGATGCATTCTGCTAATGTGAATGTATAATACGTGATCAGTTTTTCTCTTGGCTGAGAGCACAGATCTCTTGGATTATTCCAAATCTGAGTTCTTTCTGTGGTGTCTGCTTCAGAGTGAACAGTCAGTGCCCCAATATGTAAAGTTATTTCCAGAAAGTAGAGTTTATGCCCTAGAACAAAAGGCTACTTTCTTTGTTCAGAAGAAATAAGCCATGGGCTAGCCGCTCTCACCGTCTTCACTCCGTATGAGGAGAAATGATGGGTAGAGGAAGGACTGGCAGGTGTAGTTCATTTGTGATGGGCTCTCCAGGGGTAGAACACACTTAAGATTTGGTGTACATGGACACAGAAAGAAATTTCCTTTGTTAAAAGGACAATATGAATATTTTGAGTAGTTTCCAGAAAGCGTCTTCTGGTGACAGGACTCCAAAAGGAAGAAGCCATTTGTGGAAAAAGCTGAGGAGCACAAACTGGGCCACCTTTGGGCTCATGTAAACTGGTGGGATTATAGAGAAAAAGACCTACTCTGTTCTCCTGAATAATAGGGACTGAGTACTTACAAATGTTTGTCCACATTTGTACAGAGGAATCTGGGGCTAACAAGTGTTAAAAGTGGCACTTTCACAATGGTGCACAGTCTGTTGACCTCCTCCACAGCACCCGTTCTTTTACTATCTCAGGACCTGTATCTAATTTGATTCAGAGAAAATTAGCAAGATGAAGCAAGAGATGGGTCTTCCAGGAAAACAGAACTAAACAAAACAAAAATGTTTTCACTTGTAGTCTTCCTTCTTGTAGAGCAATAATCTCAGACCCTGAAAAATCTTAAAGGCAGAAAAACATATAAAAGGAGGACCCTCTGTCTTATCTGAAATGATAGACCCATGCCTTAGTTACTTTTCTACTGCTGTGAAGAAAGACCATGAGTAAGACAGCTTATAAATGAAGTGTTTAATTTGGGACTAACTATTTCAGAGGCTTAGAGTCCATGACCATCTTGGTGGGGAGCATGACATCAGGAAGGTAGGCATGGTGCTGTGTAACAGGAAGCGCAGGCTGCTTTAGGTCCCAGCCGCCCTGCTAGCTTACACCAGAAATAATCACACAGAAACTGTCTTAATTAAATTACTGCCTGGCCCATTATATCTAGCCTCTTCTTGGCCAACTCTCACATCTTGATCTAACCCATTTCTATTAATCTGTGTTTTTCATGAGGTTGTGGCTTACTGGGAAAGATTCAGCATGTCTGACTCTGGCGACTTCATGGTGGCTTTCTCTGCCTGCCTTCTTTCTCCCGGCATTCAGTTCTCTTTTCCCTGCCTATCTAAGTTCTGCCCTATCAAAAGGCCAAGGCAGTTTCTTTATTCAACCAATGAAAGCAACACAAATACAGTGCTGGAGCAGTAGTAGAGAGCTTACATCTTGATCCATTAGCATGAAGCAGAGAGACAGTTAACCTGGAATGCTGTGGATCCTCAATGCCCACACCCAGTTACGAAACTCCCTCAATAAGACCACACTGTTGCGGGATATTTGTGTTATTGCTCTGAGACTGCCTATGGAGTCAGATCCTGGTTCGGAGTGTGGAGTCCACATTCAGCTGGCCTGAGAGGACCATAGAGTTTCCTGGCCAACTCAGGGGAAGATAGAGGGACATACAGGAGGAATAAAGAGGCGCCTAAAGAGATGCGTGGTCTGTTCTATCTGGGAAGGTGGGGAAGAGGGTCAGGATCATGAGGGTAGATCTCTCAGATTGATTCCCTAATAGTTAACTCCTAAGTTTTCTTTTAATAAATCAATAAAAGAAGTCACAATGCCACACCTCCTAATCATTCCCAAACAGTTCCATAAACTGGGACCACGTGTTCAAATACATGAGCCTATGGGGCCATCCCCATCCAAACCACTACAGCCCATCATGCCTTCTCACCTTGTTTTGTGAGATAGAGAAATAAAGTTTTATTAAGCAAATGATACTTGTGATACTTGGTTTCTTTTTTCTTTTCTTTTTTTTTACATTCAACTGAGATGAGTCCCTAAAAGTAATAAGCAATATTGACACCCCTGGGTTTGCTTAGTAAAGAAAAGGCAGTTATAGCAACAGAGAGGAGATAATAATCACGTGAGAACTTCTAGTTTTCTGCTTCCCGCTCAGCATGAAAGAAATAACCAGATAGTGTGTGTGTGTGTGTGTGTGTGAGTCATACTCATAACACTTTCTTTACTCCAACTTATTGGAATTATTACCTTAAACATATTCAATAAGGAAGCAAGGTGATGGCATGGTCGAGTTTGAAACTTTGAAATGGACAAGAGTAATTTTAAACACAAAAATTAGGCTGCTTAAATATACAAAAGCAACACAAACTTTGGGAGTCAGACTGAGACATAACTTAACAAACTTGCTCCCTGGAGGGGTATTGGAAGTAGGAAATTGAAGAGGGAGATGACATAATTGTATTTTAATATCAAAAATAAAAGAAATAATTTAAAAGAGCTTGCTCCCCAATAGGAAAAGATGAACCCACCTGAATGTAGGAGTTTCAGTTATGTGAATATTAATGTTTTGCATTTGTGTGTCAAGGTCAGCTTCTCCACCAACCTGGCTACCCTAGGTTGGTTTCCTCAATTTGCAAACACATTTCTGAGTGTTTCCTACCTGCAGTCTTCTTCTGGAGACATGCAAACACACTCGGATCCTGATTGTTTCTGTCCTGGTTGACAAAGGCCCCTTGACTTTGTCAGCATATCTGAAACAAAAGAAAAGAGAAAGAAGAGAGAACAGTGTCCTTGAGGGCTCCAAGTGGTAAGCTTGGATTCAGGAGAGCAGGCTGTGGTAAAGGATTCATATTTAGTTCCTGAATTAGACCATTCACTGTGGCCTCCCTAAATAAGCTGTCATGAAATAGTCCATGGGAAATGTCCTTTCCAGCTCACTTCCTTTGCTATTTTCCAACCTAAAATTGCTGTTGAGCTCAGAAAACTAAAACTAAAACAAACAAACAAAAAAAGGAAATGGTGAGTATTGTTCATTTGTCTTTCATATACTCATGGATCATTTATGATTCTCTGAGCAATCTCTTAGGTTCTGAGACTGGACTGAGCAAATTGCGTCTCACATTCTGTACCTTGTGGGGGCAGAGAGATGCTGATCAAACCAGCACAATAATACGTAGAGAATTGTTAACAATATTTGTGATATTAAAGAGAGAGCATGCAATCAGAAAAATTGATGTTACTCGGAAGGTTAGGAACAGTGAAGAGTGTGTGTCAGGGGGAGGATGTGGAGAGTGTTAGAAGCAGAGAGGACATCACACGTGAAAAATTTCAAAACGAGACAGCCTGTGACTTTCTTGGAAGTGAGAGAAGGCCCGTGTGGCTGAGTGCAGAAATACAAAAGCATGCAACGAGATGTAGCCCCAGAGAATTGGTATATGATGAGAATTAGGGTGTCTTAAAAAGGTTAATCTCCCTTTATTTCCTAAGCAGTACAATTTTGATGGTTTTTACACAAGGAAGCATGTGATGATAACAGGTTTGGATTTTGAAAAAGAGATAGGCTCTGATTTTAGCGGAAAAATAGTTTTGGAGAGGTCTAGGTATAGAGAAGAGGGATGTGGTACACAATCCATGGTGTTGTTATAGAGATTCAGGCACAAAAGGGATGGTAATTTAGGACAAGGGTTTGGATGTGCAAGAAGAGAGGAGTAGATAAATTATATGTGTGTATGTGGCAAACTAGAATGAAGCAGGTAAACTATGTGTGTGTGTCAAAATACATTTTTCTGATCTTGTGCTCAGTTATGATGGCAGGCAACCTTAATTCTTGGTGTCTACATAAGAGAAGAGGCAGTGGATCTTTTCTGAAAGGGGAAGCATCAGAAGATGGATCATTTCAGGCAGGGAAGGATGATGAACTGGACCTCTTTCTGCCTGTGTTGAGTTTGTGGTTCCTTAGCACATGTAGACAAAGGAGACTAGGAGGAATTTTTGGGTATTTCTGCTTAGAACTCAGCAGAGAAATCTCTGTTAAGGATTCAATTCATTAAGTCCATGAAGGAATCATTAAAGCTGCAGATATGAGTAGGGTTCCCCAGCACAAGGGTGCACCAGGAGGTGGTGAAGCCAATCGTAGTCTAAAGAGATTAATGTTTTATGTTCTTGCTTAGGCAGGAACCTGTGAAAGACAAGGCAACAGCTAAAGATGAAGGAGCTAATGGAGAGAAAGTCAACACAGTTGAAACCCTCTGGGAGGTCAAAGAAGACAAGAACAAACATAACATCCATGAGACCAAGCATTATGTGTGTTAATTATGAGAATCTTGCAGTTTGGTGTGTGTGTGTGTGGGGGGGTTAATGGCTTAAAAGTCCAATTTTTATACAAGATTAATGTAGTGGTTGATCCTTTTATATATTCTATGTTAGGCTTATATGATTAACTGAAAAGGAAAGAAGGAAGGGAAGGAAGAAAAGAGTGACCAAAGGTGGATAGTGTGGGAGGAGAGATTTCAATGAAGACAGAGGAAGGAAACAACAGTGGTTCTTTGATGAATTTAAAGGAGGTGTTAGTAATTCAGGAGAAAGGGAGCAGTAATTTGGACCAAAGCACCAGACGTAGTACTGGAGAGATGAATATATATTCAAGACATTTGTCTCAGGTGTATAAAATAGTATATCAATGGATTTGTAAATGAAAGTAGGGGAAATTTTTTAAACAGGCAACATGGATTCAGAAGACTGTATACCATACCGATCTCAACTGGGAAAAGTAAGGAAAGACTCCAAAATAAATATGCTTGAATTAAGATGAAGAATTGAATATTGTCTACATGAAGGAAGGGGACTAAAGTGGGCAGTTGATACTTGGGGTATACTCTAAGGAAAAACCTTTATTTGGAAACATCCCAGAGGGATGTTTAGAATAGCTGCATTAGACATAAAGCTGACATCCCAACCGTGTTGGATGAGCCAAACTTCTCTGAGCTAGATCTGATTTATCAGCAGCCACAGGACTAGAATGCCTTTGTGAACAAGTTAATTGTTATGATAGTAAGCAGACAGCCGCAAGCAGATATTCATTAAATTACACAGCAGAACAGGGGATCTGGCCCACAGATTCTCACTTAGCCTGTTGTGCACAAGCTTTGACAACATGAAGTTTTTGTTAGAGACCCAACTGAATACTGAAAACAACGGTGGGGTTTCTTTTTTTGCTGCTATTTCCATTTTCTACCATTATCTTCTTTTGGAGCCTTCATTCCATGTGGTGAAATACGGCCAAGAACCTAGACAAACTTGGAGGATTACAGCTCTAATGTGATACGTAAGACAGATGTTAGAAAAGATGAGTAAGGTGGGCTGCAGCTATGCAGACTTACACAGACATGATTTCCTATACAATTGCTCTTCAATGCCCTTCTCACACGGGCTACAAGGAGGCCCAGAGCCTCCATTGTTTGCAGTGAGACAGCAACTTTCAAGTGGTGTGGATGGAGCACCATCTCGTCACTGTCAGTTTGAAGTGCTCAGTGACCACACACGAGCTTGTCATCGTCTCTGGCCTCTGATTCTTCAGGAGGAAGCTGAAGTAGCCCAGAAGGCCAAACTCAGGAGCAACGTAAGGGAGACACGTCTTAATCTTTGAAATACTGAGAGCAGGAGGACTTTCTGAGGTGTTGTTTAAAGGGTTGCTCCTCAAAGGAAGGAAGACAGCAACTCTGGAGGGAAGTAGTGGCAATCATCACATTTCTTCATGGTGAAAGCACCCTTTTACACAGAAAGAGCCAGGAGTCTGTTTTTGGCCAAATGACAGCCTGAAGTGTCTTCACTTTGACTATTTTTAAATTTTTTTTCTTTCTTTGACTATGGTCTTTGTATTATTGTCATGGAAGACAAAGCATATAGGATATTTTATTTCCTGTATCTAGATGTAAGAAATCTCACTTCTCTTTGCTTGTTTATAATTTAAATTTACAAAGACAGAGTTAGGTGTGTACATATGTATATTTGTATATATGTGTGTATGTATATATGTGTGTATGTATGTGTGTGTGTGTATGTGTGTATACACACCTGCTATTATGAATAAAATACTACTCAGAGCATTTTAACTTTGGAAAACTGAAATGTCGAAGCATATCTCTTCCTCTGATAGTCATATTACTTATCATTATTATACTCAGGAGCCTGTGATCCAAGATACAACATTCGCCTGCAGTTCTCACCAGCTCCCATAGGGTCTATCTACTTAAGGTTAGTTGAAAGGTTAACTCTCTCCCCTTCCCTCAACTACTGTGAAAGCTCAGAAGAGAACAAAAGAGCAGGACAGCAAGGAGCACAGGGAGTTAGGAGAGCTGATGCATAAGCTTGGTTTAATTTTCTCCCTGTGTGTTTCTGCTCTTTATAAAAGCGAAATTAGCTTAATATCTTATCTTAGATGCATCCTCAAGAATTCTGATTAAAAGTGAGACATTACTCAAAAGTATAAATTTCACATGCTTTCTATTGTAGGAGATCTAAGAGGAAGGGTACAAAAGAGGGTAATGACCAGAAGAAAGGCAAATAATAATGTATGTTCTTCATGTTTTGATTTATCCACATCTATGGATATATATTACATATGTGACTTGGAAGTAGAATGAAGAACACATGGGAAGAGGAAGGTGACCAACAAGAGGTAGAGAGGAGAACAAGCACAGGGGGTACGGTAGGGAAGTGGGGACACATATGAGCCAGAAACAACAGTGTACATAAATGAAAAGATCATAATAAGAGCCATTATTTTGGATATAAACTGAGAATGTCAATTTAAGGAGAGCTTCAAAACTTAAAGGTGAGGACGTGCTCAGTTGGTCGAGCGCCTGCCACACAAGCATGAGGACCTGAATTTTGTTCCTAGA
Source organism: Ondatra zibethicus (assembly GCA_004026605.1). NCBI lineage: Eukaryota > Metazoa > Chordata > Mammalia > Rodentia > Cricetidae > Ondatra > Ondatra zibethicus. The sequence continues at coordinate 160,734 of PVIU01000382.1, read as the reverse complement.
AAGAGCTGAGTGTGGCAGGCTCTTCCGTATTCACTGGGGAAATGGAGACAGGATTCTCCAGATGCACCCACTCTCATACATGAGTATACAAATATACTCCACCACACACATACATACGCTCTCCAAAAAGTAAGCAAACATTTGAAAAGATCAGTTATCCTTGTTATTATATAAATGGATTCAACTTGTAAACTGCCAAAATAGAGAGAAAAAGGACTTGTTATTGTGGTAATGGTTTTAAATAGTTGAATAAAAGTGATTTTCAAACCCATTTTTAAATTAGTTGTGGATGATACCATTAAAAAAGCTGGGGGAATATGAAAATTCACTAGTGTTCTCTAGTTAGCTGTTTCAAAGGTATTTCTATCTATTTTTTTCTCTTCAAAACAATTGTTCTCAGCCCCAGAGATCCAGTATTCACCAGGGGAGGTTTCTTAAAACTTCATATTGACCAAAAGCTTTTAAAATTGGTATATAAAATGTGTTTATATTCATGGTGTTCCATATGACACTTTGGTACATGCACAAATTAGTGTTCTATTCAAGGTTAACAGGTTGATTTCTTCTGTTTCCTTGTGGTAAAATTATTCACGATCTTCTCTACCTGGGAGCATTTTAAACAAACACCAGATACTGCTTTCTTTCCGGCTCAGTGACATCACCATCAGGAAGGCGGGGCTTGGGCAGATTTTAAAAGGATGTCACCCAGTACTGAAAGACATTGTTTAGAGAAGCTTACATAATGAGATACAGATGATAGACGAAAAGCCACTAGGAAACTTCAGATATAGGTAACTAACACAATGCCTAATTATACATTTCCCACTTTTTATTGTTCTCGATTTGAACCAAAACTTTCAGTGAGTTATTAGTTCTGATCTTGTTAGATGAGAGATCTTGCAGTCTTTGGACTTTCTGTGTAATTTTTCTATTGGAAAGGGAAACTGAACTCACTTTCTAAGACATAAAGGCATTCACTTGACTTGCACCCCATTGCCCGGACCCTGTAAGTTACAAGTCCCACTTTGCTTCAAACCCTCCTAATCCCTGCGACCTCAGAGGAACTGTGAAACACAGGCTGTGGCTGCACAGAGAGGACCAGGTGGTGAGCGATCACCCACATAGCAGGTCACCCCACTCCCTAGGCCCTTGGTACTGGGGCAAAACTCTGGGTTCCTCCCCCACCTGCCTCAGCTTCTCTAGCCAGCCAGCAGGCAAGCTTCCTGCAGGTAGGCTGCTCCAATACCATCAATTGGACCCTGTAAGTTACTCCCACTCTGCCTCCTAACTCTCCTATCCCCCACGACCTCAGAGGAACTCTGAAGCACAGGCTGCGACTACATAGAGAGGACCAAGAGAGCAGATCAAGAGAGTGGACCAAGAGAGCGGGCCAAGAGAGACCTCAGTGGCTCCGTAAAACACAGACAGCGACAGTACAGAGCAGACCAAGAATAGCTCCCAAAGGCACAGAGAGCAACAGCAAAGATTGGACCAAGAAGCAAAGACGCTGCCAGCACCAATTGGAGGATGAGATGGGTAGGTGCCAAAGCAAGAATTCATTCAATAACCTAAAAAGCAAAATGGTAACACCAGAACCCAGTTGTTATACAACAGGAAGACTTGAACATCCTAACCCAGAAGAAGCAAAAGAAATCGGTTTTCAATGTAACATTATGAGGATGATAGAGACCTTTAAAGAGGAAATGAAAAATTCCCTTAAAGAAATGGAGGAAAAGACAAACAAAAAATTGGAAGAAATCAATAAATCTCTTAAAGAAAACCAAGAAAAAAAAATCAAACAGGCGAAGCAGACAGTTCAAACAGTTCAAGACTTGAAAACTGAAATAGAGGCAATAAAGAAAACACAAACAGAGGGAATTTTGGAAATGGAAAATCTGGGTAAATCAATGGGAACTACAGATGCAATCATAACCAACTGAATACAAGAGATGGAAGAGAGAATCTCAGGTGTTGAAGATACTATAGAGGAAATAGTTAAATGAGAAAATGTTAAATCCAACAAATACTTAACACAAAACATCCAGGAAATCTGGAACACCATGAAAAGACCAAACCTAAGAATAATAGATATAGAAGGAGAAGAAGTCCAGCTCAAAGACACAGAAAATGCGTTCAACATAATCATAGGAGAAAACTTTCTCAACCTAAAGAAGTATATTGCTATGAAGGTACGAGAAGCTTACAGAACACCAAATAGACTAGACCAAAAACAAAAACAAAAAACAAAACAAAACAAGAAAACCAGTTCCCTTGCCATATAATAGCCAAAATGCAAACCATACAGAATAAAGAAAGAAAATTAAGAGCTGCAAAGGAAAAAGGCCAAGTAACATATAAAGGCAAATCTATGAGAATTATACCCAACTTCTCAATGGAAACTGTGAAAGCCAGAAGGTCCTGGGCAGATGTGCTGCAGACACTAAGAGACCACAGATGCAAGTCAAGACTACTATACCATTCAATCACCATTGATGGAGAAAACAAGATATTCTATGACAAAATCAGATTTAATCAATACCTATCCAGAAATCCAGCCCTACAGAAAGTACTAGAAGGAAAACTCGAACCCCAAAAAGTTAACTGCATCCACAAAAACACAGGCAACAGATAACCTCCCACCAGCAAACCCCCCAAAAGGGAAACATACAAACTCTACCATAAAAAATAACAGGAATTAACAATCACTGGTCATTAATATCTCTCAATATCAATGTTTTCAATTCACTTATAAAAAGACACAGGCTAAGAGAATGGATATGAAAACAGGATCCATCCTTCTGCTGTATATAAGAAACACACCTCCACTTCAAAGACAGACATTACCTCAGAGTAAAGGGTTGGGAAAAGGTTTTCTAATTAAATGCACCTAAGAAACAAGCTGATGTAGCTATCCTAATATCTAACAAAATAGATTCCAAACTAAAATCAATCAGAAGAGATGGAGAAAGACACTGCATATTCATCATAGGGAAAATCCATCAAGATGAAGTCTCAATCCTGAACATCTATGCCCCAAATACAAGATCACCCACATATGTAAAAGAAACATTACTAAAGCTTAAATCACATATCAAACCCCACACACTAATAGTAGGAAACTTCAACACCACACTCTCCCCAATGGACAGGTCAATTGGACAAACACTAAACAGAGAAATAAGAGAATAGATGTCATGACACAAATGGACTTAACAGACATCTATAGAACATTTCATCCAAACACAAAATATACCTTCTTCTCAGCCCCTCATGGAACATTCTCTAAAATTGACCATATACTTGGTAACAAAGCAAACCTTAACTGATAAAAAAAACTGGAATAACTCCCTGTATCTTATTGGATCACTATGGTTTAAAGTTAGAATTCAACAACGAGACTAACTGCAGAAAACTTACAAACTAATGAAAATTGAAAAGTGCTCAATTGAATCACCTCTGGGTCAAGGAAGAAATAAAGAAAGAAATTAAAGACTTCCTAGAAATCAACGAAAATGAAGGCAGAACATACTCAAACTTATGGGACACTTTTGAAAGCAGTGCTAAGAGGAAAGCTAATAGCACTAAGTGCCTACATAAGTGGAGAAATCTCACACTAGTGACTTAACAGCACACCTGAAAGCTCTTGAACAAAAAGAAGTAGACTCACCCAGAGGAGTAAATGACAGGAAATAATCAAATTGAGGGCTGAAATCAATAAAATAGAAACAAGGAAAGCAATGCAAAGAATCAATGAAACAAAGAGCTGGTTCTTTGAGAAAATCAACAAGATGGACAAACCCTTATCCAAATTAAACAAAAGGCAAAGAGAGACCATCCAAATTAACAAAATCAGAAATGAAAAGGAGGACATAACAAAAGACAAGGAGGAAATCCATAGAATCATTAGGTCATACTACAAAAACCTGTACTCCATAAAATTGGAAAATGTAAAAGAAATAGACATTTTTCTGGATAGGTACCACATACCAAAATTAAATCAAAACCAGGTGAACAAATTAAATAGACCTATAAACTGCAAGGAAACAGAAGCAATCATCAAAAGCCTCCCAACCAAAAAGAGCACAGAGCTGAATGGTTTCAGTGCAGAATTATACCAGAACTTCAAAGAAGAGCTAATACTTATACTCTTTAATGTGTTACACATAATAGAAATAGAAGGAACACTGCTAAACTCTTTTTATGAGGCTATAGTTACCCTGATACAGAAACCACGCAAAGACTCACCAAAGAAAGAGAATTACAGATCAACCTCACTCATGAACATGGATGCAAAAATACTCAATAAAATACTGGTAAACTGAATATAAGAACACATAAAAAAAGTCATCTACTATGATCAAGTCTGCTTCATCCAAGAGATGCAGGAATGGTTCAACATACAAAAATCTATCAATGTAATCCACCATATATATAAACTGAAAGAAAAAGAAACCATATGATCATCTCATTAGATGCTGAAAAATCATTTGACAAAATCCAACACCCCTTCATGATAAATGTTTTGTAGAGATCAGGGATACAAGGAACAATAAACAGCAAGCCGACAGCCAACGTCAAATTAAATGGAGAGAGAAATAAAGTGATTCCACTAAAATCAGGAACAAGACAAGGCTGTCCACTCTCTTCATATTTTTTCAACTTAGTTCTTGAAGTTTTAGCTAGAGCAATAAGACAACAAAAGGAGATTATGGTGATACAAATTGGAAAGGAAGAAGTTAAACTTTCTCTATTTGCAGATGATATAATAGTATATATAAGTGACCCTAAAAACTCTACCAGGGAACTCCTATAGCTGATAAAAACCTTCAGTAATGTTTCAGGATACAAGATCAACTCAAAAAAAATCAGTAGCCCTCCTATATACAAAGGATAAAGAAGCAGAGAAAGAAATCAGAGAAACATTGCCCTTCACAATAGCCACAAATAACATAAAATATCTTGGGCTAACACTAACCAAAGAAGTGAAAGACCTGTTGGACAAGAACTTTAAGTCTTTGAAGAAAGAAACTAAAGAAAATACCAGAAAATGGAAAGATCTCCCAAGCTCTTGAATAGGTAGGAGCAACATAATAAAAATGGCAATCCTATCAAAAGCAACCTATAGATTCAATGTAATAACTATCAAAATCCCAACACAGTTCTTCACAGACCTTGAAAGAACAATACACAACGTCATATGGAAAAACAAAAAACCCAGGATAGCCAAAATAATCCTGTACAATAAAGGAACTTTCGGAGGCATCATGACATCAAGCTCTATTACAAAGCTACAGTAATGAAAACAGCTTGGTATTGGCATAAAAACAGACAGGTTGGCCAATGGCATTGAATTGAAGATCCGGATATTAATCTACATATCTATGAACACCTGATTTTTGGCAAAGAAACTAAAATTATACAATGGAAAAAAGAAAGCACCTTCAACAAATGGTGCTGGCATAACTGGATGTCAATATGTAGAATAAAAATAGATCTGTATCTACCCCCAGGCACAAAACTCAAGTCCAAATGGATTAAAGAACTCAATATAAATCTGACCAGACTGAACCCTATAGAAGAGGAAGTGGGAAGTAGCTTTCAATGTATGGGCACAGGAGACCACTTCCCAAATATAACCCCAGTAGCACAGACACTGAGAACAACAATAAATAAATGGGACCTGCTTAAACTGAGAAGCTTCTGTAAAGCAAAAGACACAGTCAATAAGACAAAAAGGCAGCATACTGAATGGGAAATGATCTTCACCAACCCCACGTTAGACAGAGGACTGATCTCCAAAATACATAAAGAACTCAAGAAATTAGATATCAAAATACCCCAAATAATCTGATTAAAGATGGGGTACATATTTAAACATATAATTCTCAACAGACGAATCTCAAAAGGTCAAAAGACACTTAAGGAAATATTCAACATTCTTAGCCAACAGGGAAATGCAAATTAAAAGAACTCTGAGGTATCATCTCTCAGATATACCTGTCAGAATGGCTAAGAGCAAAACACTAATGATAGCTTATGCTGGAGAGGATGCAGAATAAGGGGAACATTCATCCATTGCTAATGGGAATGCAAACTTGTACAACTACTCTGGAAAGCAGTATGGCAGTTTCTCAGAAAATTGGGAATCAAACTACCTCAGGATCCAGCAATACCACTCTTGGGCATAAATACAAAGGCTGCTCAATCATACCACAAGGACATTTGTTCAGCTATGTTCATAGCAGCATTATTTGTAATAGTCAGAACCTGGAAACAACCTAGATGCCCCTCAACCCAAGAATGGATAAAGACAATGTGTTATATTTACACAATAGAGTACTACCCAGTGGTTAAAAAAAATGACATCTTGAAATTTGCCCGCAAATGGATGGAACTAGGAAAAACCAACCTGAGTGAGTTAACCCAGACCCAGAAAAATGATCTCACTTATAAGTGGATACTAACTGTAAAGCAAAGGATAATGGGCCTATAGTACATGAACCCAGAGAAGCTAAGTAACAAGGAGAACCCTAAGAGAAACTATATAGATCCTCCTGGGAAGGGGAAATAGACAAGAACTCCTGTGAAAATTAAGAGCATGGGGGTGGAAGGGAGAAAGGTGAAGGGGGGGAGGAGAACTTGAGGGACTGGGAGAAGGACAGAGATGGAGAGCAAAGAAAATGATATCTTGTTTGAGGGAATCATTATGGGGATAGCAAGAAACCTGGCACTAGAGAAATTCCCAGGAATCCACAAGGATGACCCCAGATAAGACCCTAAGCAATATTGGAGAGGGTGCCTGAATTGGCTTTACCCTGTAGTCATACTGATGACTACCTTAAACATCTCCAAAGAACCTTCATCCAACAACTGATGGAAGCAGAGGCAGAGAGAGCCATAGCACAGCACTCGGCTGAGCTCCCAAAGTCCAGTTGAAAAATGTGAGGAGTGAGAATATGAGCAAAGAGGTCAAGACCATGATGGAGTTACCCACTGAAACAGCCTACCTGAGCTAATGGGATCTCACCAGTTCTGGCAGGACAGGGAAGAAACCAGCATAAGACCAAACTAGGCCCTTGGAATGTGGGTAACAGCTGTATGGCTAGGGAAGACTGTGGGGCCACTGGCAGTGGCACCAGGATTTATCCCTACTGCTTTTACTGGCTTTCTGGAACCCATTCTCTTTGAAGGGATACCTTCTCAGCCAAGATATAGTAGGGAGGGCCTTGGTCCTTCCTCAAAACAATGTGCCTTACCCTCTCTGAGGAGTGGATGAGGGGTGGGGTAGGGGAAGGTAGAGGAAATGGGAGAAGAGGGGATTGGGAACTGGAATTGGTAGGTAAAATGAAAAAAAAAGATAGGTTTTTTTCTCTGTTTTTAAAATAAATCTAAAATAAAAGACATTCACTCAGGTAGTAACGAGTTACCTTGTCATTGACTTAGGATAAAATACACATTCCCTTTCATCCTATAATCCACTTCAGAAGCAGCAATGTTGCAGATGCTGACTTACCCATCCCATGAAGCCAAACCTGTTGAGAAGCCCAAATCCTGAGTCGCTGCTCACCTTTTTCACAGGTCAATGACTCTGAAATGGGAGGTGTCCAGGAGTCTCCCTCACATCTGTATCTTGATGGCCCAACAACGACAAAGCCTTTGGGACACACCAGCTCAATGGATTCACCAATCTGATACACTCTTTGAAGTGGGGATATTGTCAGGGCATCCTGAACCACTGGTTTGAGGCACTCAGTCCCTGCAGGAAGAGCAGTATCTCAGATGTGCTTAGTGGAGCAGAAGAATCAACAAGTGTAGGCAGATGACAGGTGACCAAAGAGGTAATGCTAGCGAGCTTTACTATGTTTGTTCAGCTGTGGTACCTCCTTTTAATCAGTGAAACTGAGAAGTGTGGACCCCCAACTTCTCAGAAACACTACTAAAAACTCCTTTGTTCTACAGCTGAGCTTTATTTGCTGAGTAATTAGCCCCAGACACATCCAACTTCTGTTACAGTTTTTGAATAATTTTCTTTCAAGAAAATTTTAAGTTGCTCTTATACCTCTTGAGTTTTTATTTCTCTCTAAAGATTTATTTCTTTTTACTTTATGTAGGTGTGTGTTTGCATGTGTGTGTGTGTGTGTGTGTGTGTGTGTGCACCACATGTGTGCCTGATGCCATGCCTATGGAGTCAGAAGAGGGCGCCAGATATCCTGGAACTGTATATACAGATAGATGGTTGTGAGCTGCGGTGGGCTTCTTGGAATCCAGTGGGAGTCCGCTGCATGAATAGCAAGTTCTCTTACCTTCCCAACCACCCCTCCATTTTCTTTTTGTATTTTTTTAAGGTGAATTACAACACTGTTGAGCGGCAGAAGCAGGACATTCTAATTGACACTGATCTCAACTCTAGGTAAGTGGTCCCATGAGATGTCTGAGGTCCCTTCTTAGTCTTATTTGAATCTCAGTCTCTACCTCCTGCAGCACGGGTAGCCGCAGGAAACACATTATTTAGTCTTTTCCAGTAAAGGATGTGATTGTACCCCCGCCTAAGAATAGTGATTTGGAGATAATGGCAACTCATACAAGATCCCAGATCTGAGTATTATCTCTTTGGGATTTATACATTTGTTTCCGTTTTTACATGACCCAAGGCAGATTCCTGTGGTTAGATAAGTTTTCTGGTTCCATGCATTTTGTTTGTAGAGGTGTACTTCATAGCACTGTGTGCGTGAGGCTGATACGCAAGGGCAGGAGAGCTGAAGTCTGTTATTTTGAAATAGCACTTTAGCAAATGAGCCCCATTTACTGCTTCACTGTCTTTTCACCACAGTAGCTGAAGAAACAGTAAAATGAGCTGCACTGATTTTGCTCTATTTGTATCGGACCCTGTCACTCTGCAGGGGAGTCGTGCAAATGTTTGCCCCTCTCTCACGTTGGCATTCGATATCTCCTTGCCTCCAGGTTCTGTCTGGCAAGCATCTGAAGTACTGGTATCCAACAGCATTGAAGCCAGTAAGACATGAAATTTCAACCTCCTCCCCAACGGAGTACAGTTTCTTTTCATTCTAGATTTAAAACAGAAAGCAGAAATTATGAGTGCAATCAGCTGTCATCTCTGAATATCTTAGGGCCTTCCTGGATTCTGCCCATGTCATACTCTTGGGGTTTACTCACTCACACTGTCTTCTTAAGAGTCTACTTCTAACCACAGCCAAAACATCGTGACTTTCATTCCTCCTCTTCATCAACATCTTTTTTCACAGATAACTTTCAGTTGTTCATTCTCTGAGTTATTTTTTTTTCTCATTACAAACCTGCCCCTTTGGGGCATGATGGTACGTGCCTTTACTCTCAGCACTTGAGAGGCAGAGGTAGTAGATCCCTATGAGTTTACATCCAGCCAGGACTCCACAGTGGGGCTGGTGTGCAGGCCTTAGAGGCTATATCCCAGTCACACTTTCTGCCTGAGCTCTGTGTGTTGCCTGGGTCTGTGCAGATGTGAGCAAGCTCCTGTCACCATGGACAACAACAAAAATAAACATGAAAAACCTTGCTTTGGGGGGATTAGTCAGGAAAGTGCTTGTTGTGCCAGTGCGTGGACCCGAGTTTGGATCTTCAACACCCATGTGAAACCTAGATGGGGTGGCCCATATCTATAACTCTAGCATCCGTGGTGGGTAGAGACGGGAGGGTCTCTGGAGCTTGTTGGCCACCAAGCCTAGCCAACTGGTGAGCTCCTGGTTGAGTGGGAGATCTTCTCTCAAAAATAACAAAGTGGAAAGCAGTAAAGGAGGGCACTTAAAGTTGACCTCTCCCCTCTATGCACACTCATATACACAAATGCACAAACATGCACTCAGATATACAAAACACACACACACAGACACACACACACACACAAACACACACACATACTCAACAAAACAGAACTGTATATGAGATGCCTTCTGTTATAGTTTAAATATGAAATAGTCCCTGCAGGTACAGATGTTTGAACACTTGGTCCTTGGGTGGTGGTGCTGTTACGGGAGGTTCTGAAACCTTAAAGAAGAGGAGTCCAGTGGAAGGCAGTGTGTTCCCAGGATTCAGCCTTACATATTATAGCAAGTTCATACTTTCTACCTGAATTCTGTGTACTTCCCAGTCCGTGGAGAGGTGAGCAAGCTTCCTCATGCTGTTTCACCATGGACAGAAGCCTCCAGCTGGTTTCTATGGCAAACTAGCATGGCTACTGGGAATAAAGGTGTCTGTCACCACTGCCTGGTCTGTAAGGCTGACCAGGGCAGCTGTTCTACTCTCTGATCTTCAGGCAAGCTTTATTTATTAAAACACAAATGAAATATCACTATACCCTGGCTGTTGCCTATCCAGTCACAACTTTCCCATCTGAAACTGTGAGCAAAACACATCCTTCCTCCCCGAGTGACTTCTGTCATGTAACCTTTTAAAGATTTATCCATTTTCATGTTTCTCCATATACATATTTTCCTGCATGTGTATCACAGCAATGAGAAAAGTGACAGAAATACCTAGTGTTGCTAGAATAGAAAATGCTTCTGCTCTCAGTGCTATGGCTAAGCACGGCAGGACCAACCTACAACTAAAAGCATGTGCCCTGCTATTGAGAAGAATGGACTGGAAATCTGTTAACAACTGTTCATTTCCTAGCAACTGATCAGTCATTACATATTTTCCCAGATAACGGATGAAGTGTTACCTTATGCAGGTTCCCTAAAATTTCAAGACAAAAACAAGTCTTGTACTTCTTAATTTGAATTAGTTTAGACTAACCCCATGCTACAATCCTCTTCTCTTGCCAGTTCCTTCCATAAAACCTGTATTCATTTTTTAATTGATTTTTATTGAGCTATACATTTTTCTCTGCTCTCCTCCCTCCCTTTCCCCTCCCCTTCACCCCTCTCCCATGGTCCCCATGCTCCCAATTTACTCAGGAGATCTTGTCTTTTTCTACTTCCCATGTAGATTAGATCCATGCATGGCTCTCTTAAGATCCTCATTGTTGTCTAGGTACTATGGGATTGTGGTTTGTAGGCTGGGTTTTATTTGCTTTATGTTTAAAAACCACTTATGAGTGAGTACATATGATAATTTTGTTTCAGGGTCTGGGTTACCTCACTCAATATGATGTTTTCTAGCTCCATCCATTTGCCTGCAAATTTCAAGACGTCATTATTTTTCTCTGCTGTGTACTCCATTGTGTAAATGTACCATATTTTCCTTATCCATTTTTCGGGTGAGGGGTGTTTAGGTTGTTTCCAGGTTCTGGCTATGACAAACAATGCTGCTATGAACATAGTTGAGTACATGTCCTTATGGTACAATTGAGCATCCTTTGGTATATACCCAAAAGTGAAATTGCTGGGTCTTGAGGAAGGTTGTTTTCTAATTTTCTGAGAAACTGCCCACACTGATATCCAAAGGGGTTGTACCAGCTTGCATTCCCACCAGCAATGCAGAAGTGTTCCTTTTACCCCACAACCTCTCCAGCATAAGTTGTCATCAGTGTTTTTGATCTTGGCCATTCTTACAGGTGTAAGATGGAATCTCAGAGTTGCTTTGATTTGCATTTCTCTGATGACTAAGGATGTTGAGCATTTCCTTAAGTGTTTTCAGCTATTTTAGATTCATCTGTTGAGAGTTCTCTGTTTAGGTCTGTAACTCCATTTTTTTTTTAAAATTGGGTTATTTGTTCTTTTAATGATCATTTTCTTGAGTTCTTTATATATTTTGGAGATCAGACCTCTGTCTGATGTGGGGTTGGTGAAGATCTTTTCCCATTCGGTAGGGTACTGTTTTGTCTTGTTGACTTTGTCCTTTGCTTTACATAAGGTTTTCAGTTTCAGTGGGTCCCATTTATTAATGAAAACCTGTATTCTAAAGAAACCAAATCGCCTTTGCTCCTAAGAGTCTCTTTTGTTAGCCATGCCCTATGTCATCTTCCATTGTCTATTTCATCCATCCTGCCCACCTTCTTCCTGCCTTTCTCTCAAGACCCAGCTCATGCAGAACACCTTGCCTGCAAACTTCAGCTTCCTAAGGGGCCCGGAACTTTCAGTTCTGAAGCAGCTTGAACAATGCTTTCTCGAGCTTTTATCACATTTATCTGCTTTGATGCTGAAACAAGCGGCAACTTCACAACCCCCCTCACACACACACAGATGTGTGTCCCTCATCCCCGCACACCCATCCTTACAGAAGCCTTAGTCGCTCTTTGAAAGCCTGCGGAGCATCATATTCTCCAGGGGAGTGAGCACAGAGCAGTGTATTCCATTATCAGGAGGAAGAAGAACACTTTGACTAGAAAGTTCTTCTCAGAACCGAACTTGATAAACGGAGGGAAGGGGAAGTTCAACAACCCATTGTGTTCATGGCTTGTTCACACTATGTCTTAGAAGAGTCTTAATGTCTTGGATACAAAAAGACTATCCTGTCGGTTATTACTGATGTGTCTTTGTTTCCAAGGGAAGTGAACTGCTAAGAAATATTGATGATTTGGATGTTTTTTAATTGACTGCACACTTTAAAAATTATTTTGCTTGTTACTGGGGTATGTGTATGTGTTTGTGCGTGTGATGTGATGTGATGTGTATGTGTGAGCACGCCACAGTTCCTGTGTAGTGTCAAAGAACCACTTTTGGGAGCTGGTTCCACTCCTCTACCATGGGTTTCAGGGACTGTACTCTGCCAGGCTTGTACAGTAAGTGCTTTCCACCTGCTGAGCCATCTTACTAGATAATGCCTGCACATTTTTTATTCATGCATTTCTCCTGAAATAAGTTATTGCTTTGAACTTGTCTCCATCTCTCTAATGAAACAATGACTTATAAGAATGTGTTGTAATTATTGAGCTTATTTCCCAAACCCAACTGTTTGCGAAACAACTGTTTTTTGTTTGCTTGCTTGGTTTTTTTTTTTTTTTTTTTTTTTTTTTTTTTGGAACAGAGTCTCACTAAGTAGCCCAGACTGGCCTGTAACTCATTATGTAGACCAAGCAGGCTTTGAACTTATATAGATCTACTTGCCTTTGCCTCCTGAGTGGTGGGATTAAAGATGTGCTTCAGCACACCAGGTTTAAAAAACTCTTTTTCTAATACATATATTGTTCTAGTCTGTGGGACTTGTTTACAGCAGCAGGGAATAGAGTAAGAGATCTAATTTTATAAGAGGATCCATAAGCATAATGAATTCCTCTTGAAAGCCTCAGTGGATTTTTAAAATTACATAACAATAATTTAACAGCTCTTGCATGCAGCTGGTATAAACATGTTAAACATTATTTCTGCAGCTGGGTTTGACAATATATAATTTTGACATCTATGTTCTAAAGCAGGAACCAGAAAATATTGGTCATAGGGCATTGTCATAGCTATTCATGTTTCCTGGTACTGCCTGCAAGCAGTCAAATGCAGTATATAAGTAAATGAATATGGCCGTGTTGTCAAATTTAATTTTTTAAGGTAACAAACTAGACTGAGCCTCTAGGCTGTAGCTTGCTGACACCTGTTCTAGAGGATTGGTCTCCATCTTATGAGTTTCAGTCTGGAAGCATTAGCACGATATGGGAGTTTGTGGATATTGGTGTTTTGGTACCTATGATGGTTTGAAAGAAAATATCCTCCCCCCTGCCATAGTCTCACAGAAAGTGGCCCTATTAGGAGGTGTGGCTTTGTTGGAGGAAGTGTGTCACTAGGAGGGTGGGTTTTGAGGCCTCAGAAGCTCAAGCTAGGCCTAGTGGTTCACAGTTTACTTACTTCCTGCTGCCTACCAATCGGGATGTAGAACTCTCAGCAGCTTCTCCAGCACCACATCTGCCTGCATGCTGCCATGCTTCCAGCCATAACAATAATGGACTAAACCTCTGGCACTGCAAGCCAGCCCACCATTAAATGTTTTCCTTTATACGAGTTGCCATGGCCATTGCGTCTCTTCACAGCAATAGAAATCCTAAATAAGACAGGGCCTTACATGAGAGCTAGTGAACCAGAAACTGTGGGAGTGGAAGTGGCTGCTCTGTGTTTTATGCCCTCCTCTTCATTGGTGAGACACGGACCTCTGCTCTGGAATAAAGCCGGACTGCAATTACCTCCTTCCAAAATTCCTCCTCTTAAGGCCACTAGGCACAGTACATTAGAACACACAATGCGGGCGGTGGGCCCTTGATATCTATGAGAGTGTTTTTAGAGATCTGAATGTTACTGAATTTTGATAATAAGTATACTATTGGCAATAAATCAATTTAAAAGTTTGATTCAGTTTAAAAATGTAAAATGGATAGAGAGCATGCCTTTTGTGACCAATCTGAACATTTTACACGCACATACACACATATGTTGAAAGATTCATATCTTAAATCGCAGACTTGTGTGACAGTGAGTGCTCAGCTCTTTAAAAAGCATGGAAACATATTGTGGTTTAGTGAAAAACATGAAAATTAAAAAGCTATTGGGCAGGGCAGTGGCGGCACACATCTTTAGTCCCAGCGCTTGGGAGACAGAGGTGGTTGGATCTCCATGAATTTGAGGCTAACCCAGTCTACAGAGTGAGTCAGGGCTACACAGAGAAACCCTGACTTGGAACCAGCCTCCCTGTCTTGGAATCTGTGCTCCACCCCCCCTCCCCCCGTGTGTGTGTGTGTGTGTGTGTGTGTGTGTGTGTGTGTGTGTGTGTATGTGTATTTAGACTTGTACTGACTGCTCAAGGGTTCTGCAGATCTCTAACCTAAAAAGACAATACAGACTCAATACCTGCAGTGGTTATATTCAAATCTCCTTTATCTCTCAGAGAATCTGCCTGAGATGAAGGGTGTTAGTTTTCTCAGATGCAGAAGTAAACAGGCAGGTCTCAGTTGCAGACTGTTAGAGTCGTCCAAAGCTACCCGTGCTGAAGCTCCCTTCTCTACTCACACAGTCTACCGCCTTCTTATGACCTGAGTGGTACGGACAACATCACCTGGCTCTTCCCTGACTAACAAGCAGGCATGAAGATACCTCCAGGGACATCATCATAAAAGGGTGTTCCAGCATTTCTTGGATATCCCTTTGTACTTTTAAGACAACATATTCTTAAAGTAGGAAAATAATAATTCCAACAGAAAAAAACCCATACATTTCAACATCTCCTTTTGAACCTCAAGCCAAAAGTTACAGTTACAATACTTACCCAGATAAATCCATTTTCAGGGAGAGTTGGCGGAGGACATCCTGAATCTGCTTCTCTCTCAGGAAGGTCTACTTCTCTCATGTCTTCATTGTCGCTGATGCATGGTTGCCCACTAAAAGGGAAAAATAAATGTGTGTGTGTGCGTGCACATATACAGACATGCATATATTAGCAACGCCCACTCTATCTACATATTTATAACATACAGATACTGACTAAATAGCGAGAACTCCCAGCTTAGTGAACTAAGGGTAGCAGCAGATCTGGTGCCTCACTCGTCCATTGTGTAGGCACATCAAAAATTCTAAGTGATTTTTTTATTAACAGTAGCAGGCGCTAACCAGTGATCCTTGGTTCCCTGGCACCCAGTCTTACACGTTTTCCATTATGGAGAATGTGCAGTCTTCCTCTTGCAGCTGCTCACCCTGGCAGCGTTGCCCTCCTCGCTTGGGGGCAGGGTTATTACACTCCCGGGTTCTCGATCTCGTGTAAGCAGCATTGCACGTGCTCCAGGAAGACCAGCAGCCCCAGTTTCCATCCACTGCGTCTGGAACAGAGGAAGACCCATCGCTACCCTGCTGTGAAAGTTGGGCTTTGAAAGGAGACGGCCTAGTTTCCTCACATCTGTTCTGTGACACGCTTTGTGGGACGTTACAGCTTTACAGTGAGGATTGCAGGAAATTACTCATGGAAGGGGTCTGATACATTGTTTGATTACTTTTCTATAGGCAGAAGTTTCCTGTCCTGATTGCCCAGTTCCAAATAAGCACTCTGAGTCTTAATATTGATCATAAATGCTCAGTCAATAGCTCAGGCTTGTTACTAGCTAACTCTTACATTTTAAATTAAATATTTACATAGTATTTACATAAAATTACATGTTAAATTAAATATTTCATATTTACATTCTGACACATGGCAGTATCTTCTTTCAACATGGCACGATCACCTTCTGCTTTCTCTGCATCTGGCTGGTGGCTACTGACTCTGCTCTTCTTCCCAGCATCCTCTGGGTCTGGTTTTCCAGCCTATACTTTCTGTCTAGCTACTAGCTAATCAGCTTTTTATTAAACCAACCCAAGTGACAAATCTTCACAGTGTGCAAAGGGATTTTCCCACAGCACTTTTCCTGTCCTCAAAAGCATGAATAGCAGCAGCTATGCATCAATTGAATCATCAATAAATTTATCAGAAATATATCATATAATACATGCATACAAACGCACATGCGTGCATATATACACATATATGTGCAAATACTAAAATTTTCTGAACAAAATTTTGGTGGTTCAAATAAGAATGGCCTCTATAGGCTCATATATTTGAATGCTTGGTTGCCAGGGAGTGGCACTGCCTGAAAGTATGACCTTGTTGGAGTAGGTATATCACTGCAGGGTGGGCTGTGAGGTTTCAAAAGCCTAAGCCAGGCCCACTGTTTTTTCTGCTGCCTTCAGATTCAGACATGGAGCTCTTAGCTAAGGTGTCTGCCTGTGCACCACACTCCCTGCCATATTATAACAGTCTAAACATAGGCAACTGCAAGCAAGCCCAATTTTACATGCTTCCTTTCTAAGAGTTGCAATGGTATCCCGATGTGTCTTCACAGCAACAAAACACTGAATAAGATAGAAGTATATATCAAATTACACTTTTATAAGTATTAGAACATGTCCTCAATCTTAGGTCTCTCCCTCTTCTAAAGAAAATCTGAGTTAATGTATTTAGCCATGTATGAAAATTTTGCTTGTGACCTAATTTATTCCTTTATGAACATCCTGCTTATACATTATAATACACATAATAATATAATTCTCCAGGAACATTATGTGGTGGTTTGATGATAAATGTGCTCCATAGTTTCTGACATTGGAATATTTGATTCCTAGTTGCTATCCCTGTTTTGGGGAGGCTGAGGAGGTGTAGCCTTGCTGGAGAAAATGTTTTGTTGGGGTTGGATTTTGAAGTTTCAAAAGCTG
The DNA here is from genome assembly GCA_004026605.1 of Ondatra zibethicus. Taxonomy (NCBI): domain Eukaryota; kingdom Metazoa; phylum Chordata; class Mammalia; order Rodentia; family Cricetidae; genus Ondatra; species Ondatra zibethicus. The sequence continues at coordinate 143,578 of PVIU01000382.1, read as the reverse complement.
CGTGCTGTTTCCAGTGTTCCCTATCCCCTTTCTGTTTGTGGTTCTAGATGTAAGGTCTCAGCCCCTGCTCTAGAGACCCGTCAGCCAATACTGCCAGTGCTCCACAAGGTCCCAACCCTCCGGAGCTGTAAGCCCCAGATACAGCCTTTCTTCTAACAGTTGTCTTGTTCATGGCATTTTGTCACAATGGTAAAAGAGTAACAAAGATATAATATCATGTATTAATTTTATGATATCTTGTAACAAGCAGTATACTATGAATTCTTTATAATGTTTAAACACACATACATACTTCAACCATCAAGTAATTGTAGAATTAGCCTTATCTTATGGATGAGGACGTTGTAGCTTGGATAGGTTATATAAATTTCCCAGTGTCATGCAGCTCATAGGTTACAGCAGAGCCCCAGCATTGTTTACCTTTGGGAATCTTATTTTTGGAGGCTTATTTATAAGGTGGAGGCTTCTAGTGAGTTTTATTTTGCTTAAATTCATCAGCCTACAATATATTTCTGAGTGGGAAAGGCACCGACCTCACAATCAATCCCTGACACTCACCAGACTTGTAATCTGGAGATCGCTTCTCACAGTTCTCGCCATAGGTGCCACTCTGGCACACACACAAACATTCTGTGCCTGAGAGCCTGGGACGGCCATTATTAGGACATGGCGCACACTGGCAAGGGTCAAACTTGGCTGCATATTCTTGAAATGCTTTCCTGAGGTTGTTCCTTTTCGTCACTGCACACGGGATGTTTCTGACCAAGTCAGTGATGGGGGCAAGCTAAGAACACGCAACAGAGAGAGATGGAGTCACTTTCACATGGGCATTATTTTGACACCACTATCTAGCTCTCATTGAATCAGTGCTTACCAGTAAACTTCCCACTTCCAAGGAATTTTTAGAGGATCTAGTATAGATATCTGTCCATTGAGCCAGGAGAGGAAAAAAGCCCAGTGCCCGAGGGCAGGTGCAAACTGTGTAGAATTAAGCATCCCTGCAGGTACGCACAGGAAGGAAACCACATGTTGCTTATTTGGGCTTGTATCATGTTACTTGTTAAACATAAGACATAAGCAGCTAAAGTACAGAGGTAGGGCACCAAGAATTACTGATGCTCATCAGTGCTCAGTTGTTACCTCATTAACTTTGATTCAGGCAGGGAGATCTGGAGAGGACCAGGAGGGCGTTCATTGCTGGCTAAGGATGTACACTGGCTTTTGTTGGAGTCAGTTGAGAAAATGCACCATGGAAGGGAATGGGAGGATTGTAGTAACAACACAGGCAATGGCAACAAAAGGAAATATGTGCTTACTCTATCACCTTTCCTAAAAGCCCAAAGAAACAACCATCTAGTATAGTGCTGACTTTGTTCCTACCATAAATCTGTGGAGCGCATGTGTTTTTTTCTGCATCATGTGAATGATCCAATGTTTATAATGATTCAACTGTTCTCTCTCTATTTAAGTGAGCCAGCATAATAGCTTTGGAGAACCTTTTAAAATGTAGTTATGCCATAGGCAAATCTGACTCTACATGACAATATCAGGCAAAATATCCCATGAACAACAAAACTCACCTTTTTTGGCTAATTGCCACAAACACAAGACTGGCAAATCAAATCAATAGTGATGGGAACTGGAAATTGAATGGATCTAAAATTCTCTTAATGTGTTCACAAAAGTAGAGTTGTACAAAAATCACAAAAATGGAAATCACTGTTCCACAGGGAGCTGAAGCACGCTATTCCAGGGCAAGTGTGAGCAATCTTATTCACTAATTCCCCTTCTCAGCATGTCATGCACGGCTACAATTCTAAATACGGTGCTAGAATGCTCATTTCAAAGTTAAAAACAATAGATGTGCAATTTAACTTTTTTAAAAAAAGTTTTATCTTGCCTGTCTGTTAAAAGCAGGCGTTTTCCCGATACGTATTTGTTTATCACCTGAAAACGAAATGGAAGGAGAATTGTGTGGCGAGCAGCCTGGACTGGGGGTGAACTGCTGTACCCCCCCTTACCTTTAATATTCTCAGTCTCACCTCAAAATCAATCACAGCGGGGTTTTCCTTTACTGATTCTAACCACTCAGAGTAGACTTCCGCCTCGGGACCAGAGCTCCCCTTCTCCCACGCCAAGGCTGCTGCTTGCCGACTCCTCCCACCCTGGACCAGGGATATGGATTTTTCTGCTCCTTGCAAGAAGGAACCTACAAGAGATTCACACAAATGATCCATGCAATTGTATTGAAAATTCATACTTTAAAGACAAGGCAGGTAGTACCAATGAGTAAGCGCAGAGAGGGAATAAAGAACACCTTTATCCCTACAGGAGGCTAATAATACTGATTACAGTAACAGTGCCAATGGTGCCATTAATCAGCAGAGGGCACACTCCAGGCTCTTCACACTTGTTATCTTACACAATTCTCTCTACAGTCCTAAGTAGATATTAGCGTCACTGCAGATACTGAAGCTGCAAGCAATTTGTTTAGAAACACGTAGTTAGCAACAGGTATCTGTGGGATGGAAATGCACCCTATTCTCCAATTGTTTTGCTCCTGACTATTTGAAGCCAACTTTCCAGCTTTGGATTTATAGTCCTCTAAGTTTGGGATCCATGGAATGACACAAACCATGTTCTTTTGCTGACTGCTTGAAACTTTCAAACGCAGGCAAAAAAAAAAAAAAGAAGAAGAAGAAGAAGAAGAAGAAGAAGAAGAAGAAGAAGAAGAAGAAGAAGAAGAAGAAGAAGAAGAAGAAGAAGAAGAAGCGATAGAATGTTTTTAAATTTACAACCTCAGACATGAATAGGAGACAAAGCTGAGAGGAATCAGAGTCCATGATCTGGGTAAGAGTCAGCCCCATCCCTCCAGTACTAACTTTAGACTTTCGGGAAGGCTTAACCACGCCATCACTGTTCAGAAATTCTCAAGTGAGGTGGTGTTGAACAGGAGAAGTACTCTTGCATGAAGAAAAAAAAATCTCATCATTATCAAAGGGAAGACATAAAAAATACTTGGATGCTTTGTATTTATTTCTGTAGAACAGCAGGGTAGGGGAGAGGGAGAATAAAACAGTATGTTTATCAACCTTATGTTGATGCTGTTGTATTGACGGGTAGGACAGTGACTTGTCATGTAGCTAATATTTGGATTTGATGCCATATATTTCACAAACAGATTGCAGTAAAAGTTATATATATGCTGGGCATGGGGTCTTAAGAAGTGAAAATTATAAATAGAATACTATTAACTGATTTTAACAGAATTCAGAACTCAATTTCCATATACCCAGGCTCCTCTGCTTGCTAGGCAAACATTCTACCACAAAGTTATATCCCTATCAACCTTTTACTATATGTCACGTGGTCAACTACAGAGTCAAACTGGCTGACACAAACTCAATGTTTAACATAGGGTGGATTTTGTTCTTCTCACATAATGAGGATTCTCAAGATACACACATAAAGTAAATTCTACGATAATTTCCATTTTGTGTGTAAGAAATCCTATACAAGGAAAGATTAAGCTCTTGATGTTGGTCACATAGTGAATCGACGTTGGGGACAAAATTAGAATTTGGGCAGTGAGCCCTGCAAGGGTGAAAGTTATTCAACCTCTCAGGATGTCACAGCTAGGAAAGCATCCTTTTGACTTCTCTGATTTTACTTTTTAACCTTTTTCACCCTTCTGTTGTCCTGCAGAAAGTAAGGCCCAATACAAAGTCTGTGAATTTCTTGGTAATACTTGTCTTTGTTTATTTAGGGTGGGGGAAGCACAGCTTATTGGAAATACAGAATCTCTTTACAGTTTCAAGAATGCAGAAAAAAAATCCTTAACCTTGTCACAGTTTTCAAATGTACCACATTTACACAGTGGAGTACTACTCAGTGTTAAAAAAAACAAAACAATGGCATTTTGAAATTTGCATGCAAATGGATGGAACTAGAAAAAATCATCCTGAGTGAGGTAACATGGTGTGTACTCACCCATAAGTGGATATGTAAAACAAAGGATAACCAGCCTATAGTCTCTGATCCCAGAGAAGCTAGGAAGCAAGGAGAACCCTAAGAGCGACATACACAAATCCCCCTGGGAAGGAGAAATAGACAAGACCTCCTGAGAAAAATTGGGAGTATGTGCGGGGGGGGGGGAGAGGAGAGGAGAGGTGGGGGGAGAAGGGGAGAAAAGAGGAGAACAGGAGGGAACAGGATGCTCAAGAAGGGGGAAGGACAGAGAGGGAGAGCAAGGAAAGAGAGATCTTGAATAGAGGGAGCCATTAAGGGGCTAGCAAGAAACATGGAACTAAGGAAATTCTCAGGAATCCTCAAGGATGACCCCAGCTAAGACTTTAAGCAACAGTGGAGAGGATGCCTAAACTGGCCTTCCCAGTAATCAAGCTGATGACTACCTTAATTGTCAACATAGAACCTTCATCCAGCAATTGATGGAAGCAGATGCAGAGATCCACAGCGAAGCCCTGGGCCAAGCTTCCGGAGACCAGTCCAATAGAGGGAGAAGTGATAATATGAGCAAAGGGGTCAAGACCATGATGGTGATACCCACAAAACAACCGACCTGACCTAGTGAAAGCTCATTGACTCTGGACTGATAGCAAGGGAACCTATGCAGGACCAAACTAGGCCCCTTGAATGGAGATAGTTGTGAGGCTTGAACAGTCTTTGAAGCCACTGGCAGTGGGGCCAGGATTTATCCTTAGTACTTGAACACATTCTCTTTGGAGGGATACCTTGCCCAGCCTAGACATGGAGAGAAGGGCCTTGCTCCTGCTTCGAAATGATGTATCAGACTTTGTTGACTCACCACGGGAAGCCTTACCCTTTCTGAGGAGTGGATGGCAGAGTGGGGTCAGGGGGAGGGTGGTACAGGAAGAGGAGAGGGGGTGGGAAAGGGGGATAACTATGTAAAATGATAAAAGATTGTATGTTAAGAATTTTGCATCAAAAAAGAAAAAAGAAAGAACTCAGAAAAAAACTTTAACCTTGTCACAGTTTTCAAGTCTAAAGATGGGATGTGCTTACCCCCATCACCTATAGACATCATCTTGATTTTAAGTGGGTTAGTATGAGTCTTTACTAGGATTGCATCCAAATATTTTAACTGGGCATGCAAGTACTGTTGAATTTCGACCAAAGCTATTTTCAAAAGTCATCTTTATATTACAAATTCACGCTTAAGTCAAATTGACATACTTATTATTAGTTTGTGCATATTCATTCTCTGTCTCTCTGTGCTTTCGTTCCCTGATCTACAAATTGGAGGTCCTAATGAGATCTGTCTCACAGGGCAGCCATAGGGATTAGACATTGGAAAAAGATCAGTTCACATGTACAAGAAAATAGGGCCTGGGATATAATACAGACTTGATCAATGTTGATTCCTACCTCTTCTTCCCTTCCTTTCCTCCCTCATTCTCTTTCTTTCTGCCCTTCATGTGTTTACTGAAGTACTATATTAAGCATTTGCAGTGCTCTACGTACAGAGAACATAGAGACTATGACAACATCCTAGGTTTTCTTAAGAGGTAGTGAAGAAATGCAGAATGCAGTAAGCAATTCATGATATCATAGCATTCAGCATACTGCATTCTGTTCACTTCACAATGCACCTGACTCTAATTATAATGATGGAGGGGGGAGTTGGGAAAGGCATCCTAGACTGCCTATCGAAAATTACAATTTCAAGATTTGGTGACCTCAAAATAGATATCACATTGTTAGCATAGTAAACACTTAAATTCAGAAATGCTCCTCATTGCCTTTTCCCAGTATTTTCAAATACTAAATGATTCTGTCCTCATCGCCTCACTGGAGCCAGTGTCTTCCACCTTGAGTTCTATACGTACTTGCTGGGTTAAACTCCTGAAAATAATTATTTTGTTTGTGTTTCTAAACTCCATTCTTCCCATTCCTATCCCAGTTCAAGCTGCATCATGGGCTTTGCATATGATCAGCCCTGGGTCAGAGAAGAGAGGAAAAAGAGGCAAACTTTTTCTTTTGCACTCTCAAGTGCACTTTTGTAAATCCAGTGGATAATCATAGATTGGAAGGCCATAATTTTTGCTGTGTAGGACTGGTCTCCTGAGAGATAAAATTAATTGTCCAGCTCTTAATGTCTGAATTTAAATATCAAAAGCCAAGCCTCTCATGACTCAGAAGAGGAAATTAAAATATTAATTATAGAATGAAAAAAAATACTCAATGACTTGGGCCATTTTCCCTTCAAAAAGAGAAAAAGGTTTTGAGCAGCAGGATGAATGGGGATTTAGATTTGATAAATTCCACAGTGGCAAATGAGGGTTTTATTACTTTGAGTTGAGTTTTAGAGGGCTTGCTGGTGTAAGAGAAATTTGATAGGAAAAATTTGCATCTAATATGTTTCTAGTACTATCATATAAATGGATATGTTTAACTAACATGGCACACACAAGTTAGTGCTGATTAAAATAACAATTAAAAATTGTCTATTAATTATCACAGTAAAAACACTTGTATTTGTTTCTCATCTTTATTCCTCATGAGACTGCAAATTTCAGATTTGGGAGTTTCTGCGATTGTACTTCTGTGTGTTCAGAGCAGAATGAGCAGCAATCAATCAAGGAAGATGAAGAATTTCATATAAAGTGGAAGTTATTTATAGTTCCAAGGCATATGAGAGAACACGAGTTGTTTAGATGATTGGAAAAGTTTAGCTCTGCCAAGAAAGAGGCGACGTCTTAGCCTCAAGTCCATGTGGGCCCATGACACCCTTGCCTCTGGTTTAAAAATGCTTTCAGGCCTGTTCTGCTCTCCTTTTTGGGTTAAGGTCTTTATGGCCTCTTAAAGGTACATTTCTGTTCAGCCAGTTCAGTTTGATTTATTTCAGAACTATGACTGGATGGGGATACAGGCTTCATTCCTTGTGACAGCCTCTTGGGAGAATGTTCTGAAAAATGAGTCTAACTGCCCTTACACCTTTCTGGAAAAGAAAAAGCAGCCACTTGCTTTCTCCCCCAGTTCTACTGAGAGGGAATGACCTTTGTATCTCAAACCCCAATTAAGGTTGATATAGAAAGAATTTTGGCTTTCTCTGTATTTTCTCTCCCTCTAACTTGTTCCTCATGCAATGATATGGCCCACTGTTGAAGGTCCCTCAAGTCTCTGTTATCTTGAGCAACTCTTATTAGAATGTAGGATTCTGTATAATTCTCAGACTTTTGTGAGACAAAGAAACTAATAAGAAAGAGCCTTTAAAAATCCAGTAGCCACTAAGTCTACCTAAGTCCTATAGCAAAAACAACAAAACTTTATGGTTTGTATCTAACCCAATCCCCTCTAAATATTTATCCTTATAGCCACAGAGAAACTTGACTGTCGTCCCTCATCAAAGAAGCTTCCTTTTGCAATGGACAGAGGCGATTAGGTAGATCTACAATTGGCCAAAAAAAGAAGAGAGTAAGTGGACATGGGTGACCAGTCCCAACTAGTACATCTAATGTACTCCTGTACTAGGCCTGAGTGAATACTGGGGAAGAGGGGCCAGAAAGTTTGTAAAATCCAGAGACTGAGAGTCACTGCTGCTGTATAGCATCTTCTAGACATCAGGGAAGTTGGACCTATAAAATCTCAATATGGTTGCTGAAACAAGACCTTATAATGACTATATTTGTCAACATGCCAGGTGGCTGGGAGATTTCACAAGGCTCCACCTCTAGATGGAGAACTACAGGCAATCAGTGGCTGCTGAGAGGGGAGAATGTTTTCTTTAGGGATGAGCGTCCTCCTACATAATACAATCCCAAGTAGTTAGCACTAAAGGTGTGGCTCTATGAACAACACTATATAAATTCAGTAGGCTTTATGTAGACACACACATACACAAATAAACATATATGTGTATAAATATGTATTAACAGTTATAGAAGAAGAGATCATAAATATGAGAGTATAGAAGGGGGCATGAGAGGAGTTGGAGGGGGAATAAGAAGGAGTAGAAATATTGTAAATAAAACACTCACGTATGAAATTCTAAAAAAACCCCAAAGAATAAAAACAAAACAGAACTTTATAGTTTAACTAAAGGAACAGGTGATTTAATTTGTTTCCTTATGTCACAAATGTAATCTAGATACCCCAACAAGGAATCAGATCAAACAAACCTTGAGAATGAGAGACAATCATGATCAAACCACTGATGATGAATCAATAAAGATTTCAGAAAAATTTCAGATATAAGAGTAGAAATAGCTAGAATCAAAATAAGCGTACACTGTGTACAGTATTCTAGTCTGTACTCTTTCCACTTAGGAAGTACAAACAGGAAGGCAATGAGTTAGAAGATACCCTGAGCTTCAATGAGACCCTTTCTCAAAGCCAAAAACAAGAATAGAGTGTTTTGTATCAGTCTTTCAAAAAAGAACTAAAGCCAAGAGGTTTTGGGAAAACAGTTTTCACACGTGGTTACCCGACACTAACTGAATGCCTTCAATCTTGGCTCCTATTTGTATTCTGTTTATAATATTTGTTTCAGGCATAGAGGTGTTTAAAATCTGTTCACATTAAGTTACAAGTGCGTGTGTGTGTGTGTGTTCCCACATGCACAAATATGCCGGGGGATTGCCTCACTGTTAAGGAGCTGTGGGGACAATCAGCCAGTTTGCACAGTGTCAGAACGCCATCCATTATAATACATTAAGGATCTTGTAAACATGAGATAATGGGAGTTAATGAGGAACAAGACCACAAGGGGAACTTTTTTATTCTGTGTCGTAAAGATGCTTCTGTAAGATGGGATGTTATAAAAAGGAATCAGTACACACTTGTTTTTAATACCGCATTGTTAATAATTGGTGTGTTCTGAGTTAAGCTCTCCACCCTACCTTTCAGCCCAGATACCCCTGCTGGAATCCTTGCCTCAATCAGGCACATACTAATTAAACTCAGTGTTCCAAGAAGGGCCTGAGTCCAGACATTCAGAGAAGAATAAGGGACTGGTGCAAGGAATGATAACAGCAGACATTCATGACAAGTCTCAGAAGAGTGGATGGCTATGACCAGAGGGGTGGGACTGAACTCTGGCATGATGGACAGTTTTCGTGGCTGCCATATCCATTTCCCTTATCCTTATATACTCTGCTGCTCAGAGACATAAGGCAGTTTCCAAAAAATATGCTACTTTTTTGCCTTTTTAGATCTCAGGTCTGAATAAACCAAAACCTAAAGATTCAACTCCTGTTTCTGCACGTGTACCTTTGTGGTGGCGGGTGTCAAGAATTCCAGCATTCTGATAACGTGTCTATGATTTTAATGGTTGGTTACCTACATATCTTTGCTCTCTAAGTTTCTTAGTGGGGATGTCTGGTTTATACTCACGTTTACTTTTCAATGCTTAATAAGAACTCTGATAAAGAGTTCTATCTATGGGAAAATTCAGTATACTGTTCATTGAATTGAACAGACTATGAATAAGCAAAAACAAAAAAAACTTAGCCTTTTCCACTTGTTTTTTTAAAGACAGGGTTTCTCTCTGTGTAGTCCTGGAACTTGCTCTGTAGACTAGGCTGGCCTTGAATTTACAGAGATCCGCACGCATCTGTCTTTTGAGTTCTGGGATTAAGGGTGTGCGCCACTACCACCCAGTTTCCTTTTCTACTTTTTAAGTAGTGTTAATGATATTTTATTTATACCTTCCCTCACAGCACGTGGTTTTTTGGAGCAGAAAAATAATTCCAATTACATAGTAGTCATGTGCAATATGGTTAAATGATGGGTATCCTGGACAAACTGGGCACAGTGGACAAACTTTCAAGAGACTGCTGTTACCTTCATATTTTTCAGACAGCTTATTTGTGATGCAGCGGTGTTCCTTGACTGTGGTTGTAAAGAAGATTAAAATACGTTTCTTTGTTTCATACCAGACACAGTTTTGTGTTTCTTCTTCTGTTAATCCTGGAAAATAAAATACAAGCAAAACCCCTGAGAATGCACCATTTAGAATTCAGGGAAGAGGACCATGTGACTCTGGCAACTGTTGGGGCTGATACTGTCATTGGCTTCTATTCTGATCAGCTCTAATAGACATTTTCGCCTTCAGCCCTGCACAGGTCCTGAGGAAATCCCAAATGGAAGAGATTCCATTAGTTCCCACCATCTTCACCCTTGATCCTGGTACCAGGATCATGAGGCCACTGTAGCCCATCTCATGGGGCTCTTGTTGTCTCTCCCAGCCTGACCTTGGGCCACAGTACACAATGGATACAAGGACTGTCTTTTGTGTTGTGCACTGCTTCTGGGTAGCCCTGAACGTTGAGTCTCTTTCTCACCATGTGACCCACATTTTGGACTTATAGTTGTTGTGATGTGTGGGTCATTTCACTTGTGCACTGTCTCAAGAATGACTCTTTGTCACATGTCCATCACTCTCTGCTCATTTTCATATTTATTTGGGCTTCCTCCCCATGACTTGGTTACTCCTTTCATTCCTCTTCCTCAAACCTTTTAGTAGAAATTCTAAAGTCCTGACTGAGGAACTTTTCAGACTCTTCATTGGTTGTTTTGTCTCCTTCTCTGAATTCAAATCTATATTTGATGCCATTTCCCTGTTGGGTCAAGGGAAGCCGTACTACCTAATTTCTGTCTCTTCAGGTTGGGAATTGGAATTAACATCTTCCCAAATCCCCAGTACTGATTTCATTGGGTGAGTCTCTACTGTCTTATATATCATGTAAAAACTCTGATGCTTGGAGGCTGAAACCATTCCATTAGAAGACCTTTATCAAGCCCCAGCCTTTGCCAATGTCTTATCATCCCTCGGTTTTTAAAGCGTTTGACACTTGAATACTCAATCACTCCCATCACAGTGCCCGTAATCATGCTTACTTACCTGAGACTCTATCTGTGAGGTCAAGATGGCACAGAGAGACAGATCTAGCAAACCTAAAAGTACAGTGGGTACTATTTATCTGAGACAATGTGAAGGAAATTGATACTTCCTGTTTTCTTCCTGGCATTCCAAGACGTCTGACTGCACAGGAGACAGGCTGTAATACCAGCTCTTAACCACTTTGAACGCGACGGCTTTCTCGAAGTCTGGCACTTACGCTTACAGGTTACATTACACAGGGACACATATTGTGAGAGCCTGAGGCATACCTCGGATTGGATCTGATGTCAAAGTGAAGACATACATGCACAGATTTTTCAGAGAAGATGTAAGTAGATGTGAAGTAGGTTGGCCTTCTTCAGTTTTCTTTTACTTTTTCGGGGTTAAGTCTGACACATTTGAAGGTACATATTATTTGTTAGGAGTAAAAATTAGTTTGAAGCCCTTGTATTTGCATTTTCAACTCTAACCCAGAAGATGTATATTTCATTCAGTCTTGAGGAATAAATATGTATATCTGGTAACACTGATTTTTTTTTAAGTCAAAATTTGAAGCATCTGCCGCTTACAATTCTTTTTTTTTATTTTTTCATTCTCTTTTTAAGGCTTATAAATTAAAATTAAATGCATGTGACTAATTAATTATAACACAATGATTTACCCAAGGGCAAAGTTAATTTCATATACCTGAGGACCATACGTGAATCCTTAAAGAAATGAAGGATGACTTTATTTTATAGTGACAACAAGGCAGTGATTAAAGAATCAAGGTCTCACTGGTGACTTTCTGTGCATGCTCTTGGTCTGTATTAGTGGCACACATGTGGTCTTTGCATGTATTAACTGGGGGAGTCTCCCTGGGGCTGTGGTACCTGACCTGTCACACCTGATTGACTTTATGCTGTCGCAAAGGGATGCGGTCTTTTCTGAATGAGCAAGTCAGCAGCTCGAGTCAAAATACTGTGCTCAAAGATTTGCTTTCTCAATATACAGTAAAGGCTTAGAAATAATTTAGAAAACATTATGCTGAGAAATAACTGTGGTGATTATTTTTTCTTCTCAAATTCAAAGCAGAAGATGACTTTCTCACAAAAGGACTTTAAAATTACCCTCTCGTTCAGAGTATCCCCATTACTTACAGCTCACTCCGTATTTGTGAGATTCTTTCACCTTGTGTGCTGAAGTAGTCAACTTTTATTCAAGTTTTTAGCATACTGATGGGGCACTGAACAACAGAATGCAAACAAAACGCGATTCAATTAAATTGCATTCTCATGGAAGGAAAAGTACTGTGGAACACCGAAACTATTTTAGCAAAAACAAAAGACAAGAGGTGTAATTGCAATACCTTAAATCTACAATCTAGTTTTAATCTTATTTCTATATTAAGAAAGTGAGAAAAAGAAAAGGTTCATTTAGAGAGAAAAATGCAAGAATGCCCACCCTTTGGAGAGTTCCATTCTAATAGGATTTGCTCTGTCCCAGAGTGATTCATTTTCATCATAATTAAGATGGCACAGTAATATTACTGTAGCGCAAAAGTTTTCTGAACATAAAAATATTTAGATTATAAGAATATTGAACACAATGTTATGGATGTATGGGATGCAGCCACATGAATATGTATGCTGTAAATACTATTTATATATATAGAAAATGTCTGTGTATATCTAATGTATATGTTTATGAATATGTGTGAAGGTTTAGTTTTAGCTCCCTCTCACATCTCAACCTTTGTTCTTTTATGCAACTTTGTCAGCCTCCACCTCTGTTTATAAAGAAAGAGATTGAAGCTGAGAACTTTTAGCTGGAAAGCAGAGCCTGCCACTCTTTTGTTCTGGTTCTGGGTCTTCAACTACTGAAGTATTTGGTGGTTGGTTAAAGGTTCACGCTGTTCTTTGACCTAGTCTCTAAGCATTAAGAAGCTTTGCTCTGTATGTTTGACAAGAACACTCATCGAATGGGAAACCTTTGCCTAGGCTCCAACAGCAGTGACCAGAATAATTTCATCTGCAGGTCTGATGGGGTTCAAGGGCTAGGAGCTCCTCCTAACTATTTGTGCACAGTCATGATGTTGGTGCCATTTTCAGTGGTAGAAAACATCAAGTATATCGTGCAAGCCTTGCTTCAGTAGAAAGAATGACTGAAATGAAACACAATGGGCGAGCACTATGTTCAGTACATCACAGTGTAAGTCTTTTGAGATTTTAGAAAATACACCAGATCAATTTATAAAACCTCCCCCGAAAACCCTGACTGGCATTTGTTTCATCCCCTTTATTGGGAAGCCCTTCAAGAGAGATGGTTTCGATGGTTCGGAAGGACTCAGGGCAGGGCATATCACACATCAATATTTTCTCTATTGATATGTAAGAATAGAGGACTAGCAATAATGATCCCAGGGCTGATCTGTTACTGTATTTTAAAATTAACATCTACATCATTTTGTACAAAAACATAGTGACCATTAATTTTTGACTTATTTGGAGGAATTCATGAGTTGTTTTCTGGTTACTATTATTTCCCAATTTTTATCTCAAGGGACACATGAGAGATCATCAGAAGGACACTATTTAATGTCACACAGGTGTCTGAAAACAAAGCAATCCAAATTTTTTATGTATAATAGTAATCATAACTAGTATTTGAAATTTTAGATAATACTCAGGAAACCAAGATGCTTGGTGTATGTTGTAGTTTTCTATGTAAACTAAAACATTTACTCTGTTCCTTAGGGCATAACATTTAAAGCTTTCTTAAAATAAAGTACTTCACACTTGTAAATTTCAACAGTAATGAATATTTGGCCCACATTAACTTAGTCTCTTGTCAAGTCCTTAATTATTCTTTTATTTTACACCATTGGTCTTTACTTAAAATCATTAACAGAGAATAATTGCTATTGAATGTACTGTAAATTGTTGTGATATGTTATTTGCTATAAAATGTTATAAGTAAATTATGCTTCTTTGTGTCTTGAGGTAGTAACAAGCATCTCCTTTAAGTGACCATGACTGATATTGGGTCACACTTCATAACCTCATACATATAAGGTTAAACATAGTTATTTCTTCTTCTTCTTCTTCTTCTTCTTCTTCTTCTTCTTCTTCTTCTTCTTCTTCTTCATCTACTATTTTATTTTATTTTAGCGTGTTTGCTTTTGGTTATTCTTCATCTCAATTTTGGCAACAAAAAAGATTGAAATAAAATCAAAGCAGAGTCACTAGAAGGAAGGAGTAGGAGAAAAGAAATATCCCACGCTACTGTCAAGCCAAACACACAAAAGGCCACACACCTGAGTTCTGAAGCTCCTGACTGCTGAATTGGTAGAGAAGGTCATACTTGCCCCCCAGGGAGCCTGAGGTGAAGTAATGGGTTCCGAAGTCATCAAATATCCTGCTGTAGGAAGCTGAGTTGTATTCTAAAGGCAGATGGAGAAGGGCTTTCTGAAAGACATCTGAAAGCTGCAGGTCTGTGCTTTTCATCGTGAAATTTAAGACTTTTATCACTTTATGAATCCTAACAAAGCTAGAATCCTATGGAAAAAGGGCAGAAAGCATAAGAACAAAAATGAAACTAAGGAAATGGAGACAGAAATGAGGAAAGTATGAGGAAATTATTCTTTAAATGTTGTCATCTTTTCATTAGTTCCGTTTCTATCACAGGATGAAAATAATTCCACTCTATTGCATATTTTCACATACAAGCCACACTCCAGTGTCTCTGCCTGCAGTGTTCGAAGCACTAAACACATGAGATTATCTCAATAATATACACCATGTGGCTTTGGCATGCATTCTCCACCAAGGAAGAGATCAGTGATCAGAAACATTAGTCTTTATGAATGTCTGTGCACAGCTGTACCATCAGTGAGTTTCCATTTGGAGTGCCCTAATGCTAATAGTTGAAAATAAAACAAAAGATTACATAAAGATTCAACTGGAAGTGTTGTAGGTGATAATCACTAACTACAAAGAAGCATTAAGTCTGTACATTTTAGCTGTCTATTGACAGATAAAGAAAGTATGCAAATTCACACCCTGCCCTAGAACACCACATTTTCTGTCACTAAGTAGTGAAATCAAACTAATTCTTTATATTCTATCTCTGCCAACCATATGCAGAAGAGGGAAGGTTATTTTTTAATTGTTGTTTTTTGCAAACACCTCTGCTTATTTCTTCATTTCTTGTTATCTAGGTTAATTTGAGGTTAAACACTTGATACTGTGTTATGGTCTCATTCCTTTACATTCTCTCATCTAACTGCTGGCATTTATGAGCATATTCAGGTACACTTTGTTTACAAATTATGTATTTTATCTGATCTCTCAAGTCTAAAAAATTATGTTATGTAAGCAATGGTAACAGAATAGCATATTTTAGCAAAGAGATTTTATTGAAATTGTTAATTATAAAACAGCCTTTTTACTGTACACTATAATTATGACATCAAAAATGCTAATGCAAAAACCAAAAACATTGCAAGGATAGAAAGGAGCTATCGTTTACTCTCTCCACTCTCCAGTCTCTTCTCTTCATGTGTTCTTGTCTTCACTTTAGTTTTTTTTTCAGTTATGTCAGATGCACTTGCTACAGAAGCAAAAAAGTCAGAGAATGACTGCTCCTTTGTAAGTTTGTGTTTCAGTGTGTGCCCATCAACTCTACTTGTGCACATTGACACTTGAATTTTGTCAAACAGCCCCCAAACTCGGAGCATCTCTGTTCTTTTGCTAAGAGACGAGTATCATAAAGTAAGCTTTTGGAGGTTCAGTATTTATAGTTTTCTTTATGGAACCAATCATGGGATAGCTCAACATAGCAGAAGCACATGCACAACCCATTACAACTGCGTGAGGGCTGGAACTATGTAGTTTAGACCAAGAAGTTATATTACACCAGGGTAGTAAGCAGTAGAAATACATTTCATCAATTTGTGAGTTCTTTCTGTGCTTGGATTGTATTTTGTGGTTTTGTAAAGTAAATAAGATAATCACCAATCCTCACGGAATTGATAACTGTTTGGTTCTGAAGCAATTCTCTGCCCAGTGAATAAGCTTAGTCTGATCTGGAATGGACAAAACAAAACAACAGCACACACTGGGTTCAAGGGAAAGGCCTGGACCAATTTACAAGTTTCTGGCATGTCTCAGTATTTGCACTAAGGAAGCATTTTCTCCTTAGGTAGACTAGAATAAAGACATGCTCTGTTCAGATGGATTCTATTTTCTATGTCCATCATGATATTGGACTGAGCCATATGAGGGTGACAATTTTAAGGCAGAATGGTTGAAAAGTAGCAATTTCATATACTTTAGCCTGTAAATAGCCCCAAATGTTTTGATTTTGAGGGAGACTATTAAGATAAAAACTAGCTCTTTCCAGCAGAAAAGGGTTTTTATGTGTGCTCGCTAGCATGTTTAAAACATTTATGTCCAACTATTGGAAGCCTGTTTTAAAGTCAGGCCACTGCCTGCAGGTCACCTGCATTTCTTCAGTTTCCACGTCTCCTTCCAACTCTACGCTATACTTTTAGATAATTATGTACAGCAATGGATGCTTTGTCAGGGTGACGTGAATATTTGATCAAACACCAGATCCCTAGATGGTATGAATTAATTGATTAAAAGAAGGGAGTGTGTGTGTCTATAGAAAAACCCAAAGCAGACTGCATAAAAAAGACAAAGGTATTGTATGTGATTTATAAGAAACATATTCCGTTAGTTACGGCAAGCCCAATGACTTGAGTCTGATCCCTGAAACTTGAGTGATAGGAAGAGAGAATAAACACCAACAATTCTGACCTCCACACACATACTGTGGGGTGTGTGCTTCCACATGTGAGGACAAACCCACACATACATACACACACATTAATAAATGAATGCAGAATTTTTAAAAGTATTTTAAACTTGACAGGGCAGTTACAGCCCATGAGATCTCAATATTATGATTACAAGACCTGCATAATGTACACACCAATTAACACACCCAAGTGTGAATGTGGCAAATTTCACAAGGCCCTACCCCCTAGACTAAGATCTATAGGTACTCAATAATCTATAGGTATGGCTGCTAAGAGAATGAGAACCAGTTTTCTCCAGAAACGAATATCTCATAGGTTATAAAATCTCAAAGTATCAACTCTGAACATGTCTGCATGTGGGCAGCATTAAATGAGCTCAGTAAGTTAAACTGTGTGTGTGTGTGTAACAATAATTATGGAAGAAAATGCCTTGAATTCGAGAAGAAGTAGAGTGGCAGGGGAGAAGTTGGGGGCAGGGAGGAAGGGTGGAAATAACATAAACACAATATTCATACATAAAAGTCTCAAAAGATTTTTTAAAATGAAGAAAATACGTTAAAAATCACAGGCAGTCTAAAAAATAGCCCACCATTGGCAACATCATCATAAAACTAAATCTTTTACTTTGTATAACTTATTTTATTTATTTGTTTGTTTATTGGTTTTTTGAGGCAGGGTTTCTCTGTGGCTTTGGAGCCTGCCCTGGAACTAGCTCTTGTAGACCAGGCTGGCCTTGAACTCCCAGAGATCTGCGTGCCTCTGCCTACTGAGTGCTGGGATTAAAGGCGTGAGCCACCACTGCCTGGCTTTACTTTGTGTAATTTCTAGATGCTTAAAAAATAGCTTTCTTGGGGCCTAAAGAGAGGGCTCAGCAATTAAGAGAACTGGCTGTTTTTCCAGAGGAGCTGAGTTTGGTTCCAACACCCACATCTATTATCTCAAAATTATTGGTCATTCCAGTTCAATGGGTTCCCACACTCTCTTCTGGCCTCTGTGGGTAGCCACATACACGTGGCATATACTTACACATACATACATGTAAATAAAAAATAAAAATGAGCCTTAAACTTTATTGAAAAAAATCCACATTGACCACAACATGGGACAGAAAACTGAAAATAAAACAAACACAATTCTCACAACCCAGTTTGTAGAAGGGAAGGTTTGTGGTTCAATACCCCTTTAAGTTTTAAAATGACAGCTACAAAAAGCAAGTCTATTTAAGCATCTCTTAGGAATCCCACATGTATAGAAATGTTCAGCTTCTTGTTGCTTGGATGGGCATTAATTCTAAGGAAGAATGCATGATGGAGAAGTGTCTTTCTTACCTTTTTGTGGGAGGCTTGAATGGCTTCCTTGATGGCGAATTGATGTTGGGTTCTTTCACTTGTGCTTGAGGAAAAAAAAATTGGCACAACGAAAGAGTCTTTCTTCTCAACTAATGTTGAACCTTTTTTATCTTTCTTCTTTCCAAAACTGATTAGGTCTTTGTAGAAATCTGTTTTAAAGTCATCTTCTACAGTTTGTACCTAGCCAGCAGAATACATAGAAAATAAAACATTAGTTAGGGAGAGAATCCAGGTTGGTAGATGCAATACTATGAGATGCCATAGATAATATTTTAAGCAGCTTGATTAGTGAAAGATCACAAAACCTGAGACTTGAAGATGATAAGCTGTGAGAGCTAGTATGTATGTATGTATGTTTGTATGTATGTATACACACACATGCACGCACACACACACACGCACGCACACACACACACACACACATATATAAATTTTGATTGGCTATCTGGGAATTTCACATCATGTACCCTGTTCACACTCATTTCCCAATCCTTGCCAGTCCACTCCTCCACTCTTATGACCACCCCCCCCACGAAGAAGAAAAAGAAGACGAGAAAAAGAAGAAGAAGAAGAGGAAGAAGAAGAAACAAACAAGAGTCCAATTTGTGTTGCCCATATACTCAGTGGAGCATGGTCAAACTCTTGGTGGCCAGCCCCTTAAAGAAAACTGAATCTTTCCCCAACCACAGCCCTTCCAGGAGCCATCAATCGGAGAGAGCTATGCTACAGTATCCTTATCATGGTTTTAATAGTTCTCTTTGATGTCTTCCTGTCTAGGAGGTTACTTTCGGGGCGGGGGGGAATTGTAGGGATTGTCACAGAAATCTTCTATGTCCTTTTTTTTCAACCTTGAGTCTGCAATCATCGATGCCCCTGCAGCAGAATCTTCTTTGCCCTTTACAGTCGGCGCAGTCACAGATCATGGACTTCCACATGGTTTCTGGTGACCACACAGACCACAGACGTCCTCATGATCTCCAGTAGCAACACGTGTTCTGAACCTTGACATCTTTATAATTTTATGTGTATGAGCGTTTTGCATGCGTGTGTGCATGTGCACTG
Source organism: Ondatra zibethicus (assembly GCA_004026605.1). NCBI lineage: Eukaryota > Metazoa > Chordata > Mammalia > Rodentia > Cricetidae > Ondatra > Ondatra zibethicus. The sequence goes on along the minus strand of PVIU01000382.1, from coordinate 124,482 downwards.
CTCATGTGCTTGGTGCCTGCAGAAATCGGTCACCATCCGTCATGTAGTGCTGGGAACCAAACTCGATTTCCTGCAGGAGCAGCAAGTGCTCTGTACCATGGAGCCAACTCTTCAGCCCCTCCAGAAGGCTATTTTTGCATATCTTCATTATACGGAGTGAAGTGTTTCCTTATGATATTGTCAATGATGAGGCCAAGTTTTAAGACTGCCTGTGATTTTAGTGTGGTGCGGGATTTAATTTAAAGTATTTTTTCAGAGATCCACTACTGAGGCAAAAGAAGGTGGGGAGAGATTCTGTATGACCTTATCTCCACTCTCTTTGCCTGTGGCCACGTCAGAGGGACAGCAGGTGACAACTGAGCTTCAGGGGTTCAGCCCACCAGAATGCAAGACACTAATGGGTGAATCTTGGATAGGCAAAGCCCTGAGGGCTTCAGCTCCAGAAAGTTTCTTGCTAGTATGGTGCCTTTACATGGTTGCCACTGCCATTTTTCTCTGGTATCTGGCATGGGGCGAATGGGTGTGGGGAGATTCTCCACCGCCTTTAATGTGGTGTGATTATTTCATGGAAATATTCCATTCTATTGGGCATTTTAACCTGTGGATTATTATGAAGGTGATTTCCTTTTAAGCTGTACTGTTTAGCTGAAGTAATGATTTTATATAACAATAGTCTTAGTTTAAATAGAATTTTAATGATTAAGGGTTTTTAACAAATATAGTAAGGGATTATGATCGAAGTTAGTTTAGTGGGAAAATTAATATAGGTAATGGCAGGAAATGGTGTTGCCCTTGCCTCTGATAAAGCAAGGGTTGCAGAGATAGAAAATGGAAACAAGAAAATATCACACAGCTAGGACTTTCGAGTTTCCCTTGATGAGTTGTATAGACTGTGGTTTAGGTTAATGATTAAAGAAAACAACTGAGTCCCAGGAGTCAGCTCAAGTTCTTTTTGATATTGGGAAATGTGTTCATGGGTTTTGGTTTACATCATAGCTAAAACAAAGCTTTAAACAGGTTACTTCATGTAACTAGAAAATAAAAAACTGGATGATTAGTTAAGATAATTGGACAGAACTCTAAAATATGAAAAAGGTAACTAGTAAGCAGTTTTTCTGGCAATTGGATGAACTATAATTGTCTATGTAAATGGTTATGGTGGAAAGGCTGATGATCTGTGAGAAGTCTAAAAGAGAAATGTTTAACTATATGTGGGTTCTTGGGGGATAATTTATTTTTCACCTGTAATATGTAGGATGTTTCATCATGTAAGGGAAATGGGAAACATGTTTTTTTTTTTTACTTGTATTCATTGTAATCATTCACTTACAAATAGAATGCAACCATATTGCAATTTTTATATTGCTTGAAAAATTCTGCTGGGGTATATAGGCTGTAAGGGAAAAAATAAAGAAGAGAAAAGGAAGACATCAGGAAAGAGAAAGAAGGGAAACATCAGGGTAAAAGACCAGAACAGAAAAAGGATAGAGTAGAACAAGCAACAGAAAGAATAAGAAAATGAAGAACTAAGCTTTGGCCCTCAAAAAAGTCCTCATGTGTCTGTTTGTCCAGTAGTTCACCTGCTTTTCATCTCCTCTTCAGTATCTCTGACCTGCTGAAGTCTTGTCATTTATCAGCACCCTACGTGAGATCCTGACATATTTGAGGTGTGTGTGTGTGTGTGTGTGTGTGTGTGTGTGTGTGTGTGTTTCCCTTTTTGCCAGCCACAGAAAATTAAGTTGTACTCTTTCAGATAGAAAAGTCAATTGTGTGATTGGTCTGCTGACTCCGTGGCTCCCTTTCAATTCCTGAGCTGCTGAAGGCTGATCTTACAGAAGCACTCTTTGTCTTACCATTTATTAACCATGCCACTGAGATGGAGGGCAATTTTGAAACCCACTTGAGCTAAGGGTAAAAACAGGGTTATTTCTCAAGAACTCAAGCCTCAGCTGTAGTTAGAACAGCAAGGAGAACAGATGATTAAAATACTCAGAAAATGAATGAGAACTATCTTGTCTGGTCAGCAATCGAAAAATATTTCTTATTTTAAATATTAACTACTAAAATTCACTGAGAGACAAATTGTATGTTGCATTAAACAGCTTGAGAAATTAGCTAAGAAAAGAAGGCAATGTAACCGTGCTGGAAAAGACAACTGTTCAGTGATAATATAATCAAATCTCGGTGTTGTGTTCAGATACTGCAGTATGTACTGGTTAGAATCTAAAATGCTTACAAATTGAACCCCTCAGCCAATAACAAAACAAGAAGGGCATGTTATTAAAGGCATGCCATATAGCTGTGTAGATTTCTTTATAACTTCTTTAAAAAACTCAGACTATATGAGCTTAAAGAATAAGATATTAGGGACCAGCAAGATGGCTCAGTGGGTCTGTGGTGATCTGAATAGGAATAGCCTCCATAGGCCATTCATAGATTTGAATGCTGGTTCATTAGCAAATGGTACTACTTGACTACTTAGGAGGTGTGTCCTTGTGGGAGAAGGTAAAGCCTTGTTGGAAAAAAACGTGTCATTGGGAGTGGACTCGTGGTTTTAAAAGCTCAAGCCAGACCCAGGGTCTCTCTCATCCTGCTGTCTGCTGGTCCAGATGTAGAACTCTGAGCTATCTCTCCAGTATCATGCTTGCCTCTATGCTGCCATGCTTTCCGCCATGATGACATATTTTGCTTAAATATTTGTATTTGTATCCATTCATAAAAGCAGTGTTTCACTTATAATAAGTTATTAATAAATATTGACTGCCTGCATAAAATATTTAAGGTTGATCACACTTGTATTTTGTGACAGTTGTGTTGTAAGGATATTTAGGAGGTAAATCAACACACATTATAAAAATAAATGGAGGGATCTTAAGAAGAGAGAGATGGCATGTAGGATCATGGGAATGCTACTCTGTAAACTGTGTGAAGTGGATGCCTGCTGAGATTAGTGTGGCTATGACTGCTTTTGAAAATTGTACTTTTAAGAGTAAGCATATGGATTACTTATTTGGGAGTTAGAAAACACCCTCCAGTAAAATATCACAGGCATATTTCTTTCTTTAAATCCTCTTCAAAATTGTATACCCCAAGAATAGTATTATTTGTCTTCCAGAGTTATTAGAATATGGCCTTGGACCCTAAGTCACTTTCCAAACCCAGTAGTGTATATTACATGGTTTTTAAAATTGAGTTTATTAGATTAGAAAATGCCTGTATTTAGATGATTAAAGACGTCATTTTTATTTTAAAATACTATATTTATGTATGTGTGCATGCATTTATTCATTTATTCTGTGTTTATATGTGTGGGCAGGCTCATGTCACAGTGCACATCAAAGGACAATTTACAGGAGTCTGCTTTCTCCTTCCACAGTGTACATTCTGCTGATTGAACTTAAGTCTTTGGACTTTGGCAACAAGCACATTTACCCATGAGTGCTGCTGTTGGTACTGAAGAGGTCTTTTAAAAGGAGTATTGACATATTTCTTATTGAGTAGCTACTACCATGAAGAAACTCTTACAAATTGTTAGATTCTAAAATTCTCCTTAGCAGTCAAATCTGCATGCAAGAATGTGACCACTAAAACCATGTATTTTGCATTTTTTCTTTTTTTTGCATTTTTCTTATTAAAAATTAAAAAAGGTATTGGTTACTATCTTAGTTACTGATCTTATGCTGTAAAGAGGTGCAATGACTAAGGTAACTCTTATAAAAGAAAGCATTTAATTGGGGGTTTGCTTATAGTTTGAAAGATTTAAGCCATTGTCAGTCAGACATAGAGCTGGAGAAGTGGATGAGAGCTGCATCCTGATCTACAAGACACTGAGCCTGGCCTGGGCTTTTGGAACTGCAAAGTCCACCCCTAATGACACATTTTCTTCAACAAGGCCACACATCCTAATCCTTCTAATCCTTCCAAACAGTTCCATTCCCTGGTGACCAAACATTCAGTTATATGAGCTTAGAAGGGCCGGCCATTCTTATTCAGACCACCACATTCCCTTATTTTTAGTTACTAGGTTACTATCCAGCACTGCAATATGGTGCTCATTACCTTACAGGAAAACTAGCAAATTAGTAAAATAGACAGGAGATAAGCCAATGTGTTTTATATTCAGTACTATCTTGTTTTTTATTGTTTGTTTTTTGGTAAGAACTTGAGACTATTTTTACATCTGTCTCATGGTTATCTGAGTGAAAAATCTATGATAAAAGAATATTCTGAATAAATAATCCATTTTGGGGTATGAACATGTTTTTGAAGTTATATGTTCATGGAGTACAGATGTTTATTTGATGTTGGGTAAATTGGTTACTATTTTTTTTTCTTCCTCCAGAAAATCAATGAAAATAATCCTGACTTCATTGGGGTTTGGAAGGGTAAAATAGAAGCATTTAATGTGTGATGTTGCTGCGGTCACCACACTTCACCGCAATACCTCGAAGTTAACAGTTTCCAGATTTGCCGGAACACGGTATGGATTACTTGCGCGAATGCTTTTGACAGTTTTACATATTCCTCCATTGAAAGAGTTATCAAGGACATCTCCTCTGGGCTCTCCTGCCAGAATATGAAACCTGGAAACAAAGCAATTTTCAAGAATTCAATCTTTAAAATTTACCTTACTTATATGAAAGAAATTCCTTTTCTTAGACATTCTTGACTTCTGACAAATGACTCCAAGGGAAGGCTCACTTTTTCTTCTCTGTGATGAGCCATTTGTAAAGTACTGGATATCCTAAACTCAGCCCCATTAATTCAAAAAGTTCTGGGATTTTAACATGAAATAAATTTGAACTTTCAGTTTTTATCATTTATAAAGTTGATACAGACAGTGGAAGCATATTAAGGTACAGTAAAAGAATATTTATAGAGAGTAAATTATGAAATAGTAATATGGAAACTTAATAGTATTGTAATAATAGTTCTATATTGTGGTATAAATACATTTAAATGTGTTTTAATTATCAAATGTTTATGTATCATTTATTAACCTCCTATGAAATAAGCAATAGTAAGTAGTTTATAAACATTAAACAATTTAACATTTAATGACTATATTTTATAGATAGAATTATTTATAATTATTTTACAAATAAAGAAATTGAGGCACTAAGGATTAGCTGAGCTAAATTCATGTATTCAAGAAATTATTAGCAGCTTGAGGAAATTTTTCATTTATCTCATATAGTCTTCCAGTTTCTTAGAGAGGGTAATACATATTCTCTGAGTAAACAGGTTTCTGATCAAAACTTTCATAATGTTGCATTTATGTAGGTGACCAAAATTATCTTTATAAAGATTATCCTAGAGTCTTAAAAAATACATTCAGTTTCCATATATGCCTGCTCAGGTAACGTTGTCTTCCATAGGATACAAAATACAGTTCTAGAGAATAGCAATGAGAAACTCCATGCAGTAGAAGAAGTGCTCTCTGCCTGTCTTGCTCATGCACAAGGACACTCATCAGTTCTGATGGTGGTGTGTGCTCAAGTGGACCCTGCATCTTTCTGAAGATCATGTGGCTGCATTATTATCTTCCTGTTTATGCAAGAAAAGACAAATAGATTCATTTCTTTGGGAAGGCATCAAGAAGCAGTTCAATATGTGGATTTGGTTACTCTGCTGTAGTGCATTCGGATTTCGATTAGAGAATTAATTATTCAGACATTTAACTCTAACCAGTTGATACAATGTCCTCAGATGAAGGTGAGCAATGGAAGGAAGAACAAGAGAGGGTAAAAAGGGTGGGAAGGGGACTGAGGAGGTAAATATAAATACAGTACAATACAGCTGCATGAAGATGTCATAGTAAGAATGACTGAGAAAGTTAAGAAAGGAACAAGGATAATTGGAAAGTTATAAAGCTAGAACATCAAAACAAATTATTGTCTAGTATGAAAAAGTTGTGATTTTTCTACCAACATGAATGTAGGCCACATATTTTAAAACATCTACAATGTTTTCTTCCCTTAAAAATGGAGGCAACAATTGCTACCTTCAGGTAGTGTGGGGAGTTAACAATGGTTAGCACAAGACTAGTCTGCTAGCCTGCCCTAAAAAGTATAAAAGTATATTTTAGTTTCCCTACTTTTCCAGTGGAGAAAGTAGACTTAATTTCATTAGATGAGTTGCACCTTGACTTTAAGAGTGTTTGCTTGCTTGCAGTATTTAACACCATTGGACAAAAGGCAGCTGTGTATCTAAAGCAAACCAAAACACAATAAAAATTATCTTAGTATAGTTAAAAATGCCAATTATTCAAAAGATAAACAAAAAGAAATATTGGCAAAGAAACAAAAAAGAGGACAGTGGGAGTGGTAATCAGGACAGTCACTATGGAAAACAGTATAAAGAATCCTGAAATACAGTAGAACTGTCCCACAATACAACATTCCTACTATGGGATATGTAGTCAAAGGATTAGACGTTGTGTATGCCAAAGAAACATCTGCACTCATTTTACTGCAGCACTATTTATAATTATTAAAATACGGAATTAACCTAGATGTACAGTGAAAGACAAGAATACAATGAAAATACATTACCCACATACTATATAGAGGAAGATATGATATTAAATGGAACAATCAGTCACAAAAAGACAAATGCCACATGTTTTCACTTACATGTAGAAGCTAAGTTGACTTCAGAAAAATATAGAATCATGACTAACAATATCTGGGAAGGGATGGTAAAAGGATGATTAATGAGTATGCAGTTATTCATTAATCATCTATATAATGGGTACATAGAAGGAATAACTTCTATGTTTATAGTACAGTAAGTTAGCAAACTCAGCAACAATTACTTGATTTAATTGAATATTTTAAAATATCTAGTGGAAAGTATTTTGAGTCTTCATAACACAAAGAAATGAAGCATCTGGATAACAGATGTCTTGATTTCCCTAATCTCATAATTAGACATTGTACATATGTATCAAAATACTACACTGCACCTCATAGATATTCATGACTACCACATGCTGGTTAAAATGTATTTAAAATGTTGAATATTACAAATATTCTGAAAAAAAACCAACATGAAGAGAACAATTGCATTTATAATGGCATTTAGAAGAAATGTCTCAGAAATACACTGAAGAAACAGATCTACAAGGTATAAACATCGTTAGAATGGTTAAAAAGGGGTCAATAAATAGAAAGACACCTCACATTTATGGGCTGGAAGAAGTTTTATTATTAATATGGCAGCACTTCTCAAACTGACATATGGATGTGGAACAACCCAATCAAATCTGTTATGGTTTGGATGTGAAAGTGTTCTTCTAGAATTTCATACGTTAAAGGAATGGTACCCAGTTGTAGCACTGCCTTTGGAAGTTCCCTTCGGGGAAATGGACCAAACAGCAAGAGCAAGGTTATCTGAGCTTGTCCTTGTGGCTGAATCTTGTCCAGTGTCCCTGAATCTTTTTCTGTCTCCCAGCTGTGAGTTGAGTGGCCTCTGCCACATGCTCAGAACAGTGTGATGTTCTGTTTCATCATTGACTTCACTATGGGCTGAGCTTTCTGAAACTATAGGAAAGATCGGAAAACAAATCTTCATTTAGTTGTCCCTTTCAGATACTTTGTTTTGTTTTCTCTCTCTCTCCTTTGTTTCTTTGTTTGTTTCTTTGTTCTCTTCCTTCCTTCGTTCCTTCCTTTCCTTTTTTATTAAAATTTAAAATTTATTTTACACACCAAGCACTGTTTCTCCTCTCTCCTCCCTTGCTCCTCCCCCCATGTTTCCACTTTGCCTCCCACATCCTCCTCCATTCAGAAAGGGGCAGGTCTCCCATGGAAGTCAACAAAGCAAGGCATATCGAGTTGAGACAGGACCAAGCTCCTCCCCCTGCATCAAGGCTGGGCAAAGCATCCCAGCATGGAGAATAGATTTCAAAAAGTCAGCTCATGCCCCAGGGACTGGTTCTAATCCCACTGCCAGGGGCCCCACAAACAGACCAAGCTACACAACTGTCACACACTTGGAGAGGGTGTAGGTCAGTCCCATGCAGCCTCCCTAACTGCCAGTTCAGAGTCCATTAGCTCTCACTAGCTCAGGTCAGTTGTCTTTGTGGGTTTCCCCACCATGATCTTGAAACCCCTTTTTCATAAAATCCCTCCAACCTCTCTTCAACTGGATTCCCAGAGCTCGGCCCAGTTGTTGTTGGCTCTCTGCATCTGCCTTCATCAGTTACTGGATGAAGCTATCTGATGACAATTAGAGTATGGATGAAGGCTCTCTGATGACAATTATGGTAATCATCAATCCATCAGATGTTTTGTTATGACAATAAAAAGTGTAATATATATTTTGGAGATCAGCCCTCTGTCTGATGTGGAGTTGGTGAAGATCTTTTCCCATTCTGTAGGCTGTTGTTTGTCTTGTTGACTGTGTCCTTTGCTTTACAGAAGCTTCTCAGTTTTAGGAGGTCCCATTTATTAATTGTTTCTCTCAGTGTTTGTGCTGCTGGGGTTATACTTAGGAAGTGGTCTCCTGTGCCAATGTGTTAAGTGTACTTCCCATTTTCTCTTCTGTGAGGTTTACCTTGAGGCCTTTGATCCATTTGGACTTGAGTTTTGTGCATGGTGATAGGTATGAATCTATTTACATTCTTCTACATGTTGATATCCAGTTATACCAGCGCCATTTGTGAGTATGCTTTCTTTTTTCCATTTTATATTTTTTGTTTCTTTGTCAAAAATCAGGTGTTCGTAGATGTGTGGATTGATATCTGGGTCTTTGATTCAGTTCCATTGGTTCTCCTGTTTGTTTTTATGCCAGTACCAGGCTGTTTTCATTACTGTAGCTCTGTAGTAGAGTTTGAAGTCAGGAATTGTGATGCCTTCAGAAGTTTATTGTACAGGATTGTTTTGGCTATTCTGGGTTTTTTGCTTTTCTGTATGAAGTTGAGTATTGTTCTTTTGAGGTCTGTGAAGAATTTTGTCAGAATTTTGACGGGTGGTATGGGAGGTCCTTCTGCCTATGTGTTGCTTTGATTGGTTAATGACTAAAGGAACTGCATTGGGCCTATAGCAGCACTGTAGGGGAACAGAGCTAGGTGGGGAAAACTAAAAGAAATGCTGGGAGAAGGAAGGCAGAGGAAGAAGCCATGGAGCCACCAGTGACAGACGCTGGAAATTTTACCTGGTAAGCCACTGCCATGTGGCAATACACAGATTAATAAAAGTAGTTTAAATTAAGATTAAGAGTTAGTCAATAGAAGCTAGATCTAGTGGGCCAAGCAGTGATTTAATTAATACAGTTTCTGTATGATTATTTTGGTTCTGGGTGACTGGGACGAACAAGCAGTTCCTTGCAACAATTGGCACCCTTGTGGCCTACTAAATCCACATAAAACCTGAAAGGGTTTATGGTTGGAACTACAATGGTATCTGATTGTCTTCGAACCTCCAACTTTTGTTCTTGATTAATGAAAACATTCTTGGCAAATGCTTTCACTCTGGTCCATCTTATGTTGGTCCAAGAATTTTACCTATAGTGGCACAATACGAATGCACCTGGCTGTCCCTCTTAATCATGGCCTTGGTCCCGAAAATCAACAAAATAGAACCACAGTCCTATTCCATTATTACTAGCTGCAGTATCCAGGCAGATATTTAATATTTTAAAGTCAATGCTTTGGGCCCCGTGGGACACTCAGCTAAGAGCATCGAGGGGATGCTGAGAGGCAAGGGGCAGGGATGGTCAGTGACTCGCCTCACGGTGGACTGCCTGCCTACTCCCAAGATCCAATAAAGAGCTTTTGAACTGCAGCAACTTTAAGATACGCTATTGGAGCTGGGATTACCTCAGTTGTTGGCACCAGACTTGCCCTCTAATAGATCATCATGGAAGGATTTAAAGTGGCCTCTGTCAGTATCTACATACAAGTAGTGCACATAAACTTATGTAGGTGGACACACACACACACACACACACACACACACACACACTAATGTCTTTTTAAAAAGTTTGCACTTAAATGTATACCATCAAAATATCAAAAGCAACCCAATGGGAGAAAATATTTACAAATAAATTACCTTTCTGCTGGAGACCTATGTCCAGTATTTATAAAGAATGTTTATAGTCCAATGATATAAAGAAAAAAATTAGTCCATGGTATGCAAGGGATCAAAGTATCTGAATTTACACTTCTTTAAAGAACAGATGGAAGCAACTAACAAACCCAGGAAAAGATGATCCATGTTGTGAACCATTCAGGAAATAAAAATCAAAACCACGGTGAGCTGTCATTTTACACCCACTAGGATAGTTAGCCTTAATGAAAGTGGGCGTTGAAAACAAATGTCTGGAAACAGGGAGATGGCTCAGTGGGTAAAAGTGCTTGCTGAGCAAGCCAGATGATCTGGTGACCCGAGTTTGATCCCTGGAACTCATGTAAAATATCATATGAGGTTGTGCATATATGTAATCCCAGTGCTCTTAAAGTAAGATAGGAAGTAGGGATGGGAGAGTAAGCCTGGAATTGGGCCAGATAGCTGCCTAGAGTCTGCAGCGCAGGGAGACACTGTTTCCAAACAAGGTAAAGCAAGAGAACCAGCCCCAGAAAGGTTGTCTTCTGGTGTCCACATGTGGCCTGTGGTTCATGGATGCTCGTATTCACACACACACACACACACACACACACACACACACACACACACACGCATGTGAATACATAGGCACACACATGCACATTCACATGCACACACATACTAAATAAATAAATAATATTTTAAATAGGATTGCCTCAGTAACATGCTTCCGACACTGAGCAGTAATTAAAGGTTTGCTCAATAAAAATGTGTAGGCAAACTGATATGAGACTGATTTTTCAATCAAACGTAACAATGAAAACATAAAACATTGCAGTCCCTCTGAAAACTTAGTATAAAATGTTCTAAAATTTTATTCAGGTGATGACTATATAAATCTGTGATATACTAAGAAGCTATAGATTTGCAGTGTCTGAAAATAGAAACACGCTGTATAGTCCAGCCTGGCCGCCTGCAACCCAGGATTTGTTTTTGTTTTTTTTTTGTGTGTTTTTTTCCCTCAACTTCTGGTATATATGTTTCAAAGACTGAATTGTATTGTAGATGTGAAATATATCATATATCCTAAATGTTATTTCGAGGAGGAATGGTTTCTATGGGTTCTCTAAGATGCACAGCACACCCGAACAGCTCCAAGTACAACTTGAGATTTGCATTTATTCACATTTGGATTTCTATCGGTGGGTATTTGAATGGAGAATTATGGGAAGTTGATCTGGGAAGAGCTTCCTAAAGAACTCAACAGGACAAGCACAAGTGTCTGCGACGCCTGCATATTGTAAGTTAAGAAGGATGCCCGAGGAGTAAAGAATGGTTCTCATAGAGCTGGTGCCTGCTATGGATCTGTATCTGTAGCCAGGGAGAAGGTGCTGGAGAAAAGAAAACTGATTCCCTGGTTGCAAGGAATCTGTGAAGCTGCTTGTGGAGTTTAAAGGCAGGATTTTTATGAAGGTCACTCCATCAGAGCAGGCCTGAGGAATCTTTTGTAGCTTGTCATGGTTAGCTCTGTCTGTCAGCTTGACATAAACCCAGAGTCACCCGGCAAGGGGAAACCTCAACGGAAGAATTTCCCAGGTCAGGTTGGCTTGTGGCTTGGCTGTGAGGCATTTTCCTAATTGCTATTTGATAGAGGAGGGCACAGCCCATTGTGAGCAGCGCCATGCTTAGGAAGGCAAGCCTGGACTGTGTAAGAAATGTCTGCTGGGTGAACTGGTGGGAGCAAGGCGCAAACAGCGCTCTTCTGTGGTTTCCACTTCCGTTCAAGGTTCTTGCCTTTAGCTCCTATCCTGGATTCCCTCAGTGATGGACTATAATGTATAAACTAGATTAAACCCTTTCTTCTCAAAGTTACTTCTTGGTCAGAGCTAAACCAACTATGGAGAAGGTTCTAGCTCCTGCATTTTCAGTCTCTGAGATGTTTATATTGACCCATATTTTTTTGTGTGTTTTAAATACACACCAGCAATAAACACTTTAGCTTTCTAAAGTGTTGCTTTATTTCTTCTTTTTTTTTTTTCTGTGCTGGAGCAACTGGAATCTCACACATGCTGGGCAAGTGGCCTTGTGCTAGTTAAAAACACATCAACTAAAAGATATGCATATGCATGCATACACATGGCCAAATGCATTTCTATGTAATCTGTGGCTGAGCCTGATCAGAAAACAAGCCACATGTTCGTATTATTTGATTTTTGCTTTAGGTATAGGGCTTAGTGATTGATGTTGGGAATATAATTATTGTTAATTTTTTTCTCAGAAAGATGTAAGTTTTAAAAACAGCCAGATGCCTAGAAGCTATCTTTTGTGGGCAGAAAAATATTGGAAGGGAAAGGGAGAGGAGGCTGAGATGCTGGGGCCAGTTGATTAGAAAGAAATAATAGTAAATCTCAAGACTCTCTCCCTGGGGAGAGAAAGAGAGGACTGGCTGCCCTCAAGTCTGCAGTCTATGCTCATTTCTAAGAATCCTTGGGACAACCTGGTTGTCAGGAAGCCACCGTTTGCCTGCCAAAGTTCACATAGCATGTGGTCCTCCTCATCTTAGCGCTGAGACTAGACCCAAAGACTAAGAGATCAGTTGGAACATTGCAAACTCTTGAAAATCAGAACATTAGAAACATTGTGGTTATCAGCGGGCATGTGGGGCTATGATTTTCTTGCAGGCAAAGGACAACAGGGAAGCCATTTCTACACGTTGATAAAAGAAAATAAGATGTTAAAGCACTGTGATGGGTGAGAGGAGCAATTAGAAAGTCTGGGGCAGAACTGCAGATCAGTGTGTAGTCATACAAGATACACGTGGGGAAACTATATGTGATCATAAACAATTTGGCTGTGACAGTTAACGTAGAAATGTGTGTGGAAACCAACGTCCCTTACTTCAGACTAATGTCTTCTCTACTTTACAAGTGTCATACAGGCTGGCCCAGTGGCTACTCGTTTTTATTATAAATGAAATGAGACTGCATTTCAGTTGTTTGTCCTTCAGATTTCAGAGTTCCATAGTATGCAACTGTGACAACAAAAAGTGACGTTAAAAACATCAGTGAAGATGTTTTCATTTCTAAAATTAAATTCAAAAACTCAAAACTTCATTTCGCATTCGTGTGTGTGTGTGTGTGTGTGTGTGTGTGTGTGTGTGTGTGTGTGTGTGCTGGGGGCACATGAGTTCCACAGGTACACTCTATGGCACACATGTCGAGGTCAGAGGTCAATATTTAAGAGTTTGTTCTGGCCTTTAACTTTCTTTGAGATAGGATATCAATTGTTTCTGATTCTGGACTTTGAACTCCAAAGCTGACCCGTGAGCATCCAACAGAGGCTCCTGCCCCTGTCTGTACCATAGGAGAGGAACTTGATTACAGGTACACACTGCCATTCCAGGCTTCTTATGTGTGTTCTGGGGATCCCAACTCAGACGACCACACTGTGCAGCCATTGCTTTTACACACTGAGCCATCTCTCTCACCCAAGAGTTAAATGTTTTAAAATTCCAGCATGAAACAACAGAACCTGACAGCCAATTGGCTTCCTTCTGACCCCATATTAAAGGGTGGGTTCTTCATCATGGGAATGGAGGACACAGGAGATTATCAATTTTTCTTACATTTCAAACCGAAGTTAGTTCCATTCTCCTTGACCTCTTTCATATTCTCTAAACTATTTGAAAACATATGCATAGAATAATAAATTTAGATCCCCTTGCTAAATTGCCAGTGCCTTGCTGAAATAGAAACATCAGGACTTTTGAGTCTCAGTCAACAAAGGATGCATGGTCTTGGGTGGTTTTGAGTATTTTATCTAAGAGGGTGCTGCTGTGGAGTTAGAGAAACAGATTTGATTTTGAAATCTGACCTTGAATTCTGGTTCTACCATTCATTGCTTGGCAGACTTAATTAAATTTCCTGAAGTTCAGATTCTTATTACCAAGGTGAGAACAGATGATAACACAAGGTTGCCCTTCTGCATGTTAGTTAATCACTGACTGACCCATAAATCGCATTTTCTGTGGGACGGGATATCTAGCCACACACACATTTTATTCTGGTTTTTCCCGCATGGTTGTAATCTTTCTGAATTTTTTATGACTGCTTAACCACTCTTCCTTCCTCCATCCCTCCCTTATTTTTGTTTTGAATACTTTATTATCAGAATTAAACAAAAAGACAAAACAATTAGGAAGTGAGGAGAAGGAGGGGACTTTTTTTTCTGCCTTAAGACACAAGAAAAGGAAAGAAGGAAAAAGCCACCAGACATCATAGGAGAGAGAGAGAGAGAGAAAGAGAGAGAGAGAGAGAGAGAGAGAGAGAGAGAGAGAGAGAGAGAGAGAGAGAGAATGAATGCCAGGTGAGAGAGGGCCAGTCAGGACCTCTAACTCTGCCAATGGCCAAGCTAGAGCTTGGCATAGATGAGGACGAAGTGACAGGGGGTGGGAAAGCCCAGTGCTGTTCCTAAAATAATTCTCACATTTGAAGGTGATGAGGAACTCTCTCTCTTTTTCTCTCTCTCTCCCTCCCCCTTCTCATTCTCTTTCTCTTCCTGTCTTACTCTATCACACCAAAAAGATGGATTTTCCTGATGGGATTTTGACTCATAATACAACCATAAGCAGTGTTCTCTTTTTCCTGATCTCAGTCACTCAGTCATTCAGCAGTGTGGTGTTTATTATCCATGAGTCTGGGTCGTATCTGTTGTTGCTATACTTCTCATTATCTCAGGAATACCTTTTCTATTCTCAAATAAAAAAAAGGATGTTACATACCCAGTGCCCATCAGCTGCACGCTAGGAATGGGAAGGTATTTCTGTGGGCATACCACCTTTGTTCTCCCACAGTTCCTCTCGTCGGAATTGTCTCCACAGTCGTTTTCTCCATTGCATTCTAACTTTCTGGGAATGCAGCGCCCTGGTCAAGAAAGTTCACCACAGCATCATCACCCGGCTATCAACTAGGAAAGCATTCATTAAGGTGAAGCACAAATGCTTTACACATCAAGAGAAAGTTGAGGGCTAAGTATAGGAATGCATTAAATGAAGCGATAAACTGATGTCCCCTCTAGGGCTTGAGAGTCTAAGAGTCACCATAGGACAATTTAGTTGCTGTTGGGCTATTTTCAATAATAGAATTTTCTTCTCTGTCTTTTTCTGTTTGAAGAAGAGAATTTAAAATTACATTATAGTGAGCTTTCTGTAAAGATACTGGTTTGAAGAAAGTTGGTAGTTGGTTCAGAATTTTGTTGTGATCTCTATGGCAGAGTCTAGATTAATTTTGTTTAAAAACTCTTATAAGTATGTGCACACAGCAATCTACTTGTGCAAACAATACATTTCCAAATCTCTAAAAGTTTTTGTAGAGAGGAAGAAGCCAGACACTTAACAGCCATCTCATGTACTTCTTACTGCAGATTACAAGGCTGACAAGTGTAGCCTGCGACCAGTGTCTCACATACAAACATTTATAAATGATTTGACTAAATAAATGCTTGAGGGAGGAATTTGAGTATCTTCTGAATTAAAATTTCTATTGTTACAAAAGATTCCTGAAAACTCAAAGTTTCACATCTTTTGGTTAAAAATTTCCCTTTAGAAGGTAAAGTATATTCTAAATAATTCTTTAGATTGTTCAAGATCTTGTCTTATGTTCAGACAGCTATTATAATCATGGCTATGAGCATCATAATCATACAAAACCAAAATATGGGTGTGGATTCCGTCAATTTTAAGATATAGAGGAGGTTACTTTTAGAAAACTATATCTCTAGGGGTTTGTTGTATATTTTTAATCTTGTTTTAAGTTATTTAACTTGAAACAAAGAAGAGTGTCATTTTGACTCATGGTATATATTTTTAAATTCTGTTCTTGGTTCTAACAGATTGAAGAAGAATCCAGTTTTGGGTAGTGCTTCCTTTTATAAGGGCTTTCTATGTTCCTACATAGTGGTACAGATACTCTTGGAGCACATGGTTCTTATTTGCCAAGCTTTGATACTTCTAGACATTGGAAGGGACCTGCCAATAAGTGCTGAGATGAAAGAGGAGAGACACCTTTTGAGTGATGTTTAGTAGGCAAGCTGGGACACAGCTGAGGATGACTATAGAAAATACTGACTCAATGCAATAAAAACTAGAAAGAATGTGGCTTTATAAACCATTAATATAGCCCATACCAAAGTAGGGGTGGGGAAGGTGAAGAGCAGTTTGAATGTTGCATAATCTCTTGAGGTCAGTGCATACCTATGCAGTAGTCCCCTTTTTCTGTGAAAAACAAGTTTTAAGACCCTCCCGCACCCAAGACTACAGGGAGCACTAAACCCTGTAATTCATATCTTGCCTATCTTAAGCATCTATCATATGCTTTGTCTGAAACTACAGTTTGAGATGCAACAGCAAAGCTAGCGATAGTTTACTTTCCCTTCTTTACGAGTTAGTGACTGTCCTAGGTCCGAGCATCCTCAGCATATGATTTTCTTGAGTCCCTAAAGTTGAGAACTTTCGCCTTGGCAATTTATGCTTCTCCTTGGCTCACATGAATCACCATTGCTACAACCTTTGTATTTTGTGGCCATTAATAAGGAAAATAAGGGTTTGTGAACAGGTGTACTGCTACAGCTCACTGGCATGTTGATCTTATAACTGAGATGACGGGCAGGTGGCGTCTGTTACGTATATGCTGTAAGAAGAGGTGATCGATACGCTGGGAAGGACAGAGTGGGGTGGCACACAGTTTCCTCATTCCACTCTGACATGGAATTTAAAAGTTAAAATTATTTATTTCTGGAATTTTTCATTTAACATATCAGACCGTGTTGACCATGAGTGGCTGTAATCACTAAGTGAAATTGTAGAGAAGAGGACTGTTAGTTGGAGCCATATAGTCATTTAGAAATTGTATACCTTCTTTTCTCCTTGGACTTTGTGTATTATTGTGATTGTATATTATTTTATAAATATTTTAAAGACTAGCTAAATATATTATTCAATGCTAAGGTTAGAACCTTGAGAGATAAGTTGGCATAGTACATTGCAACTAAGGCCATGGTAAGACATGTATTGTCATGCAAGGTATCCTGTCCTTTTGGGACAGGATAAAGAGTCTAATTCTTTGTTAAGTAAGGGATTAAGTGTCACCTCAAATCAGACAATGTCCATCCAACCTCTCTGTTAATATTAGGTAGTTTTTGCAAAGTACAGTAGCATATCATTTAACAACCAAAAAAGCCATTGCATCACCCATTCCGAAAGGATGCCAACCATATTGTTGCCAGGGATTTATCAACTGGGAGCTGGAATATGGAGATATTGAGCGCTCAGGGTAATGTGGCTTGGGCAGCACAGAGTTCAGGCTCATATCAGCTTACCAACAATTACAGACGTTGCAACAATTGGGATGTTTTAATTATTAATTTTATTACACTTTATTTAATTAGTTTTTGTTGGAGGTGTGATGACACACCAGCCATGGTGGGCACATGAGGTCAGGAGACAATGTGCATGAATTGATTTTTTCTTTCTCTGCCATGTGATTCTCAGAGATTGAACTCTGGCCATCAGGCCACTGAGCCATCTAGCCATTCCAATTTCTAAACAGTGGCTGTGGACATAGCACTGTTGACCTGGAAACCAGCGCCTGCAATTGCTGACTTGTCTGAAATTAGCCATTGTGTGCTAGTAATCAGTATGTGAATCTAAGACTTTTGTAGGCGTGTGAACATTTGATTTGCGCCAATCTCTTCTATAACTATTTCATAGGTTTATCATCTGTTGAAATGAGTCTCTCTCAGTTGTTCACTATAGTAACTGCATTGAAAGCCTGAAATAGTTGCCTTTCAGTTTTAAACTTGGATTTTAGGATTTTGGATATACTGTGCAAGTCTGGATTATTCTCAGCCATTCCATCAAGGTTTTTATTATCTCCCTGCCTGTGTTAATTTGTGATGTGACCTCGTCACTGGGGTACAAGATATACTCCCCTACCCAACATCTACCCTCATTTTCTGGCTTAGGAAAAGCCTGACGTCAGCATTACCATCTATATTTAGAAAAAGCTGGCAAACATGAAGGTTGGAAGCAGTGTGTAAAGAAGAAGGAATTTTAGTTCTAAGGTCTTAAGTCAATTATCTATGACATTTAAAATTGGCTAGTTACTTTCTGTATACCCAGAGTACACAGAAGCAATGTGGGGTTTATCCCTCTGAAATGTAATTTTTTTCTAAGTGAAAGTCAGATATTTATGTGGGAGTTCAATGAACTATGGTTTATATGCTAAAATTGACCTGCATTCATTTTTGTAAATACAGTTTTACTGAAACACAGTCATGCTCATATATTGATATAAGAGGATTGATGATACAGGCTAATTGAGAGGTACCAACAAGGTAAACCGCACATATCATAAAGCTGATATTGACCATTTCTATGTTCACTAAAGCATTGATAGAAATGGGATCTGTACTGTCCAAAGTGATGAGCTAATAATTAACAGTGAGTACCTATAAATAAAGTATTCAAGATTTGACAAAATTGTAATATAACTTAAATATCAGTTCTTAGAAATCTCAGCATGCATTATACTTGAACATTGTTAATATCTGAACCAATATGATATCTCATTATTGTGGCATGAGGACAGCCTTTGGAACCAATTGTGAAAATTCATCTTATTTAGGATTCATCTGCCATAATATCCCAATAGTCTTTTCCTAACAAACAATTAAAAGTATATCTTAAATATATCTTCATCTGTCACTTCTTATTTAACTATGCTTTTATATTTATTTATTTATTTATTTGGGGTGTGTGCATGTGTCTGTGCCTGAGGATGGGCACTCATGTGCTATCCACACATGCAGAGGCCAGAGCAAATGTCAGCAGTCAGTTCTCTCTATCTTTGCAGTTCTAGGAACTGAACTCATGTTGCCAGTCTGGGTGACAAGCACCTTTATTCACTGAGCTGTCTTTATGGTCCCCAAACTGCCACTTCCTTTCAATTATTATCATTATAGATATATGTTTATTAATATCCCATTTGTTAAATTATCTGCTTGAGTCTTTTCCTTTGTCCTCCTTTTTCCCTTTCTACCACCATAACAAAGCACGGATCCGAACACTATTACCTGAGCAAATGAGCGAGGTAACCGGTCAAGGGGATTGTGTCTGGAAAGCTGTAATTTGACACCTGAATGCCTGGGTAATGTGTAGCATAACAACACCCCACCTCCTCGTGCTTATAGTGGGGAGGGACTTTTCTTTCCTAGCTTTAGCCGACACTCAGTAGTTTTAGTGGAGACTGAATATTCTAGCAGAGTATCTTACCACTGTCACAGAGGAATTTATTCTTGCAATCGATCTCTTCAATGTTGCAGAGCTTGGATGGGACACATGGTCGAAAGGTCACCAGGGGCTCTGTGCATGGTTGCCCTCCAAACTGACTGGGGCGCAGGATAGATCTAACTTTAACCTGAAAGGAAAGTAGAGGAGGGGGAATAATTTCAAAGCAAGGTCAAGGTTAAAGTGAAAAGTAGCGGTACATCCTTGTTTGAAATACTTAGCCCCTAAGGAACTAGAGCACATCCATCTGTAAACATATAGAAAGACACTAGGGTGTGAAGTTTGTAAGGGACTCAGCACAGTTCTCAGAAACTGTTCTCTACAAGTGAGTTTCAGTTTCTTTTCTCTCTCCCTAATGTGCAGTTGTTGGGAACACAGGATTCTGGCTGAAGTTGACATGGGTCATATGATGTGGCCCTTCCAGGAAAGAGTATGAGCAGGGTAAATATTGCAGCTGGAAAAATAAACAAGCTGTGCACCTTTCCCATGGGTAGAGAGGGTTTAGGGGAAAAACAAAGAGCCAGGGTTTTGATTTATCTCCCTTATTTCTGTTTAGTTTTAAGCACTAAATGAAAACTGAATTTCTTAGTATTTCTTTTTGCTTTCAGAAGAGTCGGGAGGCATAGGCAGTGGATAAGTATGATATGGTCACTGGAACTCATGTGTGATTTAGACTATCTGTGTATGCTTGTAGCTCACATACCTGTTTTTCAATACAAGGGTCACAGTCTGACCATGGCCCATAGTCTCCAAGGACACAGTTGATGGGGCATGTCTGCACATTACACTCTCTGGTCTCCTGCTTGGTACAAAGCTGGTCACAAAAGTTTTGCCGATAGTAATCATTCACTTCTATTTGTCTGTAAGAGTGAGAAAAGCTACCCTGAGTCTGTGTTTTCACAGCACCTTCAAAGCAACAACAAAATTGATTTGACAACAAATCGATCATATAGAATTAGCTACCAAGAGTAAAAGAAAAACTTTTCATAGAGAAATCAGGAAGGTTGGTTTATATATAAGATGGTACACCACGTTGAGTATGGGAGTTCAAAGGAGAGAATTTTGACAGGGATGGCAGATCATTAACCCATGTGAGAAACCCTTCCAAGTGTACAGATCTGTTTGACTGTGCAGGTTGTTCATAAATTATCCTGTGCTTGAAAGATGCCAATATATATAAATACAATGACTGGGTTGGATTAGGATATTGACATAAGGGAGAAAAATGCACAAAACTCACATAAAGTCCCTAAGTAGCAAAACAAAGGATGTAAGAAGGAAGAGTAAATCTTAGAGGCTAAAGAGAGCTTGGGTATCCAGGGCATAGCTTGACTGTGATTGACTGAAAGGGATTGACTCCATTTGGTAGTCAGTTGAGAACTACAGAAGAACTCTTGAACAGTGGGGTCTCTTCTCACACTTCATGGACTGTTTATTGGAAGTCAATTGGTAAATTTAATGAAATTCAAAAAAATATTTTTCTAAAAGAGCTATAATAGTAAGAAAACATTAAACACGATTTTCTCCCTTAAGTTATGTGAGCACTACCATTGTATAGAACATTAATAGAAACAAGCAAGATGTATAGGCTAGTAATCTGAAGTGTGAAAAGACTGAAGTATTAAATACTAGCAGGTAAGCACAGTTTCCTTGCCATCATGATAATGCCAAGAATCAAGCAAATGCCTATTAGTGCTGCTCAGTTGAGGTTTTGTACACTCTGTTTAATGACTATAAATTGTCTATAATTAACTCACTAACTGTAGGCAAGTAGAGTTATGTACTAACTAAAAAGAAACTGAATCAAGTTTCTTTGAAATTCTTTAATTTTGCAAAAATAACAAAAGCAGACTTCATTTTAACTTCAGGTAGGACAGAACTGAAATTCTGTCTCAAGTTCCAAGTTCTCATTTGAGATATAATGGTCCTTCATTCCATGGTGTGATCTATTTGATATTACCTACTCCATCTTTGAGATGTGTCAGAGCATGAAGCATTCATATCTTGTACTCACCGCTGTCTGCTCTGGGTTCCGGAATTGCAAGACTTAGAACAGCTGGACCAGTGAGTCCATGGGTAGTGGTCACAAAAACAGGCTTCGCTCTTGTCAATCAGCGTGATTAGTAAAATGAAGGTCAAGGTGAGATGTTTAGCCATGTCTTGACAATTCCTAGGCCCTAAAACAGAATAGCATAGGTATTCAGTGCCATTAGGGGATAAAACTTTAGAAGTAATGCTGAGTTACAGATTCATATGATTATGGAAAATACTTCTCTTTCTCTGCTTTTCATGGGATAGGATAATACATAAATTCATATATGAATACATATTGTGTTATTTTTAGAGATTTTAGCATAAAGATGAACAGAATTGTGACCTCCTTTATAGTCCAGTAACTAGTGAAAATGCACAAGACAAATTATGTAATATATATTTGCAAGACATTTAATTCATTAAAATATTGAATTTTTTGTGTAAAGGGATTCATTTGCTGTTGAACTATACATAAATATTTTAATTGATTTTATTGAGCTATATATTTTTCTCTGCTCCCCTACCTTCCTCTCCCCTCCCTTTCAATCCTCTCCCATGGTCGCCATGCTCCCAATTTACTCAGGAGATCTTGTCTTTTTCTACTTCCCATGTAGATTAGATCCCTATATGTCTCTCTTAGGGTCCTCATTGTTGTCCAGGTTCTCTGGGATTGTGATTTGTAGGCTGGTTTTCTTTGCTTTATGTTTAAAAATGACTTATGAATGAGTACATATGATAATTGTCTTTCTAGGTCTGGGTTACCTCACTCAATATGATGTTTTCTAGCTCCATATATTTGCCTGCAAATTTCAAGATGTCATTTGTTTTTCTGCTGTGTAGTTCTCCATTGTTTAAATGTACCACATTTTTCTTATCCATTCTTTGGTCAAGGGACATTTAGGTTGTTTACAGGTTCTGGCTGGAGAAACAATGAGAAACAATGTTTCTATGAACATAGTTGAGCATATGTCCTTGTGGTACGATTGAGCATCCTTTAGACATATACACAAATGTGGTATTGCTGGGTCTTGAGGAAGGTTGTTTCCTAATTTTCTGAGAAATTGCCATACAAATATTCAAAGGGGCTTGCACTTCCACCAGCAATGCAGAAGTGTTTCCTTTTCTCCACAACCTCTCCAGCATAAGTTGTTATCATGTTGTTGATCTTGGCCATTCTTACAGGTGTAAGATGGAATCTCAGAGTTGTTTTGATTTGCATTTCTCTGATGACTAAGGATGTTGAGCATTTCCTTAAGTGTCTTTCAGCTGTTTTAGATTAGATTCCTCTTTTAGATTCTGTTTTAGATTCTGTTTAGGTCTGTACTCCATTTTTTATTGGATTATTTTTTCTTTGATGACCAATTTCTTGAGTTCTTTGTATATTTTGGAGATGAGACCTCTGTCTGATGTGGGTTTAGTAAAGATCTTTTCCCATCCTGTAGGCTGTTGTTTTGTCTTGTTGACCGTGTCCTTTGCTTTACAGAAGCTTTTCAGTTTCAGGAAGTCCATTTATTAATTGTTTCTCCCAGCGTCTGTGCTACTGGGGTTATACTTAGGAAGTGGTCTCCTGTGCCAATGCATTCAAGTGTACTTCCCACTTTCTCTTCTATGAGGTTCAGTGTGGCTGGCTTTATGTTGAGGTCTTTGATCCATTTGGACTTGAGTTTTGTGCATGGTGATAGATATGGATCTATTTTCATTCTTCTACATGTTGATATCCAGTTATGCCAACACCATTTGTTAAATATACTTTCTTTTTTCCATTTTATATTTTTTGTTTCTTTGTCAAAAATAAGATGTTCATAGGTGTGTGGATTAATATCTGGGTCTTCGATTCAGTTCCATTGGTCCTCTTGTCTGTTTTTATGCCAATACCAGGCTGTTTTCAGTACTGTAGCTCTGTAGTAGAGTTTGAATTCAGGGATTGTAATGCCTCCAGAAGTTCTTTTATTGCACAGGATTGATTTGGCTATCCTGGTTTTTTGCTTTTCCATACAAAGTTAAGTATTGTTCTTTTGAGGACCAAGAGCATGCGAGATCTTTCCACTTTCTGGTGTCTTCAACGTCTTTCTTCAAAGATTTAAAGTTCTTGTCATACAAGTCTTCCACTTGTTTGGTTAGAGTTAACCCGAGATATAAAATATTGAAATTTTTATAATATATTTCTCAGAATAACCACTCATTTTATGCTGCGGTACCCTGGGTAGATTCATTGTTTCATATTTCTGGGGACTGAGGGAAAAGTCTAGGCTACTACTCAGGAAAATGTAAAGGGAGTTCATTGCCTCACTCCTCTACAGCTGGTTCATAGCAAGTTAGAGGTGGAATGCATCCTAGAGACCTCCAGGTCAGTAAATTGAATAATTTCATCTATAAATAGATAGTTAGGGATGAGTGAAGAGGGGAGGCAGGAATGGGAGGCAAAACGATATGGGAATGGAAAGGGGTGAGAGGGGAATTATGGGGAGGGAATGCTAAGGGCCATTTGAGGGGTTGTATGGAAAACTACTGCAGTCAAAGCTTTCTAAAATATATTCATATATGAAGGTGAGCTAAATAATATCACCAAATAATGTGGGAGATAGAGCCCCAACTGGACATTTCTTGTCACCAAATGAAGCTTCCAGTACATGTAATGGGTTTTATTAAATTGAGTCCTTAGCCAAAGGGGTTGCATAGGAACCTCCAAACAACCTAGGCCCTTTGCCGAGGCTATTTATGGCTCTCTTCAAACTTATGGTAACGCCCTATTGCTGAAGACAACACCTACCCACTCAATGAACATGGAGAAGTTGAGCTGGTGCCTACCTAGAGCCTTCACTTCTATGAACTAGTGTTCACGGTACTGGAGGGAGCTCTGCAGACTACAAAAGGGGAAACATCAACACAAGCCAGCTACAAACCCTTTGATCTTCAAGACTGTCCAGCCTGCAAGACACACTGGTAAAACAGCCAACCAATATCTGATTTGAGTTAAGGTCACTCTGTGAGATGGAACACATACCCAACGCTGTTTGAATGGTCAAGAACCTTAAACTCGATAAGACAGAGTTCTAAGGGTAAAACCAAATACTACTGTTCTGCTAAAGGAATGTAACAATAAAGAGAGTCCTAATAAAATTCTGCTATACCTATAGATCTGTGTTTTGCTCAGCCATCATCAGAAAAGCTTCCTCCTGTGGCAGATGGGAGCAAATATCGAGACCCAAGCCAGACAATATTCAGAAAAGTTGCAAACCTTGAAACATTAAACACCAAATGGGGTGTCACCATCAAATCCTTCCCCTTAGGGTTCAGAGAACTCTGTAGAACAGGAGAGGGGAAGAGTTTAAGAGCCACAGGGACTCGAGGACACTAAGAAAACAAGGTCTTCTAACAGGATCAATGCACATATGAACTCAGAGACTGAGGCAGCATGCACAGGGCCTGTTTGGTCTGCCCCAGATGGCATCCTAGAGCTGAAAGGAGATAAGGACACATGCTTCCATCCCTAACCCAAAAGCTAACTCAAATTGATAACCACTTGCACACAAAAATTTGGTTTTCTCCAAGGAAGGCTCACCAGGGGAACAAACAAGCCCCTAGGAGTAGGTCTCATGCCCAGAAGGAGATGACCAACACAAAATGAACTCAGCATCATCTTTGGAGTTTGTCTTACAATGTTAAGTTAAAGCATTTTTTCCTTTCTAACTTATACGTCCTTTTCATATATATTGTGGCTTCTGGTTTTGGGTTTTATGGGATTTCTGATTGTGTGAACGTGTGTGTGTGTGTCTTGTGCTTTTCTGGCTCTTTTTTTGCTGTTTTTGTCATCTTGTGATTTGTTTGTTTTTTATCTATTCTATTCTATTCTATTCTATTATGTAGATGACTGTTCTCTGAGGAGAGTTGGAAAGGGTGTAGATCTGAATAGGAGGGAGGTGGAGAGAATTGGGATGAGTAGAGGAAGAAGAAACCATAATCCGAAAATATTGTATGAAAACAATCTTTTTTAAATTAAAGAAAAAACAGAAACAAAGAGGAAGGAGCTTTCAGGTCATACTTCTCTGCATCATTGACCATGAAGTTCAAGGCTGTACAATTGAGTTAGCATGACAAGAACTCAATCACGACCCTTGATTCTTGGGTGAGGTGCATCCTTTTGCTGACTTTCTAGCAACCCTGATTATCAGATTACTGGACCATTGAGATTTCCCGAGTTATACTACCCTAAACATAAGAAGATTTTACAAGTCTAATGTTAGAATAAAAGCCATGACACACATGTTCTACTGGTGTGCTGTGGGGCCTTGAGTATCTGGGAGTTGTTTACAGAGTCATCACTGTTCTCTGGTATTCACAATTTGCTATTAACATACAACATGCATACAAAGCTCCTGCAATTAACACAGCCACTTTCATCTAAAACAAAAAGGGGACATTCATTTAGCTCCTTTGTGTCTCAATTTATTTATCTGTAAAATAGGAATAATAGTTTAACTCTTGCTGTATGTCAGTAAAAAGCTTATATAAAATGCTTAGAACATGTTTAGCATAGAATCGCCATGTAACAAATATTGCATTATCAAATTGACAGCTTGAAGAGTACTGCAGACTTAGCAACTATCAGTCATGCATCTCTTCCAAAATTAGGACCGCTCCAAATCACAGCACATGAAGACTGAAAATGTGTTCTGATATTAAATAAAGCTATTTGTGTGCCACTTTATTTTTCTTTTATATAATCTGTCCTAACATATATATTATTTTTAAGTAAATTTAAATAAGTTTTAAGGCATTTGTTTCATAAACAAATTTATCCCACTTTAACGGAATATAAAAGGTCCTACCAGGGAAATTTGTAGTTCTAAGTGCCTATATTAAAACAAAAAATTAGAACAATCTCAAATAAGCAACCTCACGATGCAATTAAAGACACTGGGAAAACAAGAACAAACCAAACTTAAATTTAATGCTTGAAAGACTATTTCAGGTTGACAACCTCCTAACCAAATTAAACAAACAAGAGAGAATATGCAAATTAATAAAATCAGAGATGAGAAGGGAGACATTACAATAAATACTAAAGAAATCAAGAAACTCATGAGGGCATAACTTAAAAATGTATATTCCATGAGACTGGGAAATCTAGAAGAACTGGATAAATTTTAGATGCATATGAACTATCAAAGTTAAATCTAGATGAAATAAATAATTTAAGTAGCACTATAGCAATTAATGATATTGAAGCAGAAATTCTAAAAATCCCACTCCAAAAAGCCCAGGCCCATGGATCCAGGGTGGAATTATACCAGACCCTCAAAGAAGATCAATCACCAATACTTGCCAAATATTTCCACAAAATAGAAAAGCAAGAGGTACATCCAGGTTCTTTTCTATCCTGATTCCAGTTCCAGGCAAAGACCACCAATGCCACCACCACCAAAACCCAAGATTACAGACAAATCTCCCTGATCAACATAGATGAAAAAAACCCAATAAAATACTTATCAACCAAATTGAAGAGCACATCAAAATGTTCACCCATCATATATCAAGTTGGCGTGATCTCAAAAAATGTAACTCATCACATAAATGAACTCAAAGGTAGAAATCACGCTTCAATCTCTATAGAAACAGAAAAGGCCTATGACAAAATTTAATATTCCTTCATGATAGAAGTACTGAAGAAATTAGGGATGCAGGGAACATATCTCAACTTGTTAAAGGTTAGATGTTGCAAATCTGTAGCTATCAATGTGTTAAATGGAGAAAAACCCGAAAGCTTTCTCACATCAGAAACTAGACAATGGTGCTCATTCTCAGCACTTCTATTCAGTACAATGCTTGATATCTTAGCTAGTGTTATACGACAAGAGAAATAAATAAATGGGTTATAAATCGGAAAGCAAACATCAAACTACCCCTATTTAGAGATATCATGATTCTATACACAAGAGACCCCAAGGACTCCAGCAAAACGAATGCTTTCGCCAAAGTGGAAGGGTAAAACATTATCATTAAAAACTCAGTAGTTTCAATGTATACCAATAAGAAACAGAATGAGGTCAGGCGTGGTGGCATGTGCCTTTGATCCTAGCACGTGTGAGGCAAAAACAGGAGGATCTCTGAGCTTGAGGTCAACCTGCAAGGTCAACCTGCTTGGCCTACATAGTGAGTTTCAAGACTATTAAGGCTACATAAAGAGACCATACCTCAAAAACAAAACAAAACAACAACAACAACAAATCAAAAAGAAAGGAAACAGGGAAACAATCTCATTAACAGTAACCTCAAAAATTATCTTGGAATAAACTTTATCAAGGAAGTAAAATCTCTTTATTATTAACATGTCCAAATACTGAAGAAAGAAAAAAAAACTGAAAAGGATACTAGAAGATGGGAGACCTGATATGGTTATGCATTGGTAGGATTAATATCATAAAAACGTGTGTTCTAAGAAAAGCAATTGATAAAGTCAGTGCAATTTCATTCAAAATTCCAACTCAATTCTTCACAGAAAGAGAAAAAAGTCTTTAAAGTCATATGGAGAAGTTTGGCCCTCAGTATACATCCTGTGTAGCAGCCAGGCCAGCTGAATCTGCTGGCCCACCGTCTGGATGCAGCAGGCTATATTGACATTGCTCCTTGTTGCCCACCAGAGCTGGTTAGAAAGACCCTGCATATAAGATATAGAAACATACAAAGAAATTTAAGGCATAGCCAGGTAGAAAAACCTCTGCTGACATTAAAACAGATGTACACTCGTGTTTCTGTTTGAAAAATGTATGGAATTAATGAAAAAGTCTGAAACTTGGGATAATTTCTACCTCTCTTCAGTGACCACCCCCATTCCTCTGTTTAACGGGTGTTCAGGAGAGAGAAAATTCTGCCCTGTATCTGCTTACACAAATGTATGCATGCACACACACTAAAGATGTATAGTGGAAGAAATCATATGACACTGCTTAGCTTTCTCAAGAAATTATACACTTTAAAGATCTTCCTGATTAATAGGGAGATAGTTATATTGCTTATTTTTGTTTGTTTTTTCTGATACTGTAAATTGAATTTAAGGCTTCATATGTGTTAAGCAAATGTTCTAGCACTGTTTCATGTCTCCAGAACTCCTTTTATTTATTATCTAGAGACAAGGTCTCACTAAGTCACTCTTTGTAGCCTCGAACCCTCTTAACTCTGCACCTCGACTGGACTTGAACTTAGGGTCCTCTTGCCTCAGACTTCTGGTGGATAATACTTATTACAAGCTTGGGTCACCATGCTAGCTACTTCTTTTTGTTGTTGCTGTTGACTGCACAGCTTTATACCATATGGATACACTAATTGCACCGAACCGTTATAATCACTGTGGAGATTCAGTACAAGCAATTGCAGTAACTTTGTAATTAGGTGCTAGCATATTTCAGATGTATATACATGGAGATAGCAAGTATGTTCTTTGCAGCAGAACTGTTCTGTCAAGCCATTTTTAAATATACAAGTTTTAATCTTGCCCAATTATCCTACTGAATTATAGTTCTTTTAACTGTCTCAGAGGGTTAGTTTCTGATTATACTTTAATGTAATGAATTATAGTTCTTTTATCTGTCTCAGAGTGTTAGTTTCTGATTATATTTTAATGTAATGAGCTTATATTTCTTAGTTGTGATAAAAGGATATGTCAAGAACAATACTACGGGACTACTTATTTAATAAATCTTATTTTAAGCCAATAGATAAGGCTAAATGGTTTCCCCAGAAATGAGGACTTCCTGTTAAGAAGTTGCTCAACCCTTTTATCTTCTCTGCCAGATCAGAGGAAAGGGCTGGCGTCAGCAGCCAGATCCACTGCCATATGCTAAATATGTCCTTAACTGTAAATGGTAATCTACCTGCTTATGCATATCTGATGCTGCTGGGCAGTGGACAAATAAGTAGATTCAAATAAGTAGAAGCCATTGTCACTGACTGCAGAGGGTAGGCGGATGCTGAAGATCCTACCAATGCTTTTGTCTCCTTTAATCCAATTCATAAGCTGCTGTAGCCCTAGCCTATTTGAATTATAAAAATGGGTCTTCTTTATAGACTCCTCTACTTGCCTACTCATATTTCCTGCCCCCACCCCACCCCCAGCATCATAGTAGCACAGGGATGACAGGCAACAGACAGAATCTGGGTGAGCATCAGAGTAAATGCTGCAAGGTCACACTCTTGGCAGAGACATACACACACCTTTCAGAATTTCCCTTTATAGGAAAGAGAAAACAAATTCTTAAATCTTCTGTGTAATTAGCACGCAAATGATTGAGATAAGTGGAACTGCATGACATTATCAGACCTGTTCTTAGCAAATGCTATCTGCCTTGATTTATAGAAGCTTGAAATCATGGCTGCATTTCATCGCAATTATCATCAAAACTCCCAGGACAAGGTTCATAGAGAATATTCCGACTTGTTATTTAGTTACAATGTTTTTCTGGGGAGAAATTTGGGCAGCAACGAAAAAAAGATGGTGATACCAAAACTAATTTGATGAGCTGGTAGTAACATAGCTGGCTGGCAGCATCTCCTTTGATAGCATTTTTAAACCAGAGGCAAGGGTGTCATGGGCCCACCTGGACTTGAAGCTAAGACTTCACCTCTTTCTCTGCAGAGCTAAACTTTTCCAATCATCTAAACAACTCGCATTCTCTCATATGCTGTTGATAACATTTTTGTTTTGATGAAAAGTCATTGGGTTTGGGGTGTCAGTCCGTGGCATGGCATTTGACTACTTGCCTGGCATGCATGTGCAAGACGCTGGGTGTGCCCATCAAGCACTAAAACAGATAAGCTAGAAATAAAGGTGATTTTGTGTTAAAAGGCCAATTCTCACTCAAACAAAGAGAAGTATTTCTTTAAT
This sequence comes from Ondatra zibethicus, assembly GCA_004026605.1. Classification (NCBI taxonomy): domain Eukaryota; kingdom Metazoa; phylum Chordata; class Mammalia; order Rodentia; family Cricetidae; genus Ondatra; species Ondatra zibethicus. The sequence continues at coordinate 94,175 of PVIU01000382.1, read as the reverse complement.
TTATTGTTATCATAGCTGAAAATATATAGTTCCATATTTTTCATTCTTAATTTCTTTAAATACTTTAAGGATTACTAAAAGTCAATGCAAATATTTGACTCACTTGGACATTTATTTTTATGAAAATATCAAATTAACAAATGTTCAGTAGGGATAGGAGGGAGGGAGGGAGGGAGGGAGAGAGAGAGAGAGAGAGAGAGAGAGAGAGAGAGAGAGAGAGAGAGAATAGTTGGGAAACTTCTTCCACTCCAGGGTCATGGTAGAAGAGCAGTTGCTCTGCAGTTTTCTGGTAATTGCTATCACCTCTTGACCTCTCCAAAAGTCAACAATCTGGCTGAACCATTGAAGATAGCGTTGTGAGCATTAGAGAACCCTGGTTAAGAAGGGAGTCATCATGCCCCTTCACCTTTGGGCACACTTTACTCACATTAACAACATATCTGGAGGGCAGTTCAGTGACTCTGACCTTGCAGATCTCAACAGATGCTGTAGTTTAACCTCAGCTCTGCTTTCTTCCTTTTTCATTTGCTTGCAGACTTCTTGAACCTCTTATTTCTTGCCCTTTTTTTTTCTGTGTGTGCCCCAGGGGCTCAAAAAGAGACACTCACACTGCTCATTGTAGGCTGGGAGTCCAGACACAGAGCTGACCTTGGCTGAGGAGTGTATATGCTCATCTTTTAACTGTGGTTTAACTCATAAGGTGACTTAATCTCAAATGTCCCCTAAAAGGACATTTCTTCAAAGTATGTGAACATTTGATTCTTTTGAGATTTAAGCAAAATAGTTACATCTTAGTTCAAAAGAAAGACAAAGAAATGGTGATAGTCTGAGGGCTATACTTTCAGTTTTGGTGTGGGGAGTTTCTTGGAAACCCGATCTACAATTAAGTATTCAAATATGAAGTGATTAGATCACTTACCTTAAAATGGATTTGTCCTGTTCAGGAACCTGAGCTGTGAATGGCTGCAGAAGCAAAGGGAGCACACGACGAGAAGGGGTTTGTGTGATGGCCCAGAAAGGTCTTTCTTTATACTGCTGGGTGACACCAGATAGTGCAGTCCTAGAGCCCTAACAGTGATTTAGACTGTTGTCAAAATAAACATTGTGTTGAAACTCTGACTTTGGAAATAATTACTCCAAAAGGCAGAAACCCTGAAACTCTAAGCATGGTAGATTATACAAGGTCCTGCATTTTTCAGTGATTTCCTCATTCAGGGTTGCTGCAATAGCTCTCTTGTTGCTGTGGAGAAACCGTTCTTTGGAAGTAGGTGTGGCCCTACTCATCCTGTAGAGTGAGGGATTACTCTAGGGATAGGAATCAAATACTTGTGCTTTGATCTGCTTCTGGCTGTACAAAGGATATATGTGCTCTGTAAGTCATATTTGGCTATTTGCTACTGAAAGACAAACGTACCAGGAAGCTTACATGCTGAGCTGTTTCACCGTGTTAAAAGTGTTGACCAGGTCCTGTATTTTTATAATGTGAAAAGTTGTTGGCAATTGATTAGTAAGACAGCATGCAATTTTAAAGGAAGAAAACGGTAGCAAAGGAAGTTAAGAGTTAAGATGAAACAATCACCACCCCCCACGCACACACCAAGGGAACATGCATTCAGTTACAAACCATTATTTCTCTGCTAATGGCAACAGATTCAGAGCCAAAGGACACTTTCTGCCAAGTAAACCCCAAGTATAAGGCAACAAAGAGCCGAAACTCCGAGCCTATCTACTAGGCTTTCCACCTGCTGTGCATCCACCCGCCAACTGATCACTATCGCAGACAAATACTGTAAGTTCTCCTTAGAGAAAATGGTAATCACTCTGCTCCATAAGCCTAGCAAGTGTAATTTGCTGGTCACTATGGGAGTGGATAAAGTGGAGTGACAAACTGGGCAGCTGTGCTTGGGAAACCCTAGGTCAAAACTCTCACATGGAGGAAGTGGAAGCGCCTCAGCTGTCACACTCTTTCCCTTTATGGTGTTGCTTTCAAATGACCAGAAATCGACTTTAAATTAATTGAACTTAATGCCACAACCTACAGCTTGTACACTTTGCTCTAGGTTATCGATTGGCCTGCATGCCATTCTTTCAGTGGCTTCAACTAACTTGAAATTGCCAACCAAAGCACCCTCTTCTGAACCCACTGTGTTTCATAGACATGACACAATGTCTGTATTTCTTTGAACACTGGAGAAGCTCCTTATACCCCTCCTATGATTCTTTTCCTTACCTACCTGTGATTTTATATTCACCCCACTTGCCTCCTTCCTCCTGTCTTTCTTTTTCTTTTTTGAAGGTTTCACCCATTTCGTAGACTTACAAATCATCCCATTCTCTGTTGCTCCCTAATTCGTCAGTTTCAGGATTCTAGTGCCCATTGATACTAGCAAAAGAAGACAATGAATTGCAACTGTTGCTTCCCCTCTACCCCACCTCTCCTCTCACATGCTGGCTCTTATGGTTCTTCTTTTAGAGTCTATGCACTGTCTTTTCTAATTTGCCTCCACATCTACGGCAGCATCTGCACTTCCAGTTCCTGTGGATTCACACTTTTGAGTTCACATAATAGTTTAACTACTCTCTATGATTTTAGACTCTTCCTTTCATTTCTAAAGTCCGCCAACCTGCTCATTTTATAGCTCATCTGTAAGCAGCACATTCCTAGGCAAAATTTGAGTGCACATCCTTTAAGGGAGCTACACGGGAATAAGAGACCCATCATCAGTGATGGACCTTGGGCACTTGGGTCCTACGTCATCTCTTTATTTTTCTTTATGTCTCTCCTTTCTTTTGCATAATCTTCCATCCAACCAAGTTGAGCAACTTGTGTGTTATCAATGCTACAGTTTTTCTTGAAATTGTGTTTCTTTTCTCCCTTGAATATTTTTCTTTCCCAATTTCATAATTTAAAATATTAATGGCTTTGCATCTATTATTTTTAAACATTTTAATTATTGAAGAATTTCATGTAACATATTTTGAAAAATTTTACCAACTCCTCCAATAACCTCTCTCCAATCCTTTCACATCTAGCTTTGAACTTTTTTTAGTATTTTTATCTCTCTCTTTCTCTCCTAGGAGATGAAAGAGTGCTGAAAGCCCATTATGTAAATTATTTTACAAATGGACAGATGTGTTTGATTGTGCTGATTCACCATTTGTGAGAGGCAATGGATTTGGTGACTCCGTACATAAAAGTTTTGACAGTTTGTGGAAAAATAAAAGAAATGATGATGATGGTTTGTTCTTTCTAGTATCTATGGGTACAATGACAAAGGAAAAGAATGTGGTGAAATTAACCAACTTCTAGCATCTCAGAATATGGTGAGGCACAGCAATAAACTCAGTGATAAAACTGACCAGCTTCAGATTTGCATAAACATTCTAAAGGTTTCTAAGTGCTCTCTGGAAGAGAATCTTCTCTCTAGAAGCCACAGAACTCAAGTTGAAGAAAATCAAACTGAAACCCTCATCATAAGACTGTCTGAATTACAAAGAAAATCCAAGTCCCAGACTTGGAAGGTTTGAGCAGTTTAAATAAGGGTGTTATTGGTAAATGGGATTTGTAACTTGGGGTGGAGATGTGTGGGAGTACCCTATTAAAGCTGAGAACTTTGAACCCTCAGATTCTCCAGGGTTCATCTCACTCGAGGAAGTAGTCTCTCTATTCTCAGTGGAGATGCACTCCTACTCCTTGAAATATTACCTCTTCTGCTTGTGACTGAGAAAATTAATACTTTATTCTTAGCTAACCCAGAAGTGATTTTTCCTGAAGGCAGTGCTGGTAAAGATAATACTGAATTCCCCCAGGGCCCACCAATATTTGCTTCTAGACCTATAATCAGACTAAAGGCAAAGCAGGCTCCTAGAGGGGAGCTAGAAAATGTAGTTCACGAGGAAGTGTGTTAGACTACTAAAGAGCTTAATGAGTTTGCTAATTAATTCAAGGAGAAGTCTGGGGAATATGTGTGGGAATGGATTTTAAGGGTGTGGGTTAATGGCGGATGGAACATAAAACTGGATCAATCAGGTTGAGTTTATTGATATGGGTTCACTGAGTGGCCATTCTAGATTTCCTTTGGAAGCTAGCACAGTTTAAAAAGGTGTCAAAAGTTTGTTTGGATGCTTGGATGAACTGATTGTTAAAAGCTGACCTACTGAAATGCAGTTGGGGATGCCAGATACCCCTTGGCTTAGTGCTGATAAAGGGATTTTAAGGCTCAGGGAAATTACAAAGCTAGAATGGGTACGCTGTGTAAAACCTAATCCTCCACAATGGGAAGGTCCAGAAAGCACGCCCTTCTCTTATTCTATGAGACTTAAACCAGGGAAAGGGGCGCCAACGCATTTGAAGAGCTTTGTTGCTGACCTCTTTCTCGTGCCAGATCTTAGGGTTGGAGACCCTGCTGCTCAGTTGGACGAATGGGCCTCACTGAACCCCTAAGTAGCAGGGGCCAGTTGGCAGCACCGAATCACCAAAGGCAAGGTGACCACAGTTATCATAACAAGCAGCATAGGAAAAAGTAATGACCATAACGGCCTGACCTGTAATGGGCAGCACAGGCAGAGTAATTTTCATGGCGACATGATTAGTGTGGACCTTCGGTACTGGCTAATTAATCATAGTGGTTTCAGGCATGAACTAGATAAGAAGCCCACTCAGTTTTTGTTTGATCTGTGTAAACAGTAAAATTCTCCAACACGTGAAAGAAAGGCTACACTGGATTGCACTGAAAAGGACTCTCAGCTGGTGAACCAATGTCCAGATTTGACCCAGTTTACACATCCAGAAGCCGTGGAATAAAGGGAAGTTCAGGTACCCCCGAGGAAGGGCTTTGCTAAAATATTTGAGTTTTACTGTTCGCCTTTCTACAGTCCTTCCCCAGACAGACCTAAGGCCTTTAACAAGGGTAACAGTACACTTGGGGAAAGGAAAAAAATCATAAGACTTTCCAGGGTCTATTGGATACTGGTTCTGAATTGACACTGATTTCTGGATACACCAAAAACATGTGGCCCTCCAGTTAAAGTAGGGGATAATGGAGGTCAGGTGATTAATGGAGTTTCATTGAAAGTGTGACTCACAGTAGGTCCAGTGCATCACCAGTGTCATCTTGTGGCTATTTCCTAAGTCCCAGAATGTATAATTGGGATAGATAGAATGAACTGGCATGATTCTCACATTGGTTCCTTGGAGTGAGGGCTACTATGGTTGGAGAGGCTAAATGGGAGCTGTTAGAGTTACCTCTGCCAGGGCAAATAGTGAATCAAAAACAGTAAGTACCGCATCCCCGGAGGAACTGCAGAAACTTGAAAGACACAGGGACAGTGGTTCTCATCACTTCTCCTTTTTAACTCTCCTATCTGGTCAGTGAAGAAGACAAATGGGTCATGGAGGATGACAGTTGACAATTGAAAAACTCAGTTAGGTGGTGACTCTGATGGCACCTGATGCAATGCCCTCACTCCAGCTGATTAACACACCTCCTGGTATAAGCTATACAGCTATTGGTTTAGCAAGTGTCGCTTTTTTGGTATCTGCACTTAAAAACCACCAGAAGCAAATTGTTTTCCGTTGGTAAGGCCAACAGTGTACCTTTACACTTTTGCCTCGAGGATACGTTAAGTTTCCAGCTCTGTGTCATAACTTAGTTTGAAGGGATCTTGTTCATCTGTATCTTTTACAAAATGTCACATTGGTCCACTCTATTGATGACATAATGATGACTGGATCAGGTGAGCAGGAGGTAGCAATCACTCTGGGCTTGTTGGTAACACAGAAACATATCAGAGGATGGGAAAGAAACACCAGCAGAACTCAAGGACCTTCTACCTCAGTGAAATTCTTAGGAGTCTAGCGGTGTGTGGCATACAAAGATATTCCTTCTAAGGTGAAGGGTAAGTTATTGCACCTGGCCCCTTGTATGCCCAAGAAAGAAGCAGAACATTTAGTGGGCCTATTTAAACTCTGGAGACAGCATATTTCTCATTAAGTGACCCAGAATGCTGCTAGCTTTCAGTGGGGCCTGGGACAGGAAAAGGCCCTTCAACAGGTCCAGGCTGCTGTGCAGGATGCACTACCACTTGGACAATAAGATCAACTAGCCCTGATGGTACTTTAGGTGTTCATAGCAGATGTGGATGTAGTTTGGAACCGTTGGCAAGCTTCTACCGGTGAATCAAAGAAGGGAGTTTTTGGGATTTTGGAGCAAGGCTCGACCGTCAGCTGCAAAAACCCAATATCTCTTTAAAAGGCAGCTCTTGGCCTACTGCTGGGCCTTAGTGGAACCTGAATGCTTGACGGTGGACGGCCAAGATAACCATGCAACCTGAACTGCCAAACATGAGCTGGGTGTAGATAAACCCATCTATTTATAAGGTAGGACATGCACAGCAGCAATCTGCTATCAAATGGAAGTGGTATGTTTGTGATCAGGCTCAAACAGGTCCTGAAGTCACAAGCAAGAATTTGTCCAAATGCATATGATTTTAACTCCTGTTAAAATGCTACCTGCTGCCAAGCAGGCATCTATAGCCTCTTGGGGTGTTATCCATGACTGGTTGGCTGGGGAACAGATGACTTGGGCCTGGTTTATTGCTAGCTCTGCATGTTATTCAGGCCCTGCCCAGAAGTGGGCAGCAGCAGCATTACAATACCTTGGCAGCATAGCCCTAAAAGGCAAAGGGAAATCTTCACAGTGGGCAGGACTTTGGGCAGTATTCATTATTATAATTCTATTTGGAAGGAGGGATGGCCAGACGAGCAGTTGTTCACTGATTCATGGGCTGTAGCCAATGGATTGGCTGGATGGTTAGGGACGTGGAAAGAGCATGATTGGAAAATTGTGGAAGAGGTATGTGCACAGATCTCTCCAAATGGGCCAAAGATGTGAAGATACTTGTGACCCATTTAAATGCACATCCAAAGCGACTTCAGCTGAGGAGGAATTCAATAACCAATGAAAAGGATGACACCTGTTCTGTGGAGAGCCAGTCTCTTCCCCCCCGCCGTTCCTGTCATGGCCCAGTGGGAAGATGGTGATTAAGGAAAAGATAATTGCCAAGACTCCTCAGGGAAATAACGAAGGGTGAAAGTCGATGTTAGCTATTTTCTGTATTTGTTAAAGATTAACCAGAGCAATAATTTATTTTTATAGATTATTTTCAAATTGTTTCTGGTACTCTTCATTACGGGAGTAAAATCTGATTTTCCAAGCCTGGCATTTGATCCTAGAAGAAGATGTGAAGGTAATAGTTTGTTTGAGTCAGGAAACCCAGTCCTTTGTCTCGGCAGCCAGCAGGTGAAAACTGTTCCCTCAATACTCACCTTTTCACACACAACCTCTCATACCCGAGGTACCGCATAGCATCATCCCCTTGCTTTCTACCCTCTGAAAATTGTAGGAATATGTCAACGGAGACTTCTTCTATTTGCTCTGTCCCTTGGTTCTGTAGCACTTTTTTCCGTTCTATTCTAATGGGAGACTGATGAACATGAGCCCATGTGTTCAGCCACCATATCAACTAAAAATTCATACAGCCGCTACATGGGAATGAATCTAATCTTTTAACTATATCCACTTAAGCAGATATGCCTCCTAGCTTCCTCTCTCACTGTAAGCCACTTACTTTCTCGTGGTCAAATTATTTGGCCCTCTATTGTAAAGTAAGTCTTCTAATCTATTTTGATCAAAGATGTATACATATATATGTATACATACATATATACACACATGCATACACACATATTACACTTTACACTACTGTGAGGGAAAGATATACCTTTATCTGAAGCTGAACTTGCCTCTGGCACTACTGCAATAAGCAAGTGCTTTGGTTTCTGTGGTTTCTCCTCTCACTGACATTTAGTGATTAGCAGGTACTATTCTCACATTCAGCCCTAGGGAGGAATATGTCAGAGGAGGCAGGAAAGCAAAGGAAACACAAGAGAATTAGAGACACAGAACTGTAATTTCATTGTTCTACAAGGACTGGATGGTTGAGTAAAAATGTCCCTGAATAAAAATGCCTCTTCTGTCTTGGGAGTAATTCAAGAGAAAAGCAACGGGAAAAACAATTATACAATAGACTGGGTGGGCGGGAAAGCTCAAGAGCCAACTCACCAGGCAAAATTCACAAAATGGTTTGGACATAGTAAATTCATAGCCCTGCCACACAGGAAGAGAGGCCTAGACAGTCCTTTTCTTGGCAGTATGGAATACGCCTGACATGACCCTGCATGTGATTAAATTGGCTCATAATTTTCCAATTGGCAATTTGAAGGTAAATGTGAGTAGCTTACTTTAATATAATCAATGTTTTCTTTTAGGCTTGGTAGTCACAGGCAAACACTCCTAGTGGCCCTTGTTTTGGAATGAGCTGTACAAGGCCTCAACAGACAACACACAAAACTGACTTGTTCAAAGTCAAATAATCACACTGAAGCTTTGTGGAAGCAGATTCCAAAACGAAGCAACTCATCACCAACCCCTTTCCTGAAGACAGGGGTTCTCACTCTCCCCATTTAGGTACCAAAGAAGACCTTTCAGCTTGAGCCATTACCAAAAGGTAATCTGGAATGAGTTTTTACGTCTCTTTGCTAGTGCCTCCTCCTCTCGCTCTGCAGTTAGCCATAGGGAACTCACTCAGTTTTATAGAATGGGGCTGGACCCATCAAGAAAAGTCCATTAGACCTACAATTAAATCTGTAATTTTTTTGACAGATGTATCAAAATCAGCAAAGTTAAAGTCATACTGTAGGAACTTCACAATTTACAGTCTACTCTTTGTCCTACTACAGTGTGAACAAATTTAGAAACAAACAATATATACTTAGAGTATAATTCATATTTTATTAGAACTAATGATTGAAATAGTATCTTATTGATTTTTTTTCTGTCCTGTGCAGGCTTAGCTCAGGGTCACATGTTTCATTTTCTTAAAAGGTTGCTCTATGTCCTTCATCATAGAGGGCTGTTGCTAAACTTTTGTCTTCATTCATTCAAGGCCCTGACATTCTGAAGAATAAAGGTCAGATATTTTTAGACTAGTTCTTGCCTTTGGAGTTGTCTGAGAGTATCATATCAATTGAAGTTTGAATTTCAAACAATTGTTACATTTTGGGAATGAGAACTGTTTGGTACTATTTATCTTTAATATCTCAGTGTGTGTTTAGGAATTCTGTATCTTGGTTCCATAATGTTCTATTCTTAAATTATATTTGTCAACATTTCATATAAGCTTACGGTGGCTTTATTTTAAGAAGAAGGTTTTTAAATTCCCTTGTCTAAAAGTTTCAAGACTCAGTCAAATGTAGGTTCTACCTAATAGAAATAATAGCACATAGACAATCTATTTCTTGTGTCATTTTCAATAACTTATTTTAGTTTATCAAGACTTTATTTTTTCAGACTATTTTGTTCACAAATATTCACAATATGATCATATGATTATTTGACTTTAAATTATTACTAATTGGTCTCTTATTCTCAATTTTGTTAGTATTTTAAAATCTCCAACTTTGGGTTTTGCTGATTTTTTTCCTTCAGTACTTTGTCCTGCTCTTAGTTTTATTTCCTTTAATGTTATACACTCATATAACTTGTTTTTAGTCTTCTTTTCACTATCATATACATTATATTTTAAATTTACTCTAACCACTGATTTACCTCTATTGTTGGACCCGAAGTGTTGATTTGTTATTTAAATTAAAATATGTCCTAATTTCCATTTCTATTCCGTCATAGACTCATTCATAGTTTTGAAGCTTAGTTCACACACATTTGGGGATAAATACACATAGCAACTCTCCCTGGCATTTGAGAATATCTGTGTATCCATATGCTGTGGAGTTTTAAACAGTGACACCGTGTCTGGTCACAGCATAGACAATGAATTCAGGCCATGTTTTCATATCAACTTTTGTTTCCCTCCATTTTGTGTAGAGTTCTTTGAGTGCTAGCATCTGTATGAATTCGGTTGCCTGTTGGAAAACGTTCATGAGGAGTGTATGGAACTGCTCCCTGCCGTCTATGGAACGCTCTCTGCCCACTTCTGTCATTTGGGCTCTTACACTGCTTGCACACTTGGAGTCTTTATGGAGAGACTTACGCTCTTCCATCACAAGCAGGGGGATTTCTAGGACTCTGTTGTTCTTTTTTTTAGTAACCAGCATCTTCTCTCACCCACTTACATCATCTTTTATTTTGAGTTTTTTTATAATATGTCTTTTGAAAGTAGCATAAAACTGTTCATTTTTATTCAAATGGGCCTTTTTCATATAACATAATCTAATATAATAATTTTTTATCATAAATTTTTTATTGATTTTTCTAGGAATTTGATACTGTGCACCCGATCACACTCCCTTCCCAGTTCTTCCATGTCCTCTCCTAACTCTTCTAACTCCCCCCTCGAAAAAGTAAAAATAAAAAAGAATAAAAAACAAGGAAAAACAAAAAAAACAAGTCCAATTTGTGTTGCCGATATACTCACTGGAGCATGGTCAGACGCTCAGCGGTCGGCCCCTTAGATAGAGCTGAGTCTTTCCCCTTCCCTCCCAGAAGCCATCGGCTGTGGAGAGACACAGTTCACCATCCGTGTTATTCTTTTTGGGAGTTCTCTTCAAAGGCTTCCTATCTAGGCTTTTAGGTTTTTTTTTGGGGGGTGGGGGAATAATATAATTTTTATTTTACTTTCTATCTACTATTTTACTGTTTGTAAAATCTTCTTTTAGAATAACAATTTGAAAAAAATCAAATATTTTTATTATTCTATTAGGTTCATAATTGTTTTCCTGTTATTCTTTTAGTTGTCACTAAGAAATCACCACATACCCTTTGGCTTTCCCTAATTTAACATAAATTAGCATTTTTACTATGTTGTATTTTATGTACCTCTTATATACATTGAGTCTGAGAAGACACCACTATTATTTCTGGTAATTTAGCACTAGAACTATGTTATATTTTATTTTAACTTTATATAATAATATATATTTTATAATAAATATACATTAAGTCTGAAAAGACACTATTATCCTTTCTGGTTTAACTAGTCAGTATCTACTAAAATACCATTTCAATCCAATCTTGCCTTTTCATGTTTCTTTCTAGAATCTCTTTTCTTATGTCTAAACAAGCATTTTTAGTGGTTAATTTAATAATAGCCCATAGACTGGAATTCCATTTTTCTTCGTTTGAAAATACTTCTTTGAAATAAATTTTAGAGGTTTATAAACTCCTTGCTTAGCAGTTCATCACTTTTGACATCTAAACCATCATGCCATTATTTCTGGCTTCTAAAGTTCATTTGAAAATGCAGCTGTATTTTGTTGTTGTTTTTTCTTTGGAGGCAATGTGCCTCTTTCCTTGTGTGCTTTAATATTTTCACTTTGCCCAGGGGTGTTTTATTTTTCTGAGATTTAGAGCATCTTGAATTTTGTCTGACTGATTTGATGTCTTTGATTAATTCAATGCACTCTTCTGAGCTTATCACTCCCACTACTGCATCTCTTCCCATCAGCCCCTTGACAGTAGATTATGGTTTTGTCAACTGCTTTGAAAGTGATGACAGCCCAATTTTAGTGGTACAAGGTCTCCTTATTTTGTTTTGCTCCTTGTGATGGCGTTAATTGTTAACTTGCCAGAATCTAGAATCACCTGGGAGGTGTGACTTTGGACCTGTCCTCAATTACATTAATCTAGGAGGGGAGCCCCGCCTACTGGGCAGAACTATTCCATGTCTGGGGTACAATGTTTTCTCTCTTAAATCGATTTTGTCAGCCTATTTTATCACCACAGTGGGAAAAGACACTATATAAAGGAAGAGTTATTTTATACAGTCAATGTGTATATGTCAGCTAATCTACTGCTCTTGTTTCAAATTTGTTCATAAATTATGGTGTTTTGATCAAATATATCCTACCTTATTATTTATATTTGTATTGGGAAGTGAACACAGGGCCCCATGCGTGCCCAATGAGTACTCTACCATCATATGTGTCCCCAAATTATTATTTTGTGCAAATACACACCAATAATTGTTTTAAAGTTCATTTTGTTTGTGAGGACTCTGGATTTACTGGTGACCTTGTCATGTGTCCAGTCCTGTCAGTGCAACTATGATATTCCTGAAAATTCTTAGTTGTCTGCTTTCTCTAACATTTACCCTAAGAACTTTGGAGGAAACCTCTGACTAGGAAGCATGGAGCGGAGTCTGCTGTTGCTTTCCCAGGTGCCCTTCTGGTCTGAGTCCCCAGTGGTTTTTCTCTTTTTTATTTTCCTGCCTTTGCAAACACTCGGAAGCCTGGGCCTGCTGTTTCCTGTGAGGTCTACATGCCAATGTAGGCTAAGGCTACAGTGTTCCTGAAAAAAGGAAAATGCTAGGTATTTTGATTTTGTATTACCATAATGGATTTTTTCTTCTTCATATTTTTTTGTGGCTAAACTCTTCTTCCTCCTCCTCCTCTTGGATATAGTCTTTTAAACGTCAGCTTGTAGAGTTATTTATGGCAAGAGGTTTCTTCAGACAAAATTAGAACTTAGACAAGGTTGTCTTACAAAGCCGCCACCTTACCTTGCTTCTAATTAGCAGCATAGCATGTATTTTGCAGAGATTTGTTAAGTCAGAAAGGGAAAGAAAACATTTAAAAAAAAACCATTCATGAACTTTTTCTTCATCATCTTCAACCAGGTTAATTTGTAGTAATGTTTTTCAGCTTCAGTTAATTTGCACAAAGCCACATCAGCTGTCATTTGTACTAATTAGATGCTATTCATAGCAGCCTGCCTCTTTTCATGCTTTCCACAATGTGGCTTATGTGTTTGCTTTGTGTTTATTTGATTAGCATTTGTCTCTGTTATGAAATGATTAAACCCCCTGTCAGGGGCCATGCCTGTTCACCTCAGGAAATCCAGTGCTCAAGCCTGGGGTGCAGCTCACCCTAGTGCAGTCGACTACCATCACGCCTGTTCCTTATGCACATTTTCAGTCAAGAATCTATTATTTCCATAATTGTTGGATTTAACTTCGTAGTTTTTGCATTAGAAGTTGTAAGACCTATAGCCGCTCATCTGTATGTTTTTTTGCCCACTTCTTTGTTTTATTTTGTTGATTTTAAAGATGCGATGGCACTGTGTTCCCAGCCTGCCACTCTGCAGCCATGCTGACTCCTGATCGTCTGATCACTGCTCCCCAAATACTGTGGTTACTGGCAGTCATATACTACCACGCCTAGTCATGGACCACCATGCTTAGTCATGTGGGGTTTTCCAGGTTTTTTTTTTTTTAATTGGCAGAAAGGTGCTGGGAACTGAACCCAGGACTTTGCATTCTAGCTAAGTGTTCCAGAGTTCAGATGCATCTCCAGGTTTGAGGTCTCGCTATTGAGATCAGGCTAGTCAGTAATCATTTGACCTTGAAAAGATCAACTAGATGTTTTAGTGGTTAGTTTCCTCAACAGTAAAACAGGCCAAAGACTCCCTTTTTAACCACTCTTTCTGATCACCTTCAATGCAAATGATGAAACTTCGAGGGACTTAGGGTATAAAAATTGTTGGTATAAAATGGGTTAACAGTGATGGCTTACACTGTTGCTACCATCCTTGCATCAACGAAGGTCTGTTAAAAAGAAGAACTGGGCTATATGATGCAATCCAGATTCGCCTCTGATTTAAAAAGGAGTTTTAACTCTCATTTTCCGCCAAAGATTAAGAAAATCTTCCCACAAAGGACATTAAACCCTAGTGGAAGGATGACTGAGCAGTTGAGTGAGCAAAAGAAAGAATTCAGACAAGACTCTCAAAAGCTGGCCGCACAAAGAAAACAGTTGTGGGTTTGGAGCGTTTTGGAAGGAGGTAAATGCAACAGCAAAGATGTAATAAAGAGCTGCTTCTCAGGGATTGATAAAATAATTGCAATCATTAGTGAAGGTCAAAAGCTAAGGTCAATCCTATCTTAGAAGACCTGAAGGAACACTGTAAGACAAATAATGAGAGCCCCTGCAACTCCGCTGACATGTACCAAGGCAGCCTCAACCATGTGTATACTCACAGTTTATTTAATCCTTTTGTTCAATCATTCTATTATCATTTGGTTATAGTAAGCACATGACAGCATTATCAGATTCAGAAGTCAGTTCAGTAACTTTTCCAAATATTTCTCTTTCAATGAAAAATTCCTGAGATTGAGATGAAAGCTTCTAACTGCGGCCATCTGGGGATGCCTGGGTAGGAGGACTTGACTTAACTGCCACCGCCAAAGCTTGCAGAACTTGCACCAACAAACCCTTTCTCACATGAACCATTTCCCCAGGTGACTTTCATATTCTTCTCAAGAGTAAATAGAAATTACGGTATCAATGCTGAGCAGTCTTTTCCTAAGGGAAACCCCACTCATAGAGTTTAGAGAGAGAGAAAAAAAAAACTTTTTTCCAATAAGAAAAATAGCTAGAAAACTCACTGCCTTTATATTTATGTTTGAAGTGAGTCCAGCTGCAGAAGATGTTAATGGGACACAATGACTCATGTTTGTTCACTAATTACCAATTAAAGCAAGAAGGTTTATTATCTCTCAGACTAAGGTTGTGATGAGTTGAGAGTAAATGCCAAGGAAGTAAAATATGGAGACACAGCTGCCATTGTGAATTACTCAGCGCCCAGGACCAACAAGCTATTGCCACTGATGCTTCTGTAAATCCCCTCAAACATAGCTCCATTAATTTGAAGTTTGGGGTGATTTGAAGTCTTGATTAGGATGAACTCTTCACTTTGAATACGAGATTTGAAAAGACAAGGAAGTGTTTGAACAATGAGAATAATTCAGAGACCCTGGGCTCTTTGCTGCCCTCCTTTACTAATAAATAACAAATGCCGTCATTGTCTTTTTAATCGAAGTAAAGAGGAAGATGGGGAAAAGTCTTTTCAAACATGAAATAAAAATTAAACAATGGTTAGAACACCATGGGGAAAGAGAGAAGAGAGGAAGAAGACAGCAGATCAAAGTGGTCTTTGGTCACAGGAAAGAAGTGCTGATGCATGACTATAGATGTGCTGGGAAATGCTTAACAGTTAACAGTAATTTCTGTGCTGTAATTTATTAGATAATTTCGAGTTATCAGTGCGATGTCATTGAGTGGATAACATAAAAACTAAACACAACACAGGTACTTCCAATGGCATAGGTCATAGTGGATTCTATTTCATTAGTAAAATACCAAGAAACCCCAAAGATGCATGAAATATATTAAGATGTGGTGAATTCAAGCATTTTTATTAATCAAGTGGTATTATTATATATTTATGACATTTAAATTAAGAAATACAGCTGTTATGTGGGGTTTTGTTTGTTTTGAGGTTTTTTTTCGGGGGAGGGTTTGTTTTTGTTTTTCAAGACAGGGTTTCTCTGTTTAGCCCTGGCTGTCCTGGACCACACTTTGTAGATATGGCTGGCCTCAAACTCACAAAGATCTGTCTGCCTCTGCCTCCTGAATGATGGGATTAAAGTATACCACCCAACAGAGCCCAACACTGACGCTTTCTTGACCTTTCTCCTCCAGTGTTGTGGAGCAAATTTCTCACATTGAGCAATTTAACCCTCTAGGAACTTTGCAAAAGGTTTAAAGAAATCACTTTTTTACTAACACTTATTTCAATTCATATTTGTTTTCTGGGGTATGGTCTACTTGAACAGCTGGTTCTGTTTATTTTGTGTGGTTAATCCTTTTCATATAAGCTTCATTCTCTGTGTTAGTACTGTGCTCCCTCACAGCTTAAATCAAGCAAGAATTTGTCTTCAGAATTTTGAATAATAAGCAGAGGAATAAATGATAGCTATGGTAGGTATCAAAGAGGTGCCCCCACATGTCACATTGGAAAAACTTGCAGTGTATTAATGCGCTGAGAGTGAAGAACCAGCAAGTGGAAATGGCTGGCTGTTTGGCTTAAAGTGGCCTGAGTCCACTCACTGAGTTCTTTCTAACAGATTTTGGAATTGATGTAGGTTTGTGGGGTTCTTTGTATAGCCCAAAGAAACAGAAGAAAGGGTTGTGAGGGGGTGGGGACTAATGACAATGATCCAAAGACTGGGTCATAAGAATTTGGGTTCAATGCAAGATCAGTAAGAATGAATCACTAAGGGTCCTGGTAAAGAAAAGCAGGAACAGTTGGGGATAGTAAAGACACACAGAAGGGGAGTAGGATGTTTTTGGAATGCAGAGTTCTTAAGGTTTCTGAGGAATCAGGTTGTTGTCTTGAGAATTGTTAGCTGAAGTGGAATAGGATGAATTTCATGGAAAATGAGGTGAAAGCATTTGATTTCTGTCTCAGAAAAAGATGAGGAGAGTAGCACCTACAGATTAAGTTTGCTGTGTTTCAACAGAAAGTTGTATCAGACCCTGAATAAAATTTACCAAGTCCTAGAATTTGGTTAAGTAGAAGAGGATATTTTTGAGGAGACAGTCCATTTTCTTAGGGATTTCTATCTGCTTGACACGGCTTTTAAGAGAAGATCAAGCAACCAGAGCTGTGGAGGCACTAACACGAAGAAAGCAGCACATCCGTTTCCTGCCCCTCACAGGGCACTATGGCTGGAAAGCTGATACCAATGTCCCATGGCCCCACGAACTCGAGAGAGATGGCCCCACCCCTCACCATGGGCATGGGAGAACTGGCCTTCAAGGCATGGATATAGGAGAGCTGGCTCTGACCTTCACCTGAGTGGGCCAGACCCAGTGGCACAGATTGACCAGCTCAGCTACCACCTAGGCCCACATTCAGGGCCTTGGGTTGGCCCACCCTGTCATTTACCCCATCTACAACCTGCTGAAACATGAGACGGGACTGGCCCTGTTGAGTGGTACCTACAGGATCTCCATTACTCCACGTGGCCTCGGAATGTCCAAGAAAAGTTTTGGTGAGGATCCAGTGATGATGGTGTATCAGAAGGGAAAGGCCTTGAACTAGACCAATGATTCATTGCAATGAACATTTTCAAGTAAAGCTGATTGGACAGAAGGGTATATATTGTGTGAAACAACTCAGCTCCCACTGTCACTAAGATGAATGAAGAGGTGTTGGAGAGGCGGTAAGATGGGGGAGCCAAGAGGCTCTTTGGCTTTGTGGGGAGGTTTGTTGTTGTTGTTGTCTGCTTGTTTTTTTTTTTTTTAATTTTCTTTTTTTTTTGTGGGGCGGGGGGGGGTGCTGCAAGGATCTCCATAACTCCTGACAGCAGAGATGAGCAAATGAAAAAAAGGCATGCCTACTTAGCCTGAACTTGGAACATCTCTGTGTGCAGTTTACTAACAACGTACATGGATTGAGATATGGAGGCAGAAATTTATTTATTTGAAGTAGTTCACAACTTCATTAAATTCTGAGTCTTGCTTTCTTATCAAAAATGAATAAATGAATGAATAAATAAATAAATAAGCAGCACAGAGGCCCTGAGTCACACAGCACATGGAGGGTGCCATTCTTGCTGTGCACAGATCCTTCTTCTAATATCTGTATAGCCAGGGGAAATGGTGTGTGTGTGTGTGTGATATGTGTGTGGTGTGTGGTATGTGTGTGTTGTATGTACGTGTTCTTTGGTGTATTTGTACATGCACACATGGGCACACATCATTTGTATCTGTGTATGTGTGGAGACTAACAGTTGACTTCATGTATCTTACTCAATTGTTTTCCTTCTTTTGTTTGTTTTTGAGACAAGATCTCTAAGTGATCCTGTAACTCATTAACTAGGTTAAACTGATTGCCATTGAATTTAAAGATTTATTTCATTGATCTCCAGTCCCATCCAGAGCTGGGTAACAGGCACAGCTATGCTGTTGTAAGGAGGCCGCTTGTTTGTTTCCCGGCCACTGGAAGCTTAGACCCAAAATAATCACACAGAAACTATATTACTTAAATCACTGCTCAGCCCATTAGTTCTAGCTTCTTATTTGCTAACTGTTACATGTTAATTTAACCCATCTCCATTAATCTGTGACTTGCCATGTGGCTGTGGCTTACCACATAAAGATCCATCCCGTGTCTGACCCCGACGGGGGCTACATGGCTTCTCTCTGCTCCACCTTCTTCCTCCCAGCATTCAGTTTAGTTTTCTCTGCCTAGCTCTGTTCTACCCTATCAGGCCAAGCCAGTTTCTTTATTAACCAATGGTATTCACAGCATACAGAGGGGAATCCTGCATCACTATACCTGGGTTTTACATGGATGCTGGTGATCAAAATTAAGCTCCTCATGGTTCATGACCTTAAATTTGTATCAATAAAGCAAGATCCATACCAATGCAAATTATTCATATCTATATCATATCTTTCTTTAAATGTAAAATGAATATGTATTTCTGATCTTGATTAAAGTATTGTTATTGTGTAGTTCATTTAAAAATGTAATGTATAATTAAGAAATATAAGTTACTATATAATCATCTATAATAGTCAAGCTTGTAGTCATGTTAGTTAGATTTTCTAGATATATAGAGATATATTTCAGTTAGATATGTATTCTTCAAATCTTTCAGAGACCTTCAGAATATGGCATTTAAATGTTTTAAGAATTTAGGGCTTTTCATGACAATGAGACACATCTACTCCTGGCAGCACCAATCTACTTCAAGAGGAAGATAGGCATTGAAGAGGCTCCTTATGGAGTTGCTTAGCCAGAAAACTGCTCTTGCCTGGACTGCTTCACTGGACATGCAGGACTCACAGAGAAATAACTGCTAAACTTGCCTAAAGGTGAGATGATCCTTCAGGGTTCCTGTTTCATGAAAGAGTCTGTGAAACATCCTGCAGGACACAGAAGAAAGTGACTGAAAACTGCCAATATAGGCAGAACTGGCTGAAATTTCCTGCTTCGTGGCAAAGTCTGCTAGATACTATGGTCCTGAAGGCTGAAGATGGATGTCCCAACATTACAGAAAGACTTTGGGTGACTGTCCAGGCAGCAAGATGTCTCTGTCAATTCTAGAGTTTTGGAAGTTGTTTATAATGCACTTCCTGTTTACTCGGGTAATATTATATCCTTCTGGAGTCTTTGATGAAGTTGAAGAGTTTATGGTTATAGTTTTGCTTTGTTATGATAAAAGATAAAGTAGATATAAATATTTTAACTGTAATTATTGCTTGATAACTTTATTATTATATGTAATTTTACTATGTTAAAGTTAAAGCCTTCCTTTTTGTTTAAACAGAAAAGGGGAAATGGTGTAGGAATTCCTTCTGTTTGTGGGTTGCTTTCATTGGTTAATGAATAAAGAAACTGCCTTAGGTGGAGAAGACAGAACTGAATTCTGGGAGGAAAAAAGCAAAGTCAGAGAGAAGACATGGATCCTCCACCTAAGAAGAACGCCGGTTAGAATCTCCAGTAAACCACTGCCATGTGGCAATACACAGATTAATGGAGATTGGTTAAACTAATATGTAAGAGTTAGCCAATAATAAGTTAGAGCTAATGAGCAAGCAGTATTTTAATTGATACAGTTTCTGTGTGATTATTTTGGGTGTAAGCTAGCTGGGCAGACAGGATAAACAAGCAGTTTCTCCTTACAACAAATTCTTAAGGTTCATAAATCTTCAGAGTTTCCAAATAAAGCTTAAAAAACTGAATTCTCCTCTAAAAACATTCTCAAAGAAAAATAATTTCAAGGTCAACATAGCTGTACTGGCATATTGTATTAAAATTTTAAAGAAGTAATTATGTAGAAAATATACAAGTCTTTCATAAAACTAGATAAGGCAGTGGTGTTTCCAAGTCATTCCATGAGGTCAGCCTTACTATACAGACAGCACGAGAAAATAAGATGTAATAAATGAATATAAATAAATGAATAAATGAAAATTAAAAAATGTATGCAGATGCTGGAGCTGGAGAGATGGTTCAGCAGTTAAGAGCACTTGGTGCTAGTTCTATCACAGTGTGGATATGATCTCTTCTTTCATGATGCTTGTAATTTTGCAAGAAACCAGGAGATAAAATGCAATAAATTATAATGCATAAAAGCAGCCAGACACTTCAGATAAGACAGCAAATTCTAGAATGAGATAGTTTGAGTTTCAGAGTTGAATAGGAGGTATGTGACAAAGTCACAGAGGTCTCTATAGTCTTGGTATGATTATTTCATCCCAAGACTTCATGTGCTGGAAGTGTGGGGCCCAGTGTGGGGATAATATTTAATAATTATTATGAAGGGACCTAGCAGAAGATGGCAAGCTTGGCCACTCCCTGTGCCTTATTTCCTCTCTGTTTTGTGATATCTCTCCTGATGTGATACCACCCAATGGACAGGGGTCCCATCTCTCTAGACAGTACCATATCTGGACTTTTAATCTTCAAAATAGCGAACTAAACAAATCTCTTTCTAAGGACCCTGCCTCAAATATGCCATTAGAGTGGCAGAAGATGATCTGGCACACGGGGTAACTCTTAACCTTGCAAATGTGGACTTTCTTCATTTGCAGACAGAATAAATGCAGTCATTATTAAGAATCAGATGGGCGAGTTTCAGGCCAGCCTTTTCTACAGAGCGAGTTCCAGGACAGGCTCCAAAGTTACACAGAGAAACTCTGGCTCAAAAAACTGATAGGGGGCGGAGAGAGGAATCTCAAAAGAAAATCTCACACCCAGCAATTAGTATTATCCAAGTATCCCTTTAGTTATCTCAGAATTTAATGACCAAGTTTCTTCTTTTTGCAAATGAAGAACATCAACCTTCACAAGGTTAAGAAAGCTACCCATTGTGTTTGATCATTTTCTGCTTCTACGATGAAATGCTTGAGGTAGGCTACTTAGACAGGGAATTGATTTGTTTAGTAACTGTTTTCAAAGTCCAATTCCCGCTCAGGATTCCTGTAATCCTCTTGTGGCATTTCTATTTGACTTTCTGTGTTTCAAAGCTCATCTAGATATCCACAGTAGTATTGGGACAGGACTTTTGGCCCACAGACTGGCCCTTCACGCTATGCTGGTTGCGTGGGATGCTTTGTCCCAGAAAGTCAGCAAACATTCTTCACAACCAACTGAGCCTTGCCATCTGGTCTTGTAGGTTTTATAGTGACACTCATGATGAAAGCCAGGTTCTCTGTCATAACAGTGAGTTTGGGCCCTTTCTCACCCCATCTGGTCACACAGAGCTGGTGGATATGACAAGGAAACATAGTGGGGTGGATAAAGCCTTCCAACAAGGCTGCTTGCTTGCTCTCAACCACGACTTTCATGGTGTCATTCTGAGTTCATTCTTTTCTCTATGCAAGTCCATAATCCTCTTAAAAATATCCAGATAATGAAAGATTAATCTCTGGCTTGTTTTTGATTCCTACACATTTATTTGGACACTTTGCTTTGTTCTAGAAAGTTAATCAGACATCTGTGAAACACAGACATTGTTTTAAATTTGGGAATGTGAGGCTGTATAAATGGCTGAGTCATTACAGTATCTGTCATGCAATCATAAGGACTTGAGTTCAAATTTTTCACAGTTGCATAAGAAGCCAGGTGTCATCCTAGCCCTGGAGAGGCAGAAAGGGGGATTGCTGGAGCTTTCAGGCCAACTAGTTTTATGAAATTGGTCAGCGCAAGGTTTACTTGTGAGATCCCCTGATTCCTGTTCCAAAGGTAAGGTGGAAAAAGATAGAGGAAGACACCTGGCATCAGAATCTTACCCACACCCCCATAACATTCATGCACACTTGCACAAACAGGTACACATATCCATACACTATACACCATTCTTTAAATGTAAAAGAACATTTATGAACAATATTTGGGAATATGGGCATAGCTTTTTCTCTTCAAACTGCTTTGTGCTGTATGGGGAAACTGTTAATCAGGTCTTTCATGGTGTATCCTGTGTGCTAGGTTCATCTCAGTCAGCAGTTGAGCAAAGTAAGTTTTTGTGGGTGTTCACAGCAACCTTTCAGGAGGCCTTCATCCATGAAACTATATTTGCCTGGAGGCAATCCACAGGTTCTCATCTTTTGTAAAAACAAAAGAAAAACCTCTTTTCCCAAGCAACATGTCCTTAGATCCAAATTCTGAAGTCATGATTCCTTTATAATATACATTCTGGTTTATTTCAGCAGCCTATACAATGAATTGTCTCTCTGTACTTAACTACTTCACAGTCAAAAAATTCAAAGAAAACATAATAATATACAGAAACCAGACTCTCTGTGAATTTTCCATTTTTACATGGCTTATTTTTCTTTACTTCTTTTAATCTATGACTATCTGTACTCTGCCTCTTTAAAGATTTTACCCTTTTTTTAAGCATTAACTTTATTTTATGACTCTCTATACTCTTTTTCTTCTCTCTTCCCAACCCTATGTACATATATCCAACAGTGTGACCCATTTAGGGGTCGTTTTGTCTGAATCTGTCCTTTTGTGAATCTGTAATTTTTTTTTACTGTCCAGGAACACTTTCACTTTGCATTTTTAAAATGCTAAGTGCTTAAGAATCTAAGCTGCCACATTCCCAGGTCAAATACAGGTACTGTGGGCTTGCCCCGCCCAGTCCAGCATGGCAGAGCCGCTCATACCTCTGAGAACCAAGCACACCACCCCAATTCCAGGCACAAAGCTGGTCCATGTTGCCATCCAGCAAGCTTCAGCAATCTGCTGACAAATTCCATTCAAATGCTCTGTCTCCTGCAAGAGATAGAGGTCGCGCTAGCACCATAGCCCAGAAAGCTGGCATTTTTAAAACCCCCACTTTTTTCCTGCTGCAGCTGCTGAATCAGGAAAATCTCTCTGCGGCACACTACCAGCAAATGGCAAAAAGCTGTGTTAAACTCTCTCTGTCTATATATATATATATTTTTTCTTCTAGAATTCCTTTTTTAAGCCCTCTCAGATTTTAAGTGGATTTAGTTGACCATGTTAGAGTGCCAACTGTTGTAAGGAGAGGCTGCTTGTTTATCCCATCCACCCGGCTAGCTTACACCCAAAATAATCACACAGAAACTGTATCAATTGAAAGACTGCTTGGCCATTAGCTCTAACTTCTTATTGGCTAACTCTTACATATAGGTTTAACCCATCTCCATTAATCTGTGTATTGCCACATGGCAGTGGCTTATTGGAGATTCTAACTGGCATCCATCTCTGGTAGAGATTAATGGCTTCTCTCTGACTCTGCTTTTTTCCTCCCAGAATTCAGTTCTGTCTTCCCTGCCTACCTAAGTTCTGCCCTATCAACTAGGCCAAGGCAGTTTCTTTATTTATTAACTGTCAGGGTTCGAAGCCCCAACATAAATAATACTTTTCCCTAACTGGACCAATACGGAGGCATGGGAGATAATGAGACACAGTTCACACAGCAATATCAGAAGGGCATCTCAGGCTTCATTCATTCCTGAAGATCTACCCGTGTTTATTCTTTAAACACCTTTTATTTCCCCAGGTAAACCAAGGTGGAAACTCATTAATATTCTTTCTGGGGGACCTGGGAGTACTGTCACACCTGCAACTTAGTCACCAGCTTGGAATCCACACCTCTCCCCAGGTGATCTACATAATAATAAAGAGAAGGAGCAGTCCATCCTGAGTCTTTTGTTAGGTGGCTACAGGTGGTCTGGCAGGATAGCAGTGGCCCTTGGAAGCTAAGCATGGCCAGAGAACCTGGCTGCAAATATCTCATATGAAATATGGGTCTACAATCCACTACCTCTTATTAATTTTAATAAACCTGTGCTTCTGCAACAGGAGCTAAGACTGGTCAGGTCATCCAAAGGAAGTTTCTTTATTTCCAACCATTATCATCTGGGACTCTGGTCATCAATAAATTTAACTTTAAATGGAGTCTGGAGTCTTTAATAGTTTACCCTGAGACAATGCCTGGCAGGCCAAGATTACTGGACCCCTACCCAAGAGCAGACCATTCAAAGGAAATTTCTGGCATTCCAAGCCTGTAATAGCAACACCTGCCAGCACCTCCCCAGGACACCCCTAGACAAATGTCAGCCAATCAGGGGTCCTAAACCTCAGAGACCCCTCACCCCCACCTTTACTACTATAAAAACCCAATTCTAATTGAGCTCGGGGCTCTCCAGATATTCCAATATATTGGACTTGCGCAGAGACCGAGTTTACAAACTTGATTAAAATAAAGGCTCTTTGCTTTTACATATGGGACTCTGTCTCCTTTGTTGGCTTTTGTGGGGACCCATGGATTTGAGCATAACATTTGGGGGCTGTCCGGGATCCCTCAAAGCCCACTAGGACTACCACCCATAGAGCCTTCAACCGGCCGGTGAGTTTTTGTTTCATGTCGGTAAGTTTTCTGTGTTCTGTTTCATGTCTCTTATGTCTGTGTCATGTGTTTTTTGTGAGCTGGCCTAGAAAACCGTAGTGCCTAAAAACGATCTGCGGACGTGCAAAAAGATCACAGGCAGGGTGCCTGGGGAGACGTTCTAGGGGCCTTTCTGCAGAGAGTGGTTCTCTCTGGGGAGACACGTGGATCTCTCAGTTCTGTGGTGTGACGCACTGGTAGTGTGGTCAGTTCTCTGATGAAATACACGGGTAGCGTACTCTGGTGATGCGTGGGTAACGTGCTCAGTTTTCTGGTGAGATACGCAGGTGGCGTTTCTCAGTTCTGTGGTTTGACACACAGATGGCATGGTTAGTTCTCTGTAGAGACACGGGCGGATAGTGGTCTCATTTCGATAGTGGGGTGGGTCACACCCGCGAAGCAGCTTGAAGCTGTGTCTTTGGTTTGTTCGGTGCCATTGTTCTGTATGTCTGTGTATTGTGTGTTGTGCTTTTGTCCTGACTTAGACTGACGCTGATGCACTCAAATCATGACTTCTTTAACTTTGATATTGTGATCACTTACAAGACTTCAGAGATAGGGCCATAAGTACAGGGGTATATTTCAGAAAAAAGAAAAGTCAGTTTGTCCCCAAACATGTGGCTGTGGGGCAGCATGCTTGTACGGATAAATGGCTGGGCTATTCAGCCTTGCTGTTACAAGGTATTGAGTCTGCCAGACACAGTTGTAAAAGGCAGATGTACCCCAATAGGATTTCAAACACTAAACAAAAAACCTGAGCTTAATCACTACAGCCTAAAGAGGTTAACAATCTTTTCTCCCCATTGCTGCATACCACCCTGCCCCTCCTGTGCTGGTGGATGAATTTCCTCTGCCTGCCCTGGGGGCTGCATGCCTCAAACTCCTGGTCAAACCTGACCAAAGTTTGGCTCCACGGGTAAGGACTCTTTCAGATCCTATGGGTTATAAATATCTGTCATCATTTATAGGGGCTGGTTACAAATTATTGTTGGTTAATGTACAAAAAAACCCACTGTTGTTGGTCTCAAATGTTTCACACTGGTACAGGATTTTATGTGCTGTTCTTGTTTAAAATATAGCCATACATCACCACTAAAAAAAAAAAAAAAAAACCACACAAAAAAGACTTTGGTAAAAATTTTTATATTATCTAAAAAGCAAGAAAGATTTTGGTAGATTGTCTAAAAAGCAAGAGAGGTTTTGGTATGTTTACTAAAAAGCAAGAGATTTTAATATGTCGTCTAAAATGCAAAAAATGTAAACTATACTTGCTGTGGTTTCTCATACATACAAATACTAAATGTGCTTATTTTGTTAAAAAGTTTGTATATAAGTTTTCTTACAAGCATGGAGCTAAGACTTTATCACTGAGCTCTGCTTACTAAATTTGGGTTAGCAAAAATTCAGATAATTCTTTTATATTGGTAATGTTAAAATGCTATATGCTGTTTTTTAAAATTGTATTAAATTTTAGATTGCCATTTTGCTAGGGTTAAAAAAATAGATGCCACATGTTTTCATCACCATCTTGATTAAAGATGACCATGTGGAGTGGGCCTAACAAATCTCCAATATAGTTTAGATTGAGATAAATTTTTACATGATGACTCATGCCTCTTTCTAAAAGGTACTTTATTTTTCATATTCTTAATATTACAAAAAGACATTTAAAAAATTTTAAGTTTTAAATAAACTTATAAGACTATAAGACATCTGTACTATAAAATGTTTTATATTATATTTTATATTGTTAAAAGGCTAAAAATTAGGGTCAGAGCCGTAAGCACCAAAAGCTAACCAAAGACAAAATTGTTCTTTTCTTGTGATAAAAAAGACAATGACCTAAGCAGTTTCATAGAGGGCTTGGAACAGCATCCAAGCCTACAAATCTCAATCTTTTAGAGGTTGTTGTACAGGGGCAGTCTAGGACCACCTACATGTCAGATGTTTAAATTGAGATTCACAACATACGCAAAACTGCAGTTGTAGACCTCCTTGTCTTTGCTAGCTCTGTTGGGTTTAAGCCATTTAAATATATTGAGTCATAAATTTTTTGTATTAATACTAAGAGGTTTAGACCCCCTCTTCTAGGTAAAACAATGTTGTTTCTGTGTCAATCATTCTGGGTAATTAAAAATTCAATGGCATTAATAATGATAAAAAAAACACTCACAGAAAAGCTGGATAAAAACTTGCTCAACTGGTCTCCTTAGTTAAAACTTTGCTTCCAGCTCTAACAATCTTGCTTCTTATCAACAAACTTAATGGCTTTTGTTCAAAAATTGGTCAATACTGTTCAACTTATGGTATTAAGGTTCCAGTATCACCCCCTTGTGTCCCTGGACAGAAGGGACCCATAATTGAGTCCTGTCATCGATACTTATGGAGGGGACTACAATTAACCAATGAAAGCAACACACAAACAGAAGGAACTCATACACCAAGAATTCCCACTAAATACCTTCCACCACCAGTTGTATCATCTCTTTTGCCTGATAACGAGGCCCTAACTTTGGTTGAGTTTTGTTTCTTATGCCAAATTTGGTGACCTAAAGCAACCCAAATGCACTTGTATTACCTTTCTCAACAATTACAAATTTGTGTTACGTCTTGTTAAGGGGTTTGTATTTTGGCTCATCAGAAAGAGCGGGCTATTGTATATTTTTATGATCACTCCCTGTAATTTTGGTGTTGGGATTATACTGGCACCCTGATATGAGTCGAGAGACAGCAACTTTTCTGAAGACAGTTGTGATAGAGCTAAGTGTTAGGCTTTTTCAAGTCAGAAGGTTTAAAGCACAGACTAGTCTGCCTCTTCCCACAGTTGAAAATCCCCCTGAGTCTCTCTCGGGTCTTCTTTCCTCTTACTTTCTGTATCTCTTGGCTGCTTTGATGTGGTCTCAACCTCTGGGGCACTGCACACAAATCAAGAAAGCCTGCTAGCCAAAAGCTGGGTCACAGGTGAAGTTCCTTTCTAACTTTGCTGTCTCTGGGGTCTTGTTCCTTCACATCCTTACATAATGTTCTTGCAGTGACGTCAGGCGTTCTTGTTACTCTTGGTGGGGACACTAGAGGGGTAACAAAACCCCTTTGCTCATATGTGCAAGTCAGTAGTGTCCGCAGGTATCTTCAAAAGGAAACAATTTAATGACAACCTTAAAGCAATCTATTCTATATCAGATTCACAAATGAGTTGGCGGTGACTCATTCACTAACTCTACAGAAGAATTCTTGAAGGAGTTGACATGACTTGTGCGTGGGGCTGGTGTTTTACAGGGTCCTGCCTCTAGGTGAAAGAGGTACAGGTGATCAATGCCATCTGAGATAAAGAGAATCAATTTTCTTGGGGGATGACCCTTCTGATAGGTTATCAAGCCTCAAGTGAGTAGCCTAAACACAAGTACATACAAGCAACATGCAATGTACTCATGAGGGCATGGTGTGTGTGTGTGCATGTGCTCATGCAGGTGTGTAACAGTAATTATTAAAGAAGTAGTTTTGAAGTGGAGAGGGAGTTGAGGGACATAATGGGAGGAATTGGAGAAGGGAGTTTGGAAGTTATGTAATGGTGATATTCATGTATGATACTCTCAAAAAGGAAAAAATAAACGAAAGGATTCTGGAAGGAGTCTGGGGATACTGTAGAGCCCTGAAAGCAGTCCTGAGAGACCTGACTCTAGGCTGATCGGTCATGGGAAAAGAGCCCCTAAAGCAGCGGTTCTCTACCTGTGGGTCACGACCCCCTTTGTGGGCTGCATATGAGATATCCTGTATCTCCGATATTTACATTCTGACTCATAGTAAAATTGCAGTTATGAAGTAGCAGTGGAAACAATCTTATGGCTGGAGGTCTCCACAGCATGAGGAACTCTACCAAAGGGTCGCAGCATTAGGAAGGCTGAGAACCATGGGCTTAGAGCATTTACCCTAATTTGGTTGGATTTCTATTTCTAGCACTTAGATGCAAGCCTAGGGTGGTTTGGAAGAGATAAACTTGTTGATGAATACTAAAATCATGACAAGATGTTTGAGTTTATAAAACAAAACAGGATAAATCAAACTAATACATCTTTACATTCCAGAGACAAACACCAATGAAACAATTTACCATTAGACATAAAACAGTAAATGTATAACCAGACTCAAAAGTGTAAGTCCATGTAGAAATGACAGATATCAGCCAAGGATTTGATGTTGATGAGATGGTATCTTTAATTTTATTTAAATCAATTGCAAATAACCTTGTTACTTCGTTTGTGTTTAGAAGCCAAATAAAATAGTAGGCTGCCTGGGCTGTGGATCAGATTTAGATTGATTCTTCTTTTCTAGAGGAGGAAATTAAAGATTTGAAAAAAAAGCACAACAATATTTAGTTCTATTCTTTCAACTATAAAATAATTATCAAAATCAGATTTTTGAAAGCACTGAAGATAGCAGAGCGACCCCGTTGTATTTGCTGTTATGTATAAAAAAGATGCATACAGGCTATCCAAACTCTGCTTTTCTTTGCTATCATAAATCACTTTGCATTATAAATCTCAGATATTGAGGAGCAGAGGAGAAGCCACCATTATCCATAACCTCTCTGCCATCCCTTCCAGCAAAGCATATGAGATGCTAGCATTAGGGATTAGTCAGATATGCTGTTTATTCCAGCTCAGCTATCTTTAGCATGCAATCTATCATACCTTCTGTTTCATGGCTAATGGCCTGAGGTTTTTGCATGTAAAGAAAAAGTATATTTTGTTTGAGATCTAGGATTCAGATAGAATAAAAGCCATGCATATTGTACATTTCAGTTCATTCAGTTTTTACACAAATAGCCTGGCCTGAGACTCAGCTGATAGTGTGATGAACATACAAGAGGACTGCTAAAAACATTACAGTCATGTCTTTCTTGTCTTCTGGGTAACAATTTTTAAACAATGTATTTCTAAGAAGAAATAATAAAAGAAAGACCAGCATACTACATATTAATATATTGAACAGAAATGTTGGTGTGGTCTTGTTTTTTTAATTTTTTGTTAATCTCACACATGTATATAATATATTTAGATCACATCCACCCCATCCACTGCCGTCCTCCAACTCCTCCAACACATCCCCACATTGCCTTCCCAAGTTAATGTCTTCTTTGTTTTTTATAACCCAGTGATTCCAATTATGTTGCTCAAATGTGCCTGGGTATAGAGCTACTGAATGGTTGTAGAGCACTGGCAACCTACCATGGGGTCACACTCCTAAAGAAAACTGACTTTCTCTCCCTCCAGAGCTAGCTAGCAACTGCAAATAGCTCCTTGGATATGATGGGGACTCATGGGTATTTCCTCCATCCGTACAGGAGTGTTGATATTGTGCATGGCTTGGTTTTGTGCGAGTCTTGTTCAGGCAACCATGGCTGATGTGAGCTGATGAATGTGAGGGCTCTCTCTTATGTCCAGAAGACATTGTTTCGCAGCTGTCCTCTTCTGTTCTGGCTCCTCCTGCTATGGTCTTCCATAAGCCTTGAGAGGACAGGTGTGGGACAGATGTCTCACTTAGGGCTAAACGTTCCATAATCACTTGCATTCTCTGCACTTGGAACAGTTGTGAATCTTCGAGGTAACTGTTGTCTGCTGCAAACAGAATCTTCTCTGATGAGGGCAGAGGATGGAACTGATCTGTAGGTATAGAGATAATGCATTTAGAGGGTAGTTCAATACTATACCCATTCAGCAAAACAATAGTAGTAGGTTCTCTTCTAGGGCCTATGACTCCCCACCCCTACTCCTAGCTCAGGATTCGTGATCAGGTTTACATACCATGCATGTGCTCACTACCTTGGAGTAGGCCTCAAATTCATCCCAAAAGCGGTTGCTCTTTTAGCATGGCTGCAGTATTCCATTAATGGACATATTCTGCTTAGCTGGTTGTTACTATAGCTTGAAAGGCTTACAGCTGGATAAGTATACTGATTACTTTTCTCTTCAAGCAACCTACATAGTCCCTCTAACACCATGAAATCAAGGATGAAGATTGCAAGTCAGTACCAGCTTGATTTCTTCAAGTTCTATGACCAAAAAAAAAAAAAAAAAATGTGTGATGTCTTCAGCACTAGGATTTTACCATGATGCCCTTGGTTCTTTAAGTGGTGGGGAAAGTTACACTTACCCAACTATATCTGTGCAGGGAGTCAGGTCATTCTCATCTTATTAACAGCAGATTTTAACCAAGGAATGATTATCCATAGTGCATAGGAATCGGGGAGTGGGTTCGGGTTAATGAAATCAGATGTTATTTAGCTTAGATAGCTATGCATTACAGAATAGATAATTTTTGCTTCAACCCATCTGCCATCTGGGAGTAGTGGCAAACAAACAAATACCCCTAAACACCTAATTCTGTTTATGATGCAATAACTAGCCTCCTTGTTCAAAAAGAATTTTGTTCAATCTGGAGGTCCTTGAAAATAGCTATCAAGGAAGCTGAATCAGGGACAGGAGACTTAATCAATAGATCGTCTCTGTAAATATGTCATATGAGGTTCTTTCTCAATAATTAGTGTAAATTTAAAATTTGGGTCAAGTTTTGAAGGAACACATAATAAGAGTTAAATCATTATGTAAACCCTAATGCAGGATCTGAAATGAGAAGGTTATTATGAACAAGTGACTACCGTTCTATGGCCTCCCCATACTGGATTTTGTCTACAAATGGCATGTCTGTTGTAGTGAACATTTGTCTTCTAGGATATATTCTTTCTGTTTGCGTATCTCTCTCTTTTCTGTCTGCCTCTTTCCCCACATCTCTCTCTATGCACCCACCATGTCTCACTCAGGACCCATGCCTTTCCTTTGGCTTGGCAATTATTCTACAGGTAAACTACTCTCTCCTCAGCCCAAGAAAATTCTCTTTACTCCTCAACATACCTTACAGTCTTCAGTCAGGATGGCTACCTCCATTTTACGTATATTTATAAATTCAATTTCATGTTTTTCCAATTAAACTAGTGTTTAAGTAAAGCACAGCACCTGGTGCAGGGATGTTATGTAATAAAGCCTACAGAATAAAATTGTTTATATTTTCTCTGCCATTCTATCAGAGCATCTTACTAAAGTACTACTAAAAAAAACCCTTTAAAGTTACGAATTAAAATAGACTTATCATATGTAATAATTGATTACTACCCTCGGACTGTTCTGGGTGCTTCCTTGGAAGGCCATATGGGGTTTCCTCATACACGTGAGCCGATGAGCATCTAGCTGAGGAAGGGAGGAGTGTGCCTTGGCAGATTGCCCTTCCTAACTCTTTCTGTCTAGTGTGTGGTCATGTGAACTCCAGGCTGCTTCAGATCACCAGCTTCCGACCTGTCTCCTTGGCTCTGGGAGCTTCCAGGTTGGGTTTTTTTTTCTTCTTGAGTTCTGTAAAACTTTACCTAGGATATAAACCGGGGCAATTATGAGAATCACGTACTTCGTTTTTTCTCTCCTGTGGATCACAGTCCTATGCAATCTCAGGTCCAATGTCTAGGGAAAAGATGGTTTATTTATTATTTTTTTTAGCTTATTTTAGGTGATATTTGCTGCTCCTTCTTGGCCCTGAGTACGATGTAATTGAAAGAATAATTTGTGCTATTGTTATTGTCCAGAACAATACTGACAACAGATTGTGTATTTTAAAAACAAAACATTTTTGTTGTTTCTCTGAAGCTGTAATTAAACTAACAGCTCTTGCAGATGACACTTTAGAATTTCAAAAAAACATTGTATAGAGCAGGGAAAATGTATAATTGATAATTATGCTCAAATGTAATGTGTAATTTAGAAGTTTTGTATTTTTAGCTCTCCTCAAACTTAAAAGTTTCAAATATGGGCAAACCTTACAAGTTGGCTTTATTTAACACATGTTCCTAGAGAAACTTTCTTCATGAAAAAAAATCTTTGCCTATAATAAATGTGAACTATTGCATAGAAGAGAAAGAATAATATTTTCCTCAGCCAGTACAATGGAGTTCCTATAGGACTTACATCTATAGAAGCTATAGGACTTACATCTACAGTTTCACCTTCTTAAGACTAATTAAGATAATACTTACAGATTATATGTCCAGCTTTGTTGCTACTTAGGAGAAGTCAACTTAGCTTTGTCATCAACGGTACTTTGGGGGGTTGAAATCACCATCCAGTGGCTCAGAGCTTATCACTGTATACATTTACTGACAATGAAGGTTAAGACCTGTCCTTTGGTAAAGAAATCAGAAAAGACTATTGTTACACATTTTAACCATTTTGGTAATATATAATTTTTATGACTACTTGACTAAACAACAGCAACAATCCAAAAAGCATGATTTGAAAAGAGCATACACTGACAAGCCCCTTTATCACTGTCTTATTTCTGCCTCTGTGAGGCACGTGACAGCATCTTGACTTAGAGGTATTTTATAAATTAGTAGCCTGTATCAACTTTTAGGAGCCAGAAACCTAGCAAGGGGGCAAGTGTGTGTGTGTGTGTGTGTGTCTGTCTGTGTGTGTGTGTGTGTCTGTGTGTGTGTGTAGGGGAGGTTAGTAGAACACAGGAAATATGTATAAGTTAACTCGATTTGGGAAATAACCAGGCCAGCCTAAAGATAAACAATTATATTTTTATTTATTATTAGGGGAAACTCACACTACAAGATGGGAAGTCCAAGTTCCACTTTGTCCCGTGGGAATCACCGAGAGAGAGAGAGAGAGAGAGAGAGAGAGAGAGAGAGAACACCTGGTCCGTCCCAGTTTTTTCTTCCCAGGCTCCAGGTAGCCTCACCTTAACTAGGTTCCTCTTCTTAAAGATGATTGGCTAACAAAGCTTCTTTCAACACCTCCCCCTTTTGTCTAAATAAGATCAATCCAAACCCAATACAACTATATACAATAGAACAGATACCAAGTATAAAATTACAAACAATATAAACAATATTAAGCAAGAAACACATAACAAAAGTATTAATAAACATTCTATTTTAAGGAGTCTAAATCTTGCATCATAAAGAAGCTTGGCTAAATCATGAGGAAGGTAACAAGACTATCTAATCTTCAACCCCATTGAAGATCTGAGAAGGGAAATAATATTACTTGAGTTAGCAGGAAGTGCAATCAAGCAACTTCCAAAATGTGCAACAAATGACAGAGACAACTGGCTACCTGGGCAATCACCCAAAAGTCTCATTTGCAACAGTGAAGCAACCAATTTTGGCTAAGGCCTAAAATAACTGACAAACTATTTTCAAAAGCAAGAAACTTTTCAAAACTGTCTTACCGTGTCTTGGCAGGATTTGACAGTCCTGCTTATCCATTTCCGGAGACTATGTATCTTGTCAGTGGTTGAGGCACCGGCATTTCTTTGTCCAAAGGCCAGTTTTGCCAAAAAGAAAACAAGCTCCAGGTGGAGTGTCTTTGGTGTTTGAAGATTATCTATCTATGTAGAACATAATCTCTATGTAACTAAAGACCCTGATTATTCTAAGTATGACAAACATAGATGACTACTGATCTATAATTCTTAATGCCTATATAACTTAAAGACTAAGACAATAAACAACTGTGCAATAAATGAGGACAATGACCTCCAAATGTAATCAATGTGTAAGTATCTTGATCAGAGGTAGAAATGTACGTTGCAATATGGTAAATATATATCAATATATAAAAATGGTTTATACAGAGGTAGAAGCATGCATGCGTACAATATTCAATATAATTTAACTTTGTATCAATGTACAAGAATCTATACCAATGCGATTGTCTATAAATAATAACTCACAAGTATTCACTCTATTACTCACTATTATAATTAGTGTGAGTAAGCTCATACCAATCTATTATCCCATCCAATTTTCCCTTTTTTTAAAGATATCCCTAAGCCTATAAAATTTCTCCCCAACCCCCAACCCTATACCAATTATAATCAACCCCTAAATGATGTCCCTAACCCTGAGGACAAACTTTGTTGGGGGGCAGATCAAGATACTTATACATTGTTTACATTTGGAGGTCATTGTAACTACTGACAGGGCAGGAGTGATTTCTCTTTAGCATATAGTTCATTGTAGGTTACACGTGCTCCACATCCTTCTACTTATGAGCAGCATTAACAAGACTAAATAGGTTAAAAAGACAGGGCTTGAAATAGAGCTATGTATTTGGGAGCTGTTGAGGAACTGAGTGTGATCATAATCCATTGTTTCTATCTATAAAATTTGAAATAATAAATATGTTATGTGTGAGTGGAGATGTACTAACAGAAAGGGGGAAATTGTTTAAATCACAGATGGCTGTGCACTGAGAACAAATACTCTATTCAACATGACTCAAGGGCTTGGGATCCAGACTTGGCAGGCTTTAGGCTGTATTTCCTCCTGCAGAAGGTCCAGCGCACCTCACTTTGTGCCCCACTGCAGAGGAGATTTTGTGGTTCGGCATCAGCTGGTTGTGTCCAACAGTGGTATTTCAATCCTTGATTTAAATTTCACGGCATAAAGCTTTCCTTTCTTCTTTCCTTATTTTAAGAATGTTTTGCTTTTGTAAAAATCATCTTAACAACAATTGCATTTTCAAACCAAACTTGTGAGCTTTATACGTAGGATTGACTTCTTCAGAGTGCCAACGGACAACCAGTTCCTTGATGAAATTTCACAAGTGGATAAAGGAACAATTGCCTCAATATTTATTGACAGTGGGAGTACTGATCTCTTATCTCCAGGTAGAACTCAGCTGCATTTTATGTTCAAATGAGCTGGGCTTTCTTTCCACCACTTAAATTATGGCTTTCATTTTTGTCTTAATATAACTATACAGACGTTAATACTTTAATCTTTATTATTTATTATGCCTTCTACTTGAGTGACAGTTAGAAAGCAAGATTTAAGTTTAAGGCAAAGCTTATATTAAGAATATATATTTTATATTAAGAATATAAGGCTCACACAAGACCCGTAGAGGTTCAAAACAAATGGGGTCCCAGCACTGAGAGGGAGAAGTGGATGTGAACTCCTACCTATAACCAAGAGGCTTTTCCAGTTGACATCCACCGGTTAAAGGAAAAATCAGTTCTCTCCAATGGAATGCCATAGGGTCTATCAATCACATTACAAGTAAGGTCCTACATCCAGGAGTAGCTGGCCAACATAAAGAGATCTCTGTCTCATTTTTATTTGGGCATTTTTCTTGGGGTTTTTTTTTGGTTGTTCATTTTTGCCTCTGCATTTTGTTTCTGTTTTTGTGTATGTGAGTTTTTAAAATGTGTGTGTGGGGTTTGTTTGTTTTTTAAAGAGAAATAGAAAAAGAACCTAATGTTGCATGGATAGGTACATGGGAAAGATCTGGGAGCAATTGAGAAAAGAGAAAAATATGGTCAAAATGTACTGTATTTAAAAAACTAATAATAAAAAAGGCCATAGAGGCTGTCAATACAGTACATCCTCAGACAACTACCACACCTCTTCATCTTCTTCCAGCTGTGCGCCCTCATTCTGCTTTTTATTCTGTGGACAGTATTAACTGCTGAATGTCCCACCTAAGACCAACAACATAGCTCTTCACTCCTTGATAAAGCTTTCTCCCCTCTGCCTCCTTCTCCTCCCTTCCTTCTCTCCTCCCTTTCTCCCTCATTGTTTTTCCTACCCCTCTCTCTCTGCTATCCTCTCTCTTCTCTTTACTCCTCTTTCTCTCTCTCTTTCCCTTTCTATCTCTCATTGAATAGATTTTAAATCTAGAGACATATTGAATGAATGTAACCACACCTATACATTTATGATAAAAATGTATTAAATGCTCATGGGTTTTAAGTTCAATAATAAAGAACTGGACTCTGGGTCACTCTTGTCTATGAGAAATTATATTTTAAAAGCTTTAAAAAAATAAGAGCATAATAAATTGATGTTGCCTTTAGGGGATTTTGCTCTAATGGACTCGCAAAACGTAACTTCAATTTAAAAACCATTAAACATTTGATGAGATTTAAAAATGATATTCAATCAAGCATAGGTCTTAATGGAGAAGACAAATGGTAAAACATTTAGTTTGTTAAGAGTGAGCTAAATAGAGAAGCTACTTTATTTTCCATTCCTTGGTATGTTTATGCACTTACAGGGAGATTCATGTTTATTCCATTGATGTGAATAATGGTGTTTGGGACTATTGATATTAATCTTTACTTACACATCCTATTTTTCAGGTCAGGTTCAATGTCATTAAAACCTGTAGTTTTTATGTTGTCCCAGTTTTGAGCCCTCAAACTTTAAAGGTGCTATTTGTCCATAAGAATTAAAACATTTCTGACACATAGCTAGCAACAAGCCCCTTGGAACATAGTCTGAATTAAAGGCTTGGATCACTTTCATTATGTGCTAGATCTAGTTTTAGAAAAGGGACATTCCTGTTTCCTAACTATTTTACTTTTTTTCCTGATAGTTTCCATTTGAGGTTCCAAAGTAGGAACAGCATCAGCTCTTTGCAGGGTGCTTTTGGCATCATGATGTGACAGGCTGTCATTAACCCCTAATACCTCCTAGGAATCGAAGATTATTTGGTATTTCTACCTCAAACCAAATAAGAGTCTGCAGCTGTCCTCAACATTACGGCAATAAAAACTTCCTGCATACATTTCCAAATGTCCTTTAGGGAGCAAGAAGCTACCAGATGGAGATGGAAGAAAGCCTCTGAGGAAGGAGAACTGATTTTTACAAATGTGACTGCTGGTTAACCATTTACAGGAAGATGGTTTCTAGGGCACTCATGAATTACAGCCAGGTTTATTTTCTTTCCCCCAAAGTAATTCAGGATAATTCTTCTGCCACAACCTTGTTATGACCTTTAAAGCACAAATAGGATGTCTTTCACAATCTTAAGGTCTGGGAAGATGAAATGGGTAAACACAGAGACACACACACACAGACACACACACAGAGAGACAGAGACACACACAAGCTTTGTGCTACTGAAATTTTTGCAGAAAAAGGATATGCTGCAAAATTTTGAATTGCTGAGTTATAAATAACACAATTTCAAAACTCTTAGGCTTCCTTAGGCTTCCTCATTCAGTAAATTCAGAACTTTTCAAACAAAACAAAACATAATAAAAATAAAATTCTCTACAACTTCTTTCATCTTAAACGCAGTTCTATGAACCAGGTGAATATGGAGAATAGGAAGAAAATAGAATGACTTAAGTAAAAATATAAGCAAGTTAGACCAACATAGTATTTCATCTGGTAGTGGAAGAAACTGCATGCAAAGGTTCACTTTTAAATGTGAAAATGAGATCTCTGTTCATCTCTCAGACATTGTTACCTAAAAATTATGTATTATGAAAGAAATTATAGACTTATGAGCCATAAAATATATTCTATACTACTTAGTAACTTTCGGGTAAAATTTTTTTACAGATATCTCAAGAAGCCCAGCTCTGACATACTTGCCAACAGATGAAATAATAAGGCGAAATCTTATCATTTATTATGATTTGAAGAAATATGCTCAGACACCTGTTTTTGGAGGCTACTTGTTTGTTCCTGGATGCCCAGATCAGAAATAACCACACAGAAACTGTATTAATTAAATCACTGCTTGTCCTATTAGCTCTAACTTCTTGTTGGCTAACTCTTATATCTTAAATTAACCCATTTCCATTATTTTATATTTTACCATGAGGCTCATGGCCTACCAGCAAGGTTCAGGCTGGCAGCTTGTGGCTCTATGGCATCTCACTGACTGTGCATACTCTCTCTATATATATCTCTTCCAGCCTGGCTATATTCTGTTAAGCCATTGGCAGAAAACAGCTTCTTTATTCATTAACCAATAGAAGCAACACACCGACAGGAGGAATTCCCATACTACACTTTAGGAGAGCAATACCAGGAAGATAATTAATAGTGGCATTGCCAGAGGCCATTGGAGTATACAGCAGGTGACAACTAGTATTCAAAAGGCTGACCTACTAGATTACTGATTCTCTGACAGGGAGGCCTAGTTGGTAAGGCCATGGGATCACTGGCTGTGAATAACTGTTTGTAAGTTTTCCCATGTGCCACTAACAGCTATGGGTATTATTCCAACTGCTTATGTGTTTAACTTATGAAAATATCCCATCTACTGAGCACACCTATAGCTATGGATGGTCAGGAAGATGATTTCTGCTATTCTATATAGTTCTGGTGAATAGAAATAATATTAGGATATTTTTCATTACTCAGACTGATATAGGAAAGTAATAGTATTCTCAGTCACAAAGACAGTTAATTTTAGACTTCAGAACAAATTCAAAGCAAAGTAATTGCCCCTAGAGATGAATATCTGGTTGTCCCTAGAGCCAAATACACAAGGTTAATTTCCCAGGTGTTTATTGCCGATTCAAGATCAGGGCATGAAACAACTTTAGTAGACATAACTTTCTCAGCAATGAACTTCACGTACTCCTGTTGTGGTCCAACCCCAACATAAATTGTCTCTCTGGACTGGCATGGAGGTGTGGGAATAATTGAGACACAGTTCACACAGCAATATTGGAAGGAAGTCTCAGAGTCCATTCAAATCCTGAAGACCACCCACGTTTATTCTCAAAACAGCTTTTATATCCAAAGGTAAACTGAGGGGGAAGTTTCCAGGGTAGCAGGACTAAAGTCACATCCACAGCTCTATCACTAGCTTGAATTAACACCTCTTCCCAGGCAATCTAAAGAAGGGAGCAGAACAACATTAGCATATCCTGACCCAGGTGACAGCCAGTCTGTAAGTGCTATGTGACCACCTCAGGTGTGACTGTGGCTTGAGAGCCTGGCCACCAATATAATGCAGAAATATTGGCCTGTATACTGTTGCCCCATATCCCTAAACTTATGGTTCAGACTCAAGGTTCTTTAAGTTATGGATTGCACTGTGACTCTCTGTCTGGGAACCCTGACCACTCAGAGCTATGTGCCTGCTTTACTTACCATGCCCACTCAGCTCGACCTCCATAGCCTGAGGGAAACTGTATGATCAGTTGGACTCTGTTTCTTATTGTTTACTCAAATAGTGCTGTAACCCTAAGATGTAATGCATATTTGTCCAGAGCTTTTGGCTGTGAGAGGAAGCAGGAAAAAATGTAAGGATAATTAGGAGAGAAATGTGTGTGTGTGCGTGTGTGTGTGCGCACACGTGCGTGTGCATGCTTGCACACTAAGGGAGATGTAGCTGAAATTGCAGAGAGAAAGTGAAGTGTTGAGAGATGGAGCTGAGTGAGTATAGAAATATAGAAGATATGGCTGTACAGAGGAGAGATGTATGTGAACGAAGACGCTTATGACTGTGTGGAGAGAGATGCGGCTGTGTGAAGAAGAACTGTGAAGGTATGTCACTGTGTGGAGAATATGTTCAGAATGTAACTGTGAAAATAGACATAACTGTGTATAGAGATGCGTGGCTGCGTAGAAGATAGAGATGCAGCTGTGGAGAGAGATGGAACTGTGTGAAAAGAGATTGTCAGGAAAGAGAGATTATTGAAGTTAACGGAAAAGAGAAGGTTACCATCACGAAAGATTGTGCTGGTTTCTTTTTCCTTAAGTTAGCATCAGAAGGCATGCGTTTCCTTATTACCCTCAGATAGAAAATGTCTAGTCTTCAGAGAGAGACATTTTGAAGATGCAGTAATAGAAAGTCACCTTCAGAATGTGTGACCCTTTTCCTAAAGATCCTTAGATAACTCTTGCTATTTTGAAGGTTTTTTTTAATGCAACCGTGGGTGCAGTTCTGGGAGCTGGCATCCTTGGGCTGCAACATAGCATAAAAAATTATTTTCACCTATTAATCGTATAGGCTGCAAAGTTAATTAGTTTTCCTCAATCTCTGAGTATCACTCCTTCAAAAAAAAAAAAAAAACAAACAAACAGATTTCCCCCACCCCATGTACATGAATCCTTATTCATGTACAGGAGATTTATGAATTACTTTTCATGCTGAGTAGAGTATTTTTACCTTTTCTTAACTAAAACCTATGAGGATTTTTGCATTGTCTTTTTGTATCTTGTTTTGTCCCATTTGGTTGTAGTCTCTTAGAGGCCTGCTATTTTCTGAAGAGGAAACAGAGGGAGAGTGAATCGGGGCAAGGGGAGGTGGTGGGATTCTGGGAGGATAGAAGGGAGGGGAAACTTGGCCAGGGTGTAGTGTATGAGAGAAGAATCTATTTTCAATGAAAATTTAGAACAGTTACTGTGATATTATGTACTGGAACATAAGCTCACTATGATTTATGGCTGTGACAAGATAAAAATATGAAGTCATCAATGAGACTTCCAAGTGTCTAAAATGGAAACCAAGGCATGGGATAGGAGGGTATTTCATGGTACTGGCTTCCCAACATTTACCAACAGGGGAAAACGATAAGTCTCTTAAGTGACAAACAGAATAAGTGGCCATGTACTGCGAACTTGTAGTCTGAGAGTCTCCATTGAGAAAGATGAGTCAAAACTTCCAGTGAAGTTGGTTGCCATATGTTTGCTGATTTGAAGGTTATCTAACTCATTTTTAAGAAAACCAAATCTACACTTTAAGTGACATAGATATAAGGTTTACTTTTTTGAAGTTGTTTGACTTTCTTATAGTTTAAACTGAAGGGAACTTCAGTCAGGGCTTGCTTTTCATGATTAGCCCTGCTCGTCACTATCATGGCTCTCCCCTTCTGTCCTTCCCTGTTGGTTCTCTCTAAACACTAATGAGATTCTCATGGTTTGTCTTTAATTGAAAACATACTTACCTAAATTTTTTTTATTTTTTTGAAATTATGATATAATTGTATCATAGTCTGCCCCCTTTGCTCCTTCCAAACCTCCCTTATAACCCTCCTTGCTCTCTTTCAAATTTATGACCTATTTTTCATTAACTGTTACATATATTTTTGCATATTTTAGAACATAAAATATTAAATGCCACCAAGTACTTCTTAGTTTATTCTTTAGTGATAAACGTTTGCCTTTTTTTGTGGCTTTGAATTAAGATGACATAATCTTAAAGTCATGAACATATTCTTTGGGAGTTCAACGGATTGGCAAGTCACTCTTCTGGTAACATTCATGTGTTTCCCTAGACGCTGACTGGAGGCAGGGCATGTAAGCTAAGCTCAGATACAGATACCGTCTACTCTAGAGACAATTCAGATTTTTCTATTATCTTATCCAATCACACCACTAGGAAATAATACAAAATGCTGGTTTTCTTTTATGCAGTTTGAATTTGAAGTTACTGAGTAGGGGTTAAGGGAGAGCATTCAGAGCAACAAAAGCAGAGTATTCCTTTCTCTTTCATAACATGAACCAGAACCAAATAGCTGGAAGCTTATTTTGAATCCGAGGCAGATAATGCATCCTATAACCAGCTATTTTTTCTCTCTGCAGTGTATGCTCAATGAAGATAAGTCCTGTGAATAATTATCTGACTTCATAAAATCCATTAGGACAGAATCCAATGAGGTACCACAGCTGTGCTAGGGACCAGATAATAGAGAATAAAGAGAATTTGGAGCTTTTCCCACCATCCATCTCTACCATGAATGTGAGGTGAAGAGAAGAAGACTTAAAATGAAGGTTTCTCAGCTTCTGTGGTTCAGCCAAGGTCACGGGGACCAATAGGAGTCATCTAGGGAAAAGACCACTAGGACCTTTCTAGGTTGTCTATCAGCTAACGTAAAGAGAAAAGAAGAATTTTTTCTTTCAGGCTCTCATCCTGCTACTGTCTTCAAATAAGGTCCAGCCAACATGTCAAAGTAAGCCTCAGGATTTGAGGTATTGCCAAATGCAGGATAAGGGAGGCCATTTAGAAGCCCATATTTTGAAGCCCTCTTAGAAAGTGTCGCAGTAAGTTGAGCCAAATCAACTTCTTAGAGTAGCCAAGATTTTTGTCCTAGCAAGGGCTAATGTGCTGCTGCCTGTATTGCCTCCACTGTCCAGACTGCAATATTTCATCTAACTAATGGCAGTCTTCTCATTAAGCTGCCTGTTACAAGCCAATGGAGAATTCTCAGCTTGCCAAAATGGTAGGTCTGACTTCTTTGCCTGTCTTCTCGAGGGCAGTGCTTTGTTTTCACTCGCTAATCATAGACAGCACAACTGTCCTGTAGACTTAACTTGAGGATATTTCAGCATCAGAAGAAAATACCAGCAAACACTTTGAGAAGCATAAATAACCCCAGGGCTTTGTGCCTCATGATCAGATTCAGTCACATAGCACTTTCCCCTGGAAGTCAGGAGTAGAGTGTTTTCAGAATTAAGCTGCACTCATTGAGTATGTCTGTTTTCTGCAAACTATGGCTTCCTATCCTACTCAAACCACAGAGCCAGCCTATGTCTAAGACCAATACAAAGAGAATGAATGTGATGTAGTCACTGCACTTTTAGCTGATTTGGTTATATGGTATAAATTCTTATGTTTTTTAAGTTGACCTGCCTTAAGTAGCTTTATGTTGATACCTGAAAGAAAGAGAAGATAAGTAATCCAAATGAATAAGGGGTGGGCATTCAGGACAAAGAGTGGACAAGGGAAGACATATAGGAAGGTATGATGGTCACTTGGTACTAAAAAAAAGGAATACCGAAAAGGTTAAATATTCCTGTTGTAAGGAGTGTCATATTTCCCATAAGGTGTTAATCTGACATTCTGTGTCCTGTCTATGTAGAAGTCTGGGGCCTATGAGCAGAAGGTGAAAAGCCCAGCCAAGCCCACATTTTCATCCAGAGTTAGGGCTATTGTGAATGAGGTACCTTGAATGACTGTGGGTACTACATGGACACATGTTCACACAGTTCGGCCCCACTTGAAGTCATGGAAACAGAGATCTTGTAATTATAAAACTTTGTGGC
This sequence comes from Ondatra zibethicus, assembly GCA_004026605.1. Classification (NCBI taxonomy): domain Eukaryota; kingdom Metazoa; phylum Chordata; class Mammalia; order Rodentia; family Cricetidae; genus Ondatra; species Ondatra zibethicus. The sequence continues at coordinate 51,034 of PVIU01000382.1, read as the reverse complement.
TTCTGGTCACTTAGTTTTGGAGCAATTTGCTATGTAGAAATGAATAACCACAATATCTCCTACATGCATGGTTTTACATTTTCTCTAAATGACACTTTTCCGACTCCCTACTGCTGTTCCAGAGGAGTGGGCATTAAAAAAACATAAGAATGCTGATCAATTTCGAGCTTTGTTATTTTAAAAGTTGCCCCAGGATAGCAACATTAAGAAAAGGTTGGCTAGATTCTTTATTTTATAGAAAGGAAATTAATCTGAATATGGTTTATAATATATGTACTACATCAAATTTACCCCATAAAGGCAGCCCTTTCTTTTATAGAGTAGTTAACCAAAGCAGTAGACATTTGCATAATGCAGGTACGTGCTTGTTAATCAAAAAGAACCCTGCGAGAACGTCCTGGGAAGACCAAGTCCTGTTGCTACCTTTCTTTCCCATCCTCCATTTTTTTTTAAAATGAAAGATTGGTGTGTTTTATTTCTTGCGTGTGAGTGTTTGCCTGCAGGAGTGTATGTCCTATGTATGTGTAGTGCCCATGGAGGGCAAAAGAGGAGGACATCAGATTCCTTGGAACTGGAGGTATAGACAGCAGCCGCTAGGTAAGAGCTGGAAATTGAACCCAGGTTCTCTGGATGGGCAGTCAGTGCTCCTAACCACTGAGCAACCTCTCCATCCCCTTTCTCCAATTCTTTTAAAATACATTTTAAATAGAAATATAGTCATGTTGCTTCTCATTCCCTTTCTTCCCCACAGCTCATCTAAAGACCCATCTTTCCAACCTTCCATGACCCTCTCTCGTTCTTACAGTGATAACCTCTTTTTTGATTATCATTGTGTGTGTGTGCATTTGTGTGTGTATGTATGTATGTACGCCCAAATATATCAATACAGCCTGCTGACATAGTTTTTATTATATGAGTGTATATTGTTTCAGGGATGACCACCTTGTATTGAATAACTAACTATGGGCCTCATGCCTAGGATAAGCTAACTCTCTCTCCCAGGAGTCTTTTTTATTTTTTTGCCCGTAGTTCTCTGCCTAGGGGTAAGACCCCATGAAATTTTCTCCCTTCCTTGTTAGGATGTCCTTTGTTAGCACCATTGTTCTGCTCTTGTTTGTGCAGCTATTTCTAAGACAGACTCTTTCAGAGCTGACTTCCTGGTCTTCTGGATCTTACTCCTTCTGGGCCTTCTGTCTGTTTCCTGAGCCATAGAATAGGAGCTATGATTGAGATAGAGCCGTTGAGGCTGAACTCCCCACAATCCAATGATGTTGCATTGTGTCAGTTCTTGCTTTCTCTGATGGTCTCCATTTGCTGTGAAGAGAAATACACATAGATCTTTTTTTGATAGCATATACTCTGATTATGACTTCCTCTCCCCAAACTTTTCCCAGACCCACCCCTTGTCCACACCCACCCAAATCCACACTCTTTCTCATTAGAAAACAAATAAGTATCTGAAAAAGAAAAAAGGGGAAAGAAAAGATAAAATAAAACAAACAAACCTGAATAGACAAAGTAAACAAATGAATAGGAAACAATATGAGCCAAAGAAAAGGCAGAGGAAACACATCTAGATGCGAAGACTCCCATATTCAGACACGGAAATCCCATAAAGACACAAAATCAAAATTCATAATATGTAATCAATTGCTTTATATGGTTAAACAATGCCTGGCAAGGCATTATAAGACAAGGAAAACAAACAACCCTGCCCAAAAGACCCCTCTAAAAATATCACAGTTCATTTTGTGTTGGCCATCCATTGCTGGGTGTGGGGTCTGTCCTTTGGTGTGGTTTGTATACCCAGTGAGAATTCATCAGCGAAACTAAGTATTTTTTGTGAGCAGTTATCAATAGATTCTAGGGTAGGGATTAGGACTTTATGTCTATTTCCCCGTTAGCACCGGGACCCCATCTGGCTCAGACATATACAGGCCCTGTGCATGCTGTCACAGTCTCTGTAAATTCATACGTATATCAGTTCTATTGTGTCTAGAAGGCCTTGTTTCCCTGGTGGCTTCCATACCCACTAGAACAAAAAGAAGAAATAACCTCCTAAAGGTGTAGACAGCAATAAATAATCAAACTCAGGACTGAAATCAATAAAATAGAAACAAACAAAAGAAGCCATACACACAAAAACCACTACAAAGAATCACTGAAATGAAGAGCTGGTTCTTTGAGAAAATAAGTAAAATTGATAAACCCTTGGCCAATTTAGCTAAAGATAGAGATAGAAGATCCAAATTAATAAAATTAAGACAAAAGGGGGTACAACAGGCATCAAAGAAATCCAGAGAATCATAAAGACATATTTGAAAAACATGTACGTCACCATACTTATCATCCTGCACAAAACTCAACCTCAAATGGTTCTAGGACCTAAACATAGTCCCAGATACACTGAATCTGCTAGTAGAGAAAGTGAAGAATAATCCCTAATTTATTGACGCATGAATAGACTTCCTGAAATAAAAAACACCGATAGTACAGGCACTAGAACTATGAACATCAATCAATAAATGGGACCTACAAAACTGAAAAGGACACCATCGTTTGGACAAAGTGGCAGCCTATAGAACAGGAAAAGATTTTAATCAACCAAACATCCTATAGAGGGCTAATATCTAATAAATATAAAGAACTAAAATAGCTAGACATCAAGAAAACTAATAAACCAAATTAAAAATGGGATACAAGTCTAAACAGAGAGTTCTCAAAAGAGGAAACACAAACAGCTGAGGAACACGTAAAGAAATGTTCAAGTTCCTTAGTCACAAAGGAAATACAAATAAATGAGAAGCTTCTTTAATGGTGGATGGTCGCTACACTTGTCTGTGGGTAGAAGAGTAAGGTGTATACTGTAGTTAGTAATTAGGCTGGTCTAGCGAAGCAGTGGTAGTAGATTCTCTTCTAATATCTACAAACTCTCTAAGCCCTGCGCATTTGCTGGGTTTTTAGTATTAGGCATGATTTCCTTCCTGTTGTGTGGGCCTTGAGTCCAATTAGCTCTTTGTTACCACCAAGATGTGAATGCCACCTTTACAGATGTCTTGTCATTCTGGTCACTGTTGGGGAAGGAGGATTGCAGATTCGACCCAGCTGTAACTCTCTGAGTCCTAGGTGCTGTGGAATATTATTTTAAGGTGTGTTACATTTGTTTATGCTGTGGAGCCTTTGTTTAATGATGCAAAGATGTGTTGCATTCTTCTATGTTGCATTTCTTTAACTCTGTGAAGCTGTGTTACTTTGCCAGTTTAAAACACCTGATTGGTCTAACAAAGAGCTGAATGGCTAATAGCAAGGCAGGAGAAAGGATAGGCCGGGCTGGCAGGCAGGGAGAATAAACAGGAGGAGAAATCTGGGAAGAAAAGATGATCTAGGAGGGAGAGAAGGAAAAGGACTACAGGGATCAGCCATTCAACTCCACAGCAAGCCATGGAGTAAGAAGTAAAGAAAGGTGTATAGAAAAAAGTAAAAGCCCAAAGGTAAAAGATAGAATGATTTCAGTTAAGAAAAACTGGCTAGAAACAAGCTGAGCTAAGGCTGGGCATTCATAAGTAAGAGTAAGACTCCAGGTGATTTGTTTGTGAGTTAGGCATTGGGTCCCCCAAAGAGCCAAAAGAGTAAAAAAATTTAAAAAAGCAAACAGTTACAGCTATGTCCTGACTCTGCTGTGTCTTCAGCAGTAGGTCCTTGCCTTCAGCCTCAAGGAGGCCGCCGACAGCGGCAGCAGCAAGCTCTATTTTCTTTGGGGGAAAATGCTCACTTTGTTCTGATCACCCATTCGAAAGGAGGTTTCTCAGGCCTGGTAGAGGGGATTTTGTCAACTTATGGTTAGTCTGTAATTCTTGTACAAAGCATTGTATTGTATATAATTTTATATATTTTTATGTATTATCTTGTCCCTGCCTTCTATCTCTTCTTCTGAGTCCTGGAATTACAGACACTTTGCTGCATATCCATATTTTTCATGGGCTCTGCTGATTTAAACTAAGATCAACTGAACCACCTATCTCTTCATTCCTCATTTATCTTTGGACTTGATTATGGCCAAGCACGTTCTCTACTTGGATATTTGCCTTTTGAGATATACTCGTGCTTTCCCATACAGTACTGTCTGATGAATCAAATGGTTGTTTGGACACACGGTTACTTCTGGCTTTAAGGCAAGCCATAATAAGGACAAAAGGCACAGGTTAGCACAAAAGCTAACTTAACTTTTCAAAGAAATGTGCATAGCGTCAGGCTATAGAAAGACAGAGAGGAGTCAGAGAGATGCTTCATTGTGGCATTTATCCCTTCAGGATACTTAGAAGGTGCTTGCTGAATTCTTCCAGAAAAACTGTGGCTATCCGTGTAGTAGAAAAGATGAAGAAAATCTAACCGCACTTGTTTTCTTGCTTGCAGTGTAGCCTTTGATACCTCACGTGCCTCACCCATGCTGAACTTGGTTCGCCCTGACACACTAAAGGGCAAGAAGAGTGGGTGTGGCTGACAGTCTGTAGGAGCCCAGTTGTCTTTGTAGGGGCCTCCAAAATGCTTGATGTAGCAGCACGGTTAGATTAGCATTGATTAGCTCCCCTCCAAGATCTGAGACCCACAGTCTTGCCTTTAGAATAACACTAGGAGTCCTTTCTTATTTTTTCTATGTTTTAATAGAAATGGATAAAACAAGCAATGATCAATGGCTTAATGAAGGAAAACCACAATAACAACACAACTTTTTCATCTGAGGCTCAGATGATATGATCTGAGGCTTTGTTTATGGTGGATATGATATAAAGGCACTGAAAACAGCAACTGTATCCTTCCCTGGTTAAGACATTAACCAGATACAACCTGTCTGACTGCAGTTCACTAGAGGGGAGAGGTCTACACATTCCGCGTTCTAAACTTGGTGCTTAGTCCTTAGCAATTGAGTTCTTATTACCGCTAACACTGTTCAAAAGACTACCTAGGGATGTTGTACTTATAAGAAAAAAGATTTACAACACAATTCTCAAATCCCCTGTTATTTTCATTATTTTTAGTGTATTCATCTGTAATACGTATTTTATTGCAAATCACTTCTTGTAGCTGATAGGGGAATGATGTTAGCATAACCTTTGAGACTGGTTGAGCAAAAGAAAATTTTTCTTATTGGCCAAGTTTCTACAGTTAAGAAAACAAAACTTTAATGATATTTTCAATAATTTTTAAGAGAAGATTGGAAGTCTCTACTCGAGACTTGGTAAATGGCCTCATGAGCCACTAAATGGCACGCGGTGTGCTTCAAGATCTGTGAAGACTTTTCTCTGCACTGAAAAAAATAACAATTGAAAAAGCAAACTCCAGTTGTATTTCGATTTTGGATGTAACTGGCCTGTTTGAAAGAGGCTGTTTTAGGCCTATGATGCCAAAATGAAAGCTTTAGTTCAGGGTCCCAGTAGTCAAAGGAGAGATAGACTCAGGCTCTAGGGCTAATGCAGGTTGAACTCTGCTACTCTGAGCTTGGGTTAGTAGTTCATTTTCTTAGTGCCTTGGTCAAAAAGAGAGATATGATTTTGGGTTTAGTGGATGACTTGGCAAAATATGAAACTCCATTTATCTGCTGTGTTTTGAGAAATATCCCTGCCTAATGCTGTCCTTGAACATATGGATAACACTAAATACCACACACTTTTCCCTGAACATTTTATATACATTAATTTATTTAATCCCCAGAACAACAGTGAGCTGGATTCTGCTGCCATCTGATTTGCTTTTACAAATAAGGAAATGGAGGTCCTAACAGAAGAAGTAAACAGTAGATTAATACTTTGAGATGACATGAACTAGGTAGGGTGGGTGGTAGAGGGAGGTCCTCTCTCTCAATTTATGCCCAGAGAAGAGAAAACTTGAGAGTCTACTGAGAATTAAAATTCCATTCGAATGAGTCTATTATGTAGACAAGAGCACACAACCTTACTGAAAAAAATTGCTACTTAAACTTTGACACATATGTTCAGATGCATAACCAATTTACTTTTCAACTCATTTGAGGCACTAAAAAGACTCTTTTCAAGCCATCAATAGATAGTTCATTTGAAGCAGTGCTGCATGTAGTGATCTATAGGGGCTGCACAGATTCGCTTCACTAACCTGGTTATTCTGCACACTTGGGGTGGGTTACTGGTAACCAGTTCCTTCCCTTCTCCCTTCCTCTCTCCCCTTTCTTTTCTTAGATTAGATTTCCTATTATGATTAGTTGTTCACCAAGTCCAGGCCAAGAATGAAGACATGAAGACCCCACGTACCTCTCCTGCACATTTGGGAAAGGCTCAGTTGGTTACTTCTCTATTGGTGAAATTGTTTTCTATAGAAAAGGGGGAGCAAATGGAATTTTACTGTGAAGGAGCATTGCTTGTGCGCTGTCTACAGCACAGACTCTAGGCAGGCACCATCAGAATATATCAGGTGGCATTATCCTTAGTCCCCTTATGTGAATCTGAAGACTAGTGGAAATCCTTCTTACTTTCATAATGAGTTTCTAATGTAGCAGAGCCATCTAGGTGCTTACCACCTCACCTCTGACCCTCTTATTGTGTTCTGGGGCTCTGGAAGGAGATTTCACCATTGAGTTAACATTTTATTTGAAATCTCATAATGAAGAGAGAATGTCTGGAACACTGGAAAATAATGCTTGAGAGTTTATAAAGAAAGAAAATGTCATCGCTTTTTATAATTTTCTCTTTTCTTTATTTATAACAAAATTGTTTTTCTGATTCTTCAAAAAAATTTTTGATGCTTAGTGCTGAAAGTTATAGCTGTTATTTTAGAATAAAATTGGATTTCAATGCTTTCTATTAGATGCAGATCAATTTTTAGCAAGTGCAATTTAATAAGACCCAGGTCTATTTACTAAATTAGCACAAATAATCCTGGGCTTTCATATTTTAAATAATTTATACATTCTAAAATTTAAAATAAAATGTATATATATTAAAGTTCAGCATGTACAAAAGACATACTGATATAGAGAACTTTGAGAATTTGTGATAGGTATAGTAATTGGCTAAAACAGCCATCGGTTGATTGATTCTTGTAGGTAGAAAATTTTCGTAGACAGATTAGATAAGCTTCTATCTATCCAAAACAAGTAAGAGAATCAAAGGTCCAGAAAAATATCTGAAAACCCAGTCTATAAATGAAAATCTAATCATGTGATCCATTGCAAAAGCTTTTGACCAAAAGGGGACATCTTAAATATCTATAGGTAATTCTTGTCGTGACCATCACATTGATCCGTGAGGGCAGAAGCAGCGTTTTCTCAAGCACCACTACTTAGATCACAGATTTGTCCAGGTCTATCATGAAATCCTCAGGTGTGGAAAAGGAATGTGGAATGCTTCTTTTTCCAGGAATCCCTCTTTTGGCTTCTGTGACCCACACTGCATAGAAGAAGGTAATGTTTCCGTTGGAATTCAGAAACCTGACTCTAGGTGGACCAAGGCAACAGAAGGTTATTCTGCTCCATAGGGAGCCCAGCAGTGTTCTCCGGTGCTGAAGAAAGAAAGTTGCCAGCTAGTTCTGACAGCGCATGGAGAACCAACCATTACACGAAAAATTCAGCTTGTTATGGGAAAGCCTGCTATGGTAGCCTTTATCATCAATACTCCTGTCCCAGTAGCTATACCTTGGTCAGAAGGCGATGCCTAATGCCTCAGAGGCTGGAATAAGATCCAGCTGGCTGTTGCTTGACTGTGACATAAATCTTTCTAGTTTCAAGCTGCTTTTTTTCAGATGTGTTTGTGATGTTTTTGTTCTCAGCCCAACCCTAAAATATTGATTTTCCTTATGACTCTGTTCTAAGTCTCTTACTGTCTTTGGATTTTCCTGAGGCAATCTCTCTCATTCACATGGCTTTAATGAACATCTCTGACTCTTGAAAGCACAAAAGCCAAGTTCAATTGCACAGAGAATCTACCCCTCAGTGTCTCAAAGGACAGCCACCTTCAGTGTGCAAAAGCAAGCTCTTCCTGATGTGTCCTGTGTCTTCTCAACCTCTGTTCTTCCTGGACACAGAACATGGCACTGATCATCCAGTGATCCCAATCACAGATTCTGAGGGAGTGTTCCCCGGAATTCCTGCTCTAATCTACTTTCTGAGATACAACTATTTATGCCATTAAATCATATATTTTGTATGTTTTTTTTTAAGTTTTCAATGATTTTCCTGTGTCATTGCAATGAAGTCCGCCTCTGTAATATGGTTTGTGTCCTTCCTCCATGACTTAATTGCCTCAAGCCAGATGAGAGAAAGCCTTTCATTGCTTGAGCACAGGGTACTGTTAGAGCACTGTTAGAACCTTGCGAAGGCACTGTTAGTGTTAATGAGAATCTGTTTAGGTTGTTATCAGAAATACTTTGTCAGCTGTGCATTGTCTGTAAATAATCAAAGGTATTGGGGAGATGGGGCAATCTGACTCCCTAATTTTAGAAGTTGCTGGGGTCTCCCTTCCTGCCCTGGCTTTCTTGTACAAAAGCTCTATAGTCAAGTAGCCTGTTGTACTGCCCTCATGCAATACCAATTGTCTAGAATAGTACTCAGATGCATTGAGGAAACCAAATGACAGTCACTGCTGGTCATCCCTGATCCTCAATGCACAGCCTTAACCAAAGCTGCTTGAGACATTTTATAATGGGATTTTTGCCAATAGAAGTCTCAGTAGAAGCTCCATGATGTTGGAACCATTTCTCCAAAGCTAGAGATGCCAGATTCCTCCTCTGAGGTCTCCAGAGGGACTGCTCTGACAAATGCTAAAAGGCAAGAATCAGATTGGCCTAGAACACAGGTCTCATTGTCTGTGACCCACACTAAGAGGCAAAGCCATGGTGCTGTACCTTGGGCTCTATAAGCCAATTGTTCAGGCTCACTTTTGAGTTGGTTGGATGCTGCTTTCTCCTGGTGCTGTAAAACTAGTCTCCATAAATGGCTTCTTACAAGGGGTCTTTTCTTGCTTCCATAAGTTGACCTTGAGCTAGTAACACAAAGGAAGAAGCAGCAGCAGTTGCAGAGGCAGTGGAATGGGCGTGTTAGGGACAGTGATGGCCTAAAACTAGCAGGCAGAGATATGAAAGGAGGAAAGTAGCCAGATGTTGGGCAGCTGGAGAAAAAAAAAAACAAAACAAAACAAAACAGAAGGACAGCTTGAGAATGTCCATGGGTGGGAGAATAAGTAAATAGATGGCAAGCAAGGAAGCAAACGGAAACTGAAGAAAGCTAAGAGGAAGGGATCAGATGATAGACTCCTCAGGCTCTGGTCTCCAGAAAAGATTCCCAAAGCAGTTAGTCTTTCTAGTCAAGGGTCTTGGATACCAGGCCATGAGTGGTAACACTAGCTGATGTTAAGACTCATGTGTTTGAATGCTTGGCCTGTAGAGCACTATTAGGAGGCATGCCACTGTGGGGATGAACTCTGAGGTCTTAAATGCTCAAGCTACTCCTAGTGTGGCATGCAATTTCCTTTTGCTGCCTGTGAATCAAGATGTAGAACTCTCAGCTACCTGCATGCCACCATGTTTCTCCCCGTGTTGATAATGGACTAAACCTCTGTAACTGTAAGCCAGCCCCAATTAAATGTTTTCCTTTATAAGAGTTTTCTTGGTCATGGTGTCCCTTCATAGCTATAGAAGCCCTAATTAATACAGAAGCTCCAAAAAACTCTGCTATAAACAAGAAGTGATTTACATAATATCTCCCAAAGAAGTAAAATAATGGAAATCTGAGAGACATGTGTACACTGGTTAGTCCTCAATTAGCCTTCCATGAGCTAATAATGTACTTGACAAACAGTTGGGTAAGAGGGACAAGACAGTCATACTGAGAATATAGATATGAACCCAAAGGTCAATTTGATGCTTTCTAATTTTTTTATTTTCAAAATCACAGTGTCTTTTATGATCTAGAATTAGTAATTGTAATACCAATCAGGAGATACCAATATACTGATCATATTAATAAAAAAGAGTAGGAATGATTTTAAAAATATCCATTTATATTAGAAAGCTTGATTGAAAAAAGGAAAAGCCACAGTGCCTCTCTGGCCTCTTTTACCAATGGCAGATTGGTTCATCCAGCTATGGAGTGCTAGCTACCCTCTTGTAACTAATGGCAGCCAGCCTTGGCCAAGGTCAGATCTTTGTCAGGGCACGTTGTTCAACTGACTAGTTTGACTCCAGGTTGTAATTGTCTGGGCTTCTTGACCCAATTCTTATATGTGTCTAGTAAAATTTGAAGATTTTCATAGTCTTGGCGGAGACCTTGCTTGAACAAACGAGTGCATGTGTTCTACCTTTGTCCATTCTTGCTTGCTTTTCTCACTTAGCATGCTTAAGCACCAGGGCCACCTTACACTTCGCGTACACTCATCGTTATTTTCGATTCTGTAACTCAAAGCCAGAGTCTAGATGATAAATGTGGCTATGGAGTGCCACAAAGGAGAAAATACTGTATCATTTGAGGATTTTTCAGAGAAGGAAAACATTGGGCCTCACTAATTATCACAAAACCTTTACTTTCTAAGTAATATCTTGGGCATCGTGAGAGCTTGCTGGTAAATTTTTAAGTAGTAATAATTCACTATTGATTGATAAGATAAAATTTCTTAAAAAAATACAAGCTTCTGTCTGTGCATGCCTTAACTTTATCCTTCTACCAGCTCATCCATGTTACAACTTTTTAAAAAATCAAATCTGATATTGAGATGTTGCTAAAAACACTTTAAAATTTGGGTAGATATATAATCCTTTGTATTTTCTTTCTTTCTTTATTATTATGTATAGGCTGTTCTGTCTGCATGTATGCCTACATGCCAGAAGATGGCACTGTATCTTACTATTAGAAGGTTGTTAACCACCATGTGGTTGCTGGGAATTGGACTCATGGTCTCTGAAAGAGCAGCTAGTGAGTGCTCTTAAGCTCTTAACCTCCGAGTCAGCTCTCCAGGCCCCTAATTCTTTGTATTTCTATATCATATTTTTTAACTTAGCTTTCTATGCATCTGCACTTAGTAAACCCATTATGATTCAGAAGTGAGCGCACAAAAGCCTAGTATACCCCAAGGGCTGACCAGACTGCTGGAGTTTGAGATATTGTCTTTTTTTACAAAACAATTCTACCCAGTGTACTTTTTCTCTTTGTTATGTTTTATTGTGTTTACATCCTTTACAAATTGGCAGTCAATTTAGGAGCTAATTAGACTAATGTTTCTTAATTAGAATACTTGATTAATAACACAAACTCATATTTATGCTCACCATGTACCAGGAAATCTAGAGCGCTATAGTCATATTTATGTGGGACCTGGTGGGTCTGAAAGTGTTTGGCTGTAAAATAAAATCTTATGGGATATGGTCACTCATGCCAGTCCACTGGGCCTTTGCTGACGTTTTATGACCATGACCCATTTCCATTGCTGTTGGAATTGCTTTAGTTTATAAGTGGCATAGTGAGTTTGCTTCTCACTCACTCAATGGGAGGGGAGAAGCTCAAAGGAACAAGGACCACATCAAAGGAGGACAGAATAACTAACTAAGCATACACTAGTTACTAGGAAAAGAGGAGGTAGAAAGTGGCTATAAACACTCAAGTAAAGGACTGGACTAAGAGTGGATGTGGAGGCTGATGAGGTGGTTCCGTGGAGAAAGGCACTCGCTACTAAGCCTGAGAGCCTCAGTTTGATTTTTGGAGACTACATGGCGGAAGAAGAAAACTGACGGCTGCAGTTTGCTCTCTTGTCCTCTGACCTCCACACCCATGCAGGGTTTGCAAAACACACACACACATAAACACATGCACACATGTATATGCATGTATGCGCACAAATAAATAAGCAAAAAGATTAAAGAATGGAAATGAACAAATTTCTCATTCTGTGCCGAAAAGGGAACTGCCAGGAGGGACAAAATTAGAAACTCGTCTCATTTTCACATTTACTGAGTCCCCACTGTGTATTTCTGGCAGGGTACCGTTCTTGCTGTCCCCTGTAGTCAGCGCTGGAGAGTCTCATGGCAACAGACCATCACGGGACTAAGGAAGGTGCTGGTGGAGGAGCAGACAGAAGAAAGTCAGTGTAGTCCTGCCACCCGTGCTGGAGGCAGGCTAAGCCAGCTTTCTTGCTTGGATTTTAAATGATTGTTTCAAATCTCATATGTTGCTTCTCTGAGTTATGTTTTCCAAACAATCTGCCTAAGAAAATCTTGACATTTAAATAAGAGACTGCCTGGAGGAATATAACTTTAAACTCCTGTTGAAGTGGGTTTAGCAACATTATCTGTAGAAAACATGGCTCTTTTTCATCCTCCCAAAAGATCAGCGCCATACCCAAATTGTTGTGAGTGACCAGACTTGTATTTTTCTGTATTCACTTATATAATGTGATGAAAACCATACAGTCCCCTGGGCACTTCCACCTGATCCAAGGCTCCGCACAGCTGAGATGTGGAAGGGGAGGCAGTGTATGGGTGCATAGTTGGTGGTGTCAAGGGGCCAGAACCTCTGCCTAGATTAGGGATCTGGCTGTGGAATCAGTATAACGATACATTCCTTCCTCAGCTTTTTAATGAAAAAAAAAATGCAGTTTGAAGGTGAGAGGAAGTAGTGGCTAGCATCAGATTGCTGTGGTTTGGAAACACACCTTATCAGTAATTATTTTATGCATGTAGGAAACAGAATTTGGATGCATTTAGCTTCCAGCTCTGCCACTTGTTAGTTATGACAGAAATCTATGATTTGATACCAATTAACTTTACACATATGTAATACAACCATGTCTCAGCTTCCTGGCTGAGCTCTACATCTCTGAAATAAGCAACAGTGGAACTATATTGATTTATTTACAATTGAAATTGTTTTTGTAAACACACAGAGATTTCATTGGACTGTGATAATTTTGTTGGACAGAGGGAAAAGTCCTTCAACTACAGAAGACAAAGTCGTTTTAGAATTTCAAGGTGAGCGATGAAAGCCACAGATCTTTCTTGTATTATTCATGCCAAAATGCAATCCCACTTAAATAATAAATCACATAAAATTCAGTGACTATATTGCAAAAAGCACTTTAAGGGCTATCAAAAATCAAGTAGCTGGACTATTTTAGTGTAAATAAACTATCAGAAAGTAAAGGGAGGCTGTACCGGGGACTAGAATGGAAGTCACTGTATCTGCAGCCAGAGCAGCCTCAGCGGCAAAATTTTAGTCCGGTTTTCAGGGAAGACAAAACCAGAAAAACAAAAAGCTCTCTCTCTCTCTCTCTCTCTCTCTCTCTCTCTCTCTCTCTCTCTCTCTCTCTCTTCCCCCCTCTTTCTCTCTCTCTCTCTCCCTCTCTTGCTCCCTTTCTTTTTCTCTCTCTCCTTCCCTTCCTCCCTTCCTTCTTCTCTTTTCTCTGTGGGGTATGTGTACAGACATGTGTAAGGTCTCTTCTGCTACAAACTCAACAACAAAAACAAACAACAAAAGCACCCAGCCAATGCATATCTTTAGAAGGCAGAAATTCCCGCATACAATGGGAAAGCCCCAAATAAATGATTTAAGCAAAAAGATAGTGCGCTCTCTCTCATAGCAAACAAAGTTTGATTGGGGGTTTCTCACTCATTTGGGTAAATATTTAATGTGTTATTAGAGCCCCAGAATCCTATATTCTCACCCTCCTGTCTTCAAAGACTAGATCCAGTCAGAGTTCTCTTGTACTACTACATAGTGGCTCCTACATGGCAGGTATCACATCTGAGTTTCAGGCTCTGAGTAAGAAGAGGGAAACTTCAAATGCCCTTTCTATTTGAACAAACTTTTCAGAAGTCTCATGTGACACTCACGGATGTGCGTCTGTCTTTTATTTTTGGCTAGAACAAAGTCATGTGACTATATCATGTAAGGATGTAGGGTTGATGGCTGAGAAATATAGTGCTTTTCTGGGTAGCAATTTACACCTCTAAAAATATTTGACAAGAACTGATAGGCTCTATTTTAGACAGGGAATAAAGAAATGGACAATGTCTTCACTGACAGTTTTGCAGAAAATTCAGTATGGCTTTTGCAGTACTGCATTATCGGAAGCCAGAAACCCGAGTGTTGTGTTCAGAAAATACTGGTGCATGTTCGTTGTATTAGCTTAGGTCTCAGGGTTTCTTAAAGACAGTGAAAGTTGAAGTTACAGAGACTTCAATAGATATTTTACAGCAGAGACCAATCTATTTCTCAAATATGTTAAATATTTAATTGAGAAAATATAAAATTTTTAAATTAAATTAATTTTTTGATTTGGGTGGCTTAAATGATGCATAATATTATCTTCCTTCAACCATCCAACAGACAATAACTACACAAAATGGTTTTTAGTTTCTGTAAAAGCTTAGTTATGGAAAAATACTTTGCAAATATTTAATGTAGATAACAGGAATTATTTTAGATCTAATGCAGATTGATTTGTGCCCTGTTCCTTGAACTGGAAGACCATAGTTATTTCCAAGGTTTCCAGGGGACCTTGTATTCTCATGTTCACCTCTGTCTTCGGGCATCTGCTTCTACCAGCTGGATCTTTATACATCTTGTTCTTTGTCCATACTATATGGATCCTGAGAAAGGGCTTGAATGTTTTCTTTTTATATAAGTGTAAGTGAACTATATCACATGCATGTGAACAGGTTTGAACAGTCAATAGTGTTAGGATGAAAAGTCACTTAGCCACCAAACTTGAGTATGTTTTCTTGGGAATATCATTCCCGTTTATGTTTTCACTCATCCTTACCAGCTGCAAAACAATTTTGCTGGCTTCTCTGAATTTGAATACAGTATGATGTGGCTCTCCTTGTCCCTAACCTCTGTGACATATTTATAATGCAATTAACTTCACAGCAGGTTCACTGATATGATCTCATGTGGGTCCTGTGGCTGCATTTGGCTGTCGCTGGCCTATGGTTTGCTTTTAGGATTGTAACGATGAAGCTAGAGACTTTAGTAAGATGAAATATAAGAAACAAAATATTGTGTCTGCAAATCTGTGTGTGGCAGCCTTTAATAATCGTTAAACGTTATCATTACACAATCTTCAACTGATAACACTTTTTCTCACTGAGAAAAATACTCCTCTGGAGCAGTATGGTTTTAATTTAAATAAGGAAGCCTCCAGAATATGAATTTGGAGGATGAGGTTAATATAAGGATAGGCAATAGGGTATTTCTTTTACACCAGTTCTTGGGATGATTGCATGAGTACCCTGGCCTGCTGTACTGTAACTGAAGAGGGAGGCTGAGGCTGGTCATGCAAGAGTCGAGCAGGTGAGTGCTGAGTGTCTAGCAGTGGTCACTGAATTCAACAGAAGGAAGATCACATCTTTTCTTCTCTAATGGAAAACTCTCATTGAGGCTGATTGGTAATAATTTACTCTGAGTTTCACAGCCTAAGTAAACAATTAAATTGTGGACACGCCCCATGTCATCTGTCCATGTGTCCCTTTGTTCTTCACCTATTGTCTTTACTACCTTTTCCTTATCAAGCCCTTCTTTTCTCCCTTTAAAACAATTTTCAATGTGTATAAATCTGTTCTTCTCGTGGATCATGATTGGACAACTGTAGTAATTACCTGTTCCTTAGAAATTATTATATGCATTGGATACATGATCATTTTCAGCTTGTGAGCAGACAAACAATGTTTACTGGTACTTTCTTATTTTGTTGTGTTCAGTGGGTTTTCATTTTAAGAATGCCATCCTTAATTATGCAGACAAGCCTGAATAGTTCAACCACCAGGCCAACTATGGTTACCTCTACATAACTTTTCAAGTTATTTAACAATCACACCTGTTGGGGTTAGATTTACTGTATACCATCTGGCGAGACAGACAATGCCGATTAGAAAAGACAGGGATCCCTCCCTCAAGGAACAGGTAGCATATCTGAAGAGGCAGCTCACAAAATTCACAAGATACAATTGAACTAATGGTTCAAAATGTACATAAATTCCTCATGGCCTGTTCTTTTAGAGGGTTTGAAAGGTAACTGCTCAGGCACAGATAAGCAACAGAAGTAAAGCACCCCTTTACTCAGTTTCTGAGTAGCTGTCTGAATTCTAGTGAAAGACATCTCATAATGCTTTTCATAAGAAAAGCCACAGTAAAGTCATTGGTGATACTTCTGTGAATCCCATTAAAAAGCAATATTTTCTACATTTTGAAGATTATTATAATGCATTTATGTTCCATACTCTAGGTTCTTTGTACAGCACTCATTTAAAATAGAGTATCACTTTGAAGCAAGGCACTGCTTCCCTGATAATGATGACTAATGCTTCATTTAAAATGTTATTTTAGATGTAAGAGGCAAACCCCTGGACTCAGAGAGGCAAAGGTAGTAGGATTTTCCATAAAAACACATGAATGCAGAACAAAGAAAACACTCCTGCTTTTTTTTTTTTTTAATGAGGGAGGAGACAATTTCTTGGGTTTGTCACTGGTTTCCTGGGACAAGGAATAGATTTTATGGCTTTGAGAGGCCCTTAGTTCTGCCCCAGAAGAATAATTATTATTGTAATCTGGGGATATGTGGTATATCCTTTACCCTTAAATTTTCACGTACCCTGGGACTCACAGATCATGGGTTAATGTGGAGAAAGCATTTAAGGACTGAAAAAATTTTATATTATTTTTGTATCTGTTGACTGAGGTTTCTCTCCTGCCTGGTCCCACAGCCATTCAGTCCCAAAGAATCACTCAGAGGCCCACATTACTTTGTTGACACAGGTTTCTGTCCCGTTAAGTCCCAATGATCATCTGGCCAGGTCCTGCAGCTGTAAAGCCCCCGGGGTGGTGAGCACTGGATCTTAGCACACCCCAGACTTGGAGTGTAGATCCATGTATAATGTTGGCAGCATTGTAGGTCTCCCTTCTCCAGAAGCAGGTGGTCACCATGGCAATGTGGGAGCTGGTGGGGGGGGCGAATGTGGGGGTGCCAACCCACTCATAAAGCTGGCCACCCACTTCATCCAGGACAAGTCCCTTCCACAGGAAGGACTAAGGCCTGGACCCTGGTCCTCAGGCGCCTCAGGGGTGGAGAAGGTTTCCAAGCCTTTGGGATTAGGTTCTGAAGATGAGTTGGTGGTAGAATTCCTACAGGACCAGAATGCACCCCTTGTATTCCCTGCCCCTCAGCCCTTCAAGATGGATGACCCCCTGGCAGAGATGCAGGAGATTGAACAGTCAAGCTTTTGCCAGGCTCCTCAGAGAGTCCCTGGTGTAGCAGACTTAGCCTTGTCTGAGAATTGGGCCCAGGAGCTTCTTGCAGCTGGAGGTGCTGTGGATGTAGCTCAGGATTGTAATGAGACTGACAGGTCCCAGAAATTCATTGCTGAAGTTACAGTCTGTGTCCCTTGCCCAATAGGCTGAGGAATATCTGGGGCAGTCTGAGGAGAAGCTGTGATTGGGAGAGCCAGTGCCTAATGCACCACACTGCTGGTGAACCGATCCCTGAAAAGGGTGGACTGGGCCCCACATTGGGTGCCAGTTGATGATGAAAGTTGCAAAATAACCCTACACTAGTTCAGAACGATGTATAATAAAGGGTTACTTATTTAGGGGTAGACTCACAGATCACATTCCTAGATCACAGTCCTCTGTACTAACGGGGAACAGGAACTAAATCCAGCAGCCAAAAGCAAGAGCTGGAAGCAAGAAAACCAGCGCATGCTTTACAACTGCATTTATAGTATAAAAGACTATGCCCAAGTGGGCTGGCATCTTAAAGACTATTGGTTGAAGGAGCTCCAACAGCATGTATCTGATTGAATTTTAACTTATTCAGAAATATCAATTTATTTCTATGTAGAAAAGCAGATATAAGAGTAGAATGCAGGGCAGGGGGAGTCGTTGCTCATATATGACCTGCAGGTTCCCAAAACTGTGCTTCTCTGCCTTGTGGATAAAAGCAACTTCCCAGAGCTTGTGAAGTCTCTTGACCATAAGAAAAGAGAGGTAAAGTGGGGATGTGATGTGTAGCATGCAGAGAGCTATGTGCATTTGCCATGTTGGTAATAATGGGGGTGGTGAAGTGAAATGGCATGTAGAAGAGAATACTGATGGACAGGATGGGAAATGATTGAGAAATCGGAGACCCAGGTCTTAGAGGAGTGATAGAGCAATCAATAAACAGAAATAGACCACCTAGGATTTTTTTAAAATTCTAGTCTTTAATGTATGTGTTTAAGTCAATAATATAATTGTGTTTCAAATGTTTAAAAGGTTCATAAGGGCAGAGCATGAAAATGTTCCTTCAACCACCATTCTCAGTCACTTAACCACAACCCCAGAAGCAGCTGATGTCACAGGTTTCTTGTGTATTCTTCCAGACATATTTTAAGATATAATATGACTTTGCCTGTTTGCTTTCTTTAGCCATATGGAGGAGTTCTTGAGCCTGTGTTAACATGTTTATCATTATGCCAGCTGAAAGTGTCATGCTTCCTCTGTACAGGCAGCTCAGACCACTAGAGTTGTTCAAAATGCCAATGTTCTTTTTTGAGAGATGGAAAGGAGAATAGATCAATACATACAGGTGCTCAGATAAAGGCCATTACTAGTATTTGTATTGTATAAAAGTACCACAATTGCCCCATCTCATATTACTGATCATACGTTAAAATAACAGGGGAATACTGAATATGTGGGTAAAAACACACGATATCAGTAAAGGATAACTATCCTTTTGAGATATGCCAGTTTTATAGTTTATTACATAGAGTAATTGTGTTTCTGAATGATATTCAGTTTTGAACTTTCAGGAAATTGTTTTCGAAGTTGAGTTGAAAAGAAAACAAGTAGGCTTTAACTATTGAGTTCTTATTACTAGGACTATGGCATATCCTGTCCCTCATTTACATTATAACTTTTCAGGGTGAAAATCTGCTTATTTACCTGTTTAATGCTTAGAATATAGTAATCTGTAGATATACGCTAAAGAAATGACCAAAAGAATTTACTTAGAAATAAATCACCTGGTTAATCAATAATTTGTTTAATTCCCATATCTTACCAGGAACTACTTCTATTTGAGCTATGATTAAAATAGAGAGCTGGCACAATAACTCAGTTCTCAGACTGTTCTCTCAACAGTTCACGGCTCTCAGGTGATAGTCTGAGAGCTGGCACAATAACTCAGGTCTCAGACTGTTCTCTCAACAGTACATGGCTCTCAGGTGATAGTCTGAGAGCTGGTACAATAACTCAGGTCTCACAACTCTTCTCTCAACAGTCCATGGCTCTCATGTGACAGTCTGAGGTGAGTTTTGGTAGGCTAAAATGTAATGCAAACAAGTAATGAGCTTGACGTTTAAATCACCCTTCATTTTACAAAATGAACATCTACCTATCTAGAAAAGAAAAGTAAATGAAATAAGAGATTCACCAATTTAAGCCACATGCTTTAACTCCATAGAGGTGGCAAAATAAGTCATCTCTAATGTGCCTGTACTACAGGGTTTGAAATGTACTAATTAATTGAACTTAAAAGATGAGTCAATCGACATAGCTAACATACTGAGCAAACAATGTGAGCATTGACAAATTAAAAAAGCTTCTAAAGAATCGCTCCTTAAGTGTTATGGTTTCTGGATTAGAGAAAAAGAACAATATGTGTTGCTTTGTTATCAGGAGAATTTTATATTTGACATTTTGGAAGCAAGAGAAGCAAATGGCTTAAAAGGGTGAAAAGCCAATTCACCATGATGGATGATATTTGGAAGCTGATGTTATCATTTGCAATTTAAAATTCAGAAATGATAAAGCACAATCAAAGGGCCTTACTGAAATGTATGCATTTATCTGGGAAAACTAGACAGAAAGCTTTGAATTTAAAAGTTTGTTTCCACTCATATTTAAAAAAATGTTTCTACATTCTGTGCACACAAAATGTAGGTCCACTGTAAGAATATAGTCAAGATTGCAGACTTCTAGCCCACCCAAACAAAAGAGAAAGGAGGGCCAAATTAATGGAATTAGACGCAATCAGGAAACAATATAAAAGATGCCAAAAAATTAGAATATTGTAAAGAGTTCTTTAAAAACATATATTTCATTAAGGTGGAAATCTGGATTGACAGTAGAATTCTACCACTTTCAAAGAAGATCTCTGTCTAGTCCTTAAGTTATTCAAAAGAAAGAGAGAAGGAAAGAAAGGAAGAAAGAAAAGAGAGAAAGAGAGAAAGAAAGAAAGAAAGAAAGAAAGAAAGAAAGAAAGAAGAAAGAGAGAGAGGGGGAGGGAGAAAGGAGATAACACTCCAAAATTCTTTCTATGAGGTTAATATCATTGTAAAATTAAAATAAGGTAAAATACACAAAAAGAACTGAAAGATCAACATCCTTAATGAATATAGATTTTTAAAATAGTCAAGAAAATACATGCAAACAGAATACAGACATACATGATAAAGATTTACACCATGACCAAGTTGGCTTTATCTTTGAAATGCAGGAATGATCCAACATATACCAGTCAATAAATTCAATAAACCAGAAAATGGGCTTAAAGAAAAAAATCGCATGATCATCCCAATAGATATGAAACAATCCAACGTCTTCATGATAACAGTCTTAGAGAAAGTGGGGCTAGAGGGAAAAGCTTCAGCGTAATAAAGGGATAAATAAGAAACCCACTGCCAGCATCTTCCTATAGAACAATCTGAAGCAATTCCACCAAAGTCAGGAATGAGACAGGGGTATCTATTTCCTTATTTCTTTTCAATACTGCCCTCAAAGTACTAGCTAGAGCAATAAGGCAAGAGAAGCAAATTAAAGGGCTACAAAGAGAGGAGGAAGAAATCAAACTACCCTTCTTTTCAGATAACATAATACTGTACATTAGAGATCACCAAAATTCTACCAGAAAATATCTAGAAAGCATAAAACAATTTCAGCGATGCCAAAGGATAAAATATTAATTATCAAAAATCAACAGGTTTTCTACATACCTATTACTCAAGAATGTGAGAAAAATAGCAAGAATATCTGAAAAAATTCTAAGAAATTACACTATTAACTATGTACCTAAAAAACCTATATATGTGTACATTTATTAATATACATTTTATATGTATATACACTATAATATGCATATATTAAATGAAACTATGTATACTACTATGTTAATATGCATATATTAAATGATAAGTTCCCAACTGTGTGACAGTATTCTCACCAAGAGTTAAAGATCATCTAACAAAAGCCCAAACAGCAGCATGAGAATTCTTTCGAGTCTTTGGTCAGGATGGTTCAAGAGTCTGTCAAAGCCATTTTCTGACCTTTTAACCATGGCTGAAATTTCTTGAGCATGCATAATGTGATGTTCTCTGTTGGTCATTTGTTTGCTTTATTTCTACTTAAAATTGAGAAAAGGAAAAGAGGGAAGAAGATGATCAGTGGGCACTAAAGTTACAGGTAGATGTGCTATTGCATGGCAAAATAACTTTTAAGGAGTACTCTATGACTAAAAAAAGCTAGACAAACTATATTATATATTGTCACCATGAAATAGTTAGAAAGATAGGTAAATTTACTCTGATGTGACCATTACACAACATGTACACTTATTTAAATATAAGATGCTACCTATTAATATACATAATTTTACTTTTAACCCATCAGCTAAAAATCAAAACTATAGTAAAAAGTAGAACAACAGAGGACCCTGTTCTCCTGGCGTCTTCCATCCCTCCTGGCTCTTATACTCATTTTTCCCCCTCTTCCTGTGGGCTCCCTAAGCTCTGAGGGGATGCATTTTATGATGACAGCTGATGTGGGAGTCCCCTCTGTGTGCTGTGATTACCATTAATGAATAAAAAACTGCTTTGGACCTATAGCAAGGCAGAACTTAGGTAGGCAGGGAAAGCTAGGCTGAATGCTGGGAGAAAGAAGGGCAGAGTCGAGAGATGCCATGGCGCTGCCGAAGATAGACATGCTGAAACTTTGCTGGTAGTCCACGACCTCGTAGTGAAATACAGATTAATAGAAATGGGTTAAATTAATGTAATAGTTAGCTTATAAGAAGCTAGAGCTAATGGGCCAAGCAGTGTTTTAAATAATATAGTTTCTGTGTGATTATTTCAGTTCTGGGTGGCCGGGATGAACAAGCAGCTCCCTGCAACGGACAGTATGTCTGGCCGTGGGGGTCTCTATACTCGCTCCCATCTGCTGTAGGAGGAATGTTCTCAGATGATGGCTGAGCAAGGCACTGATCTATGAGTGTAGCAGAATGTAATTAAGGAATCCTTTTATTGCTATGTTTATTTTTATAACAGTAAGTAGTGTTTGGGTTTACCCTAGGTCCCTGAGATACACAGTCTCAGGGTCTTGGTTACCTAAGCAGTAATTGTTATGGCGCATTTTGTGGAGTGGGTCTTAAGTCAAATCAGATATTGGTTGGTTACTCCCACAAGTTTCATGCCACCTTTGTCCTAGTGTATCTTGCAGGCAAGACATGATTGTAGCTGAATTGGTGTTTATGTCTCTCTTTTTGTAACCAGCAGAGTACTTTTCTGAGCTAGAGACTAGAACACAGAGGTGAACGTCCTATGTAGGAACAAGCTACTTGGCCGACTGATGTTCAGTGAATTGTGTGGCTGTTGTCTTCAGCCATGGGGCACCACTGTCAATGTGTGGAGAGCAATGTATTGTCTTGGCAACAACCTGGGTTGTTTGGGAAAGTCCATGGGACCCCTTTTGCCAACTCAATTGGATGTAACCTAGTACCCATACTGGAAGCTTTGTTTGCTGACAAGAGATGGCCACTTGGGACTCTGACTCCCCCCTTATTTGGCAACTTCATTAGGATCACCTTTATATTTTTTAAGAAGTTTCTACAGTACTAGGTTTCCATACCATCTTTTAAATGCCCCTCTATTCTAGCTGTCTCTACCCACATTTCTTCCTCCTTCTACCTAATCCCCCCATTCCAGTCTACTCCACCCCAATCTACCTATAAAATTTATTCTATTTCCCACTTCCACAGAGATCCATGTGACCTGCTAGTCCAGTGGTTCCAATCTTCCTAATGCTGAAGCCCTTTAATACAGTTCCTCATATTGTGGTGACCCCCAACCATAAAATTATTTTTATTGCCACTTCATAACTGTAAATTGTTACTGTTAATGTGGTGGTCAGAATAGGAATGGCCCTAACAGACTCGTGTGTTTGAATGCTTGGCCCATATGGAATGGCACTATTAGGTTGTGTGGCCTTGGTGAGTAGGTGTGGCCTTGTTGGAGGAAGTGTGTCACTGTGGGGGTGGGTTTTGAGGTCTTATATGCTTAAACTAGGCCTAGTGAGGCAGTCTCCTGTTGTTGCCTTTGAATCAAGATGTAGAACTTTCAGCTCCTTCTCCAACACCATGTCTGCCTGCATGCTGCCATGCTTCTTGCCATGATGAAAATGGACTAAATCTTTGAAATTGTAAACCAGTCCCAATCAGATGTTTTGCCTTATAAGAGCTGACATGGTCATGATGTCTCTTCACATCAATAAAATCCTAACTAAGAAAATTATGAATAACAATGTAAATATTTTTGGAGACAGATGTTTGACAAAGGGGTAGTGACCAACAGGTTGAGAACCACTGCCCCATTTCCTCTCTCTGTACCTAACTTCTCTAGGTCTATGAATTGTTGTTTTGTTATCATTTATTTAATGACTAATATCCACATATTGTAGGCAGAGACTGCTCACTCGTTTCCTAGCCACTGAGACCTGAATAATCACACAGAAACTATATTAATTACAACACTGCTAAGTCTATTAGCTCAGGCTTCTTATTAACAAGCTCTTTCATCTTAACCCATTTCTATTAATCTGTGTATCGGGACGAGACTGTGACTTACTGGTAAGGATCTGGCATCTGTGTCCTTTGGCAGCTACATGGTGTCTCTGACTCTGCCTACTCTCTCTCTCTATCTCTTCTAGCCTGGCTATATTCTGTCCTGCTATAGGCCAAAGCAGCTTCTTTATGAACCATGGTAATAAAACATATTCATAGCATACAGAGGAGACTCCCACATCAACATGTAAGTGAATGCATATGATATTTATCTTTATGGGTTTGGATTACCTCATTCAGGATGTTTTTTTCTAGTTTCATCCATTTATCTGCAAATTTCATGATGTTATTTGAACAGTTGAGTAATACTCCAGTGTGTAAATATACCACACTTTCTTTATCCATTCTTTTGTTGAGGGACATCTAGCTTATTCCAGTTTCTGGCTCTTGTGAATAGAATAGCACGAACTCACAGAGACTGAAGCAGCAACGACAGAGCCTGTACCCTGCACCAGGTCTTCTGTGTTTATATTATGGCTTTCAGTTGGGGGCTTTAATGGGGCTCCTGAGTGTGTGAACAAGTTGACCTCTGATTCATTTTCCTTCTCTTGGGATCTTTTCCTTCTGTTGGTTTGCCTTGTCTAACTTCGATGTGATGGTTTTTATTTTATATTATCATACTTCATTTTGTTATGTTTTGCTGTTATCTGTTAGAAGCCTGTTCTTTTCTAATGAGAGACAGAAAGAGAGAGGATCTGGATGGGACGCAAAGTGGGGAGGAACTGGAAGGAGCAGAAGAAGTTAAAACTATAATCAGGATATATTGTGAGAGAAGAATCAATTTTCAATAAAAGGGGAAACCAAATTTTAAAAAGTATAGCATCAACCACATGAAAGCAAGTGAATATATGCTCAATGTATACTGGGAATTCTGCTGTGGTTTAGTAAGCATCTCATGTTGTGTGGTTGTAATTAAGCCTTCTGGCAAGGGACCCTATCTGGTGACGCTAAGAGATATTTTCAGCAAATTCTTCATCAGATATACCCAGTTTTATTTCTTTATAAACTGTGGCTACAAAACTCAAAGATGCTGCCTCTCAGAGTCTGAGGGTCCAGATAAACTCTTTGCCTTCTTCTCATCATTCTCTTTATTTTTCATGAAGGACTCCAGGACTGTGCAGGGAAACAGAGCAGGCATCAGCAATGCTGGTCTTTTGTGGTCTGGAGGTGACAATTTGACAATTCTAGTCTTTTGTGAAAGATTGGCTTGCCGGTTGTTTTATGTTCAGCCTTCTTGTAGTTACTCTCAGATGAACAAAGCAAAATATTCTCTTTCTTCCTCCTTTACAAATGCTGCAAGAAAAAGCACCCAGTGATTTGTATAATTGGCTACTTCAGACTCAGAATAAACAAGAAGAAAGAAAGAAAAAAACCCTCACATTTTCCTTAACATAATCCAGAAGTGCTTGTTC
This sequence comes from Ondatra zibethicus, assembly GCA_004026605.1. NCBI lineage: Eukaryota > Metazoa > Chordata > Mammalia > Rodentia > Cricetidae > Ondatra > Ondatra zibethicus. The sequence continues at coordinate 25,746 of PVIU01000382.1, read as the reverse complement.
ATCTGCCTTATGGTCAGGGCATGGATTTCCCTGCCACTCCCTGATCTAATTCAGAGCAGAAACAGCTGCTGCATTTTAATTGATTTATAAAAATAGCGGTTGCAATAGATACCAGCTGACGTCAGTGGAATCATCAACAAGCATTGACGAGTCTACTCAGCTGAAATCATATCAGCTCAATACGCAGGTACATAAATCCTTAATTCTTTCCTTCCTTCTTCCCTTTTTTCTTTTCAGAAACTGTCATCATTCCTTGCTGGATGATAATTGTTATCAGTCATTTAGCAAACAAGTAGATGCGACCAGTGTTTAAGTGCTTCTGACTAATCCCTGATATGTAATCTTGTACAACAGACCAGCTGTGTTTAAAAAAGGTTCCTCTTCTGTGGCTATGGTAGATATGGGTTTTTGAAGACCTCATGAATGATCTTGGTAGAATCTTGTAGAATTTCCCAACCTACAGACTGGCTCTTACTCTATTGATTTCCAATGACAGACTTTTGTCTTGGAACTTCTGGAAATGATCGATGCAGGAACTTACAAGACTGAATAGCAAACATCATGATGCTGAATCTTATTTAAAATTCATTCCATAAATTTGAGCTCATCTATAGAGGCAAATATGAACATTAAACTACCAGATGGGGGACTTGAGGACATAGTTCAGTCAGCAGAATATTAGCCTACTGTCCTAGTTAGAGTTTTTATTGCTGTGAATAGACACCATGACCATGGTAGCTCTTATAAAGGAAAACATTTAATTGTGGTGGCTTGCTTATGGTTCAGAGGTTTAGTCCATTATTGTCATTACGGGAATCAAGGCAGCATGCAGGCAGACATGGTGCTAGAGCTGAGAGTCCTTACATCTTGATCCTAAGGCAACAGGAAGTGAACTGTCTCACTGGGCATGGTTTGAGCACATATAAAATATCAAAACCCACCTCCACAGTGATACACTTCTTCCAATAAGGTCACACCTACTCCAACAAGGCCATACCTTCTAATGGTGGTACTCCCTTGGGGGCCATTTTCTTTCAAACCACCCTACCTAGTATATACAAAGTACTGCATTCAGTCCCTAGGATCACATAAAACAGAGCATAGTGGCTAATTTCAGTAATTCTAGTATTAGTGAGGTAGAGACAGGATGATCAGAAAACTCAAGGTAATCCTTGACACATGACAAGTTACAGCTTAGTCATCTATCATCTGTATATCTATCTGTCTGTGTGTCTCTATCAATCAATCCTTCTTCTTCTTCTTCTTCTTCTTCTTCTTCTTCTTCTTCTTCTTCTTCTTCTTCTTCTTCTTCTTCTTCTTCTTCAACATCACCACCACCTGTCCTTTCCTCCCTTCTTCCTTATTTTGTTCTTCCCTTTAGCTTTTTATTTTAATGCAAAGAGCATGAGCTTTGAAGTCACATGTTTGGTCCTGGGTTTTAGTCTTTCTTACATACCTTGTATTGATAAAAATCACTAGGCTTTCACCATGTCTTGGTAGGGCTTGCTCAATCTCCTGCAATACTCTCAAGTTGGGTATTAGTATCCTTCCTATGTGTCATACCATCACGTCCCTTTTATCTACCTCCTGGACTCTTGCCCTGGTTTTCTGATCTGTGAGACCTGTAGAGACTTCCTTTGATTTCTAGTTTATTGAACAGAGAGAATATTAAATTGCAGATTTTCCCAGAATTATATCATTCAGGTAAATGTAAATATTTCTTAAATACCTCAGTAACTGGGAAAATATCAGTGCTTCTCATTTTATAATGAAGGATCTGTTTCCACTGACTGGAGTTTAGAATCTTTCTTTATTATATCACAAGTCTACAGCTAATTATTTTCTAGTTACATATTGTGGTCTTAACATAGCTCAGTTCATCTAGAATTATGCTGAGCCAAAAAAGAGATCTAATTGTAGTTGGAAAGGATGTAAATGACAAAGAAAAGATAACCACTGACAATGTAATCTGATGAGTTGTTCATTCAAAGACCATGGGTGAATAACATTATTTTTTTATTAGTTATATGTATGGTTAATAATTTACAATTCCTGATCTGTTTTTCTACTTATAATACTGGATACTTGTCAGGCCAGATATTTTTATTCAAATAAGGTTAGGCACATGTAAAGTTTTTTTTTAAGAGAGAAAAGTGTTCTACATAAATAAATAAAATATCATTTTTGTAATTTACTTTATTGATCTGGTTCACTAAATCTCAATGGAAATAATTACAGGGACTGACTGTCAACAAGCTCACTCTTTGTTCTATTCTCTTCCAGACCCTAATAGTAGGCTCCCGTGAGTTAGACATTGACAATAGAAAAAGCTCTTGCACACAAGGTTGAGAGTGTAATAGAATATGGAAATGGTGAAGTGCAAAGATAAATAATTACAGCTTAGCCTTACAAACATGAAAAGTACCAGAAATTCTGATGCATTATTTTTTTTACAGATTATTGATCTCATTTACCTGTTATAATTCAAGAAGCAACAATATTCTCTACAGTTATGACAGAAAGCGCGGGTTTTTAAGTAATGAATTACAGTGGTAAAAGTGATACAAACACTTATCATCATTGATGCTATTTCATTTAGAGGTCCTGAGAAATCACCTATTTGTATACACCTGTGTCTGCATCTTGGCTCAATACTTTGTTAGTGCGTATGGACTCGAGAAACCTTGCATTTAATTAGACATGTAAGTTTTGGTTTCTCTATGCAAATATTTGACAAATGATTATGACATAAAGAAAATAGAAGAGCATGAAAGGTATTCCCTCTAGGTTAGATTCTTCTAGTCTTTATCAGAAACAGAAAGCATAAACATAAATGGTAAACAAGCATATAATAAGGAGCTGATTAAAGTAAACATATTACAAATAAGGCTTTGAATAAAATAATGTTATATAGTGATATTTTCAATTTTATTTAAAGATTAAAAACATATTATGTATAATAAGCACCGAAGATCATTATTATTGCTCATGTGGGTCAACGAGACACAAAAATGGTTTTATCTCAGTGTATTGTAACAGAGAGCTAATGTTTTGTATCTCTTAAAATATGACATTTGAAAAAGTGGAAAAGAGTGAAAAGGATAGCAATCGCATCTTCATTCTAATTGAGGAGTATATACAGAAGTATAGTAAAGAAGTGCAAAGAAAAGGCTCTATCTTTGAGCACAGTAAGATGATCACACTGTCTTACAGTTGCACATAAAACTGTGAATGTTCTTCAGGTCTTGTGTTCGCTACATTGTCAGTCTTATGAGAGCAGTATGCTCCAAATGGGCTTTTGCACAGTAGTAATTTGAAATTCAGTTTTAATTATTTTAGCTTTAAGTCCCAGAAAAACTAGCAAACAGAATGGTAGATGTACTCATCAAAAGAATGAATGAGAATATATTATTATTTTGTACACTTTCATCTCTCCTAATCCATGTCTACCCCGAGTCCCAGAGTATGAACTAGTCTGCAAGCAGGGTCTTTGCAGATGTAACTAGTTAACATGAAGTCATCCTCAATTAGAATAGACCAATGACCTCTATGAAGGAGAGAGGACATAGATATAAATACAGAGAAAGATTAGGTAAACATGGAGGCAGAGGACTATTGGCATGTCAAGAAATCGTGGAATTCTGGGAATTGCATGGGACAGGTTCTCCCTCAGAACCTACTCAAGGAACCAACCCTGACAATACCTCGCATGTTCATCATATTTTATCATGGGACAAACACCTAAGAGAATCAATTTAGAAGGAAGGAATTTGTTCTGGATCACTGGTTCAGAGGTTAGTCAGTCCACAGTCAGACAGTTCATTGGGCACCTGTGATAAGGGAGAGAATCATGGAGGAGGGGGTGGTATGCAAAGCTGCTTACCTCATGATGGAGAAAAGGGGAAGTTAAGAGTGAGGGAGAGGAAAGAGAGGAGGGGAGAGAGGGAAAGAGGGAGAGAGAGAGAGAGAGAGAGAGAGAGAGAGAGAGAGAGAGAAGCTTTATCCTTTCATGATATTCTTTAATGACTTACTTCCTCCAAATAGGATCTAGTCTCCAATTCCAAATTTCACACTCCCCTCCCTCAAATTGTTCCAGCAGCTGGGAAACAAGCCTTTCACACATGAACCCTGGAGGATGTTTCTGCTCAGTCTATAACATCTGGATTTCAGACTTACAGTATCCAGATCTGGAAGATAGTGGACTGATGATTTCAGCTGTTTAGCTAGTTGCAGAAGCCCAGTATGTACAGTTGCTGAACCACATCTAGGAATCCCATGGTTAATACAGCACAAATCACTGCTATGTTCATTAGCTACAGTTAATTCTTATGTCTTTAAGGTTAGCTTAAAAACTCATTTTTGGATGCTACAATTTCACTTGAAAGAGCCTTTCTTTATTATCTCATAAACTGCAGTTGTTGAAGTGGGAGCCAAAGTTAAGGTGTGGCTAGGGATGGACCTTTTACATTGACACCATCTAAATTATGTTTTAAAAATATTTTAAAGAAGATGTCCTACAGAAAATCCTAGAGCATCCCTGAACATTAATACTCACACCTCACTTTGTCCACCTTGTAACTTAGATACACCTCATATCAGGTAACAACTGTATTTGGCTCAGTTAATGATTTTAGCAGTGACTCAAGAAGTTGGCCAATGACTGTGGGATATTTTGCTGTTAGCGTTGATGAAGGAGATATGATTTGCTGCTATCACTGCTTTACTATTTCCCTTGTGTCAAACCATTAATTTGGCGGTATTAGATTCTTCTGAGAATAGTTTTTCTGAATTGTCTATCCCTTCCCTTATAGCAAAGCTCTAGCCCTCAATCACACTACAGAGTGAATCTAATTCTCTCCCACATCCCATATATCATAGACATTTTCTTTTCCTATCTTTTAATATGATCCTTTGACGTTATTTCATATTTTCTGTAGTGCTTTCATGTGATATGAATTTTGGATGAAAACATATTCTTATAGTTTTTTATTTTAACACTTCAATAAGAAAATTTACTACTGGAATATGAATGGTAATCTAGAAACAATATTCCCAAGGTTATAAGAACTTAACATTTAAAAATTAATTTAAAAATTACTCTAAGAAAAAAAATTGTGTTTATTTTCGCTAATATTTTGCTCTTATAAGTTTAAAATAAATGAAATACAAAGCACGAAAACTTTCAAAATAAAGTTTAGAAGGTCATTAATGTTCATTTTTAGTTTTTCAGCCTTTCTAGGATTCAGAATGGTTATGAATGAACATGAGGCAAACCTACTGAGTTCATGAAACAGACACACACTGCTTGACTTGGCTTCAGAAGTCTGTGGGGTTTTTGTAGAACACAGATCTTCTCTTTGGGCCAGACTGGAACACTTTCATTTTTCTCTTTTGTTGGTTTGTTTGGTTTCTTGTAGCAGAGCTTCAGTTTTCCTTTGCATCCATCCTTGCTATCTTACGAAGTCACTGTTATGGTTGCAGACAGAATAAGAGTGACCCATATGCCCTTGTCCTGCCTGTTTGTGAACAATGTCTTCTAGGATTTCTGTGTATACTAAAAATCCCCAGAGATCACATCTACTATGCAAACAACCCCAAACAAGCATATGCTCCCATCTACTGTAAAGTCCATCTGAAGGCGTCCTCAGCAAGCCTGAAGATGGGCACTGCAAACACGGTGCTCGCAGGTTTTGCCCTTTTATTGCTTTCTCTCTCCCTTGCGAAAAACTGATAGATTGCATTTCTAAAGCTAGCCCACAAGGTCCATTCCCTCTTTGGCCACCGACTCATTCCTGAGATAAACACCAAGGTCCAACAATCAAAATTCGTTATTTGGCTAACATGTCCAACCAGGATTTACCAATTCACTGTAGCACAGACTCCCCCTTTTTCTTCTTAAAAACTCACTCCTGCAAAAAACCCACCTGTTTACTGCTTGCTTGCTTGCTGCTGCTTGTTGTTCGACTTTTAAGCCCCCCAACCTAGTCCCCTGCTTATCTCTCTGGGTTAACAAATCTTCCTTGTGCTGAGAATTTGGTGTCTGAATATATACCATGCCGACTCCTGGGGGGGACTACTTTCCCTTACACCGTCTCTGCCCTAACTGTAATATAATGTAAAATCAACACCAATAAGTCTTGCATTATACTTATTAGGGAACGACTACAAGGGGAAAAAAGTTTGCTTAGATGTGTTTTTCTTTTTTCAAATATTTTTATCCTGTGGGTGTTTTAACCCAAGAATGCCTGAATCCATTGATGAGAGAACTACAGGTATTGGAACCAGCAGCTATGCCAGGCTGGCTGTTCTTAGACACTGCACATGTTTGGGAAATTAGATTTGGGCCCCAATGAAACCAATGATACTCCATCCTATTTTTGAGATGAAACTATAAGAGAGAAGTTTCATTATTCATCATGAAAAGGTTTTGTATTGATACAGTCAGGGTGGAGGGGAAGCTGACAGGAAAAAAAAATCAAGTCTTCATGATACTATTTGAGCCTTCAGCTGCAGGTGCAGCCAAAACGACCTCTCTTTTTAGTTCCAATTAGTTTGAAAAAGCAACCCCTCCCTCTCTCTAGCTTAAATTAATTTAAGTTGACTTATCTCACTTGGAAACAGAACAGGTTGAAATCAGCTCAGACTGAGAAAGTAAAATCGGAATGACCTGGAATAGCAGGCAGATGCATATAAAGCCAGCTCTGGGAAGTCAGGAGAAAGTCATCTCAGGGCACAGTGCAGCACCAATGAGTCATAGTAACCCCTTCTTGAGTGAGAGCGGCTGTCTGAAATGCTGTCAGCATGAATAAACAACTCCTCTTCTTATGGAGGACTTTAGCAAAGCTGCTCAGTTCTCAATTCACAACCCAGGAGCCAAACTTCCAGTGTAGAGATTATGCATGGAACATCTCACAGCTGCCCTCTTTGTGATGTGGCCAGAAGCAGGCATCTGACCCCTTTACCTGTCCCTTCATTGCTTTGAGTCTATTTTGTTCAAATTTCATGTATAATCCCCTCTCATAAGGGCTTCTCTTTTCATTTGATGAGATGAATTAGGCTTTACTTTCTGTGTGATCTCTCTTCATAATAGGTGCATTTGATTTCACTCAACTTCAAGTTGATACTAGCTGTAGATGGTTGACTAGCCATGGGAAACCAATGGGATATAATGATTATATCCCTCTTCCCCATTATAATGTCTTCATTTAAATTCATTTCACAATCAGTGATCTGACCATTTATTTATCCCAGTGTTTACTTGATGGGGAATTTGAACTTTAAAGCAAGTGTTGTAAAGTTGGGCTCCAAGGCATAGCTACCCAGAGGTGGATGTGGTGTGGGAGTTTCTTCTGTTCATGTGTTGCTTTCATTGGTTAACGAATAAAGAAACTGCCTTGGCCTTTTGATAGGGACAGAACTTAGGTAGGTGGGAAAAACAGAACTGGATTCTGAGAGGAAGAAAGCAGAGTGAGAGAAGCCGTGGATCTTCTGCCTGAGATGGATGCCGGTTAGAATCTTGCTGGTAAGCCACAATCACGTGGTGATACACAGATTAATAGAAATGGGTTAAATTAAGATTTAAGAATTAACCAACAAGAAACTAGAACTAATGGTCCCAGAAGTGTTTTAATGAATACAGTTTCTGTGTGGTGATTTCACATGTAAGCTAGCTGGGTGGCCAGGACAAACAAGTGACCCTCTCCTTGTAACAATTGGCAGCTCAACGTGGCCAACTAACTCCACATAAAACCTAAGAGGGGGCTGGAGAGATGGCTCAGAGGTTAAGAGCACTGACTGCTCTTCCAGAGGTCCTGAGTTCAATTCCCAGCAACCACATGGTGGCTCACAACCATCTGTAATAAGATCTGGTGCCCTCTTCTGGTCTGTGGGCATACATGAAGGCTGAACACTGTTTACATAATAAATAAATAAATAAATCTAAAAAAAAAAACCTAAGAGGGCTTAAATAATACTTCCTACAGCATGGATGTCTGGGAAAACCGAATGCCACAACTGGAACCTTCTGTGTTAATGGGAGCTTCTTAGAATTGGAGTCTAGGAATGACTTACTAGCTTGGTTAATTGAAATTTACATTTAATTAAGATCACATATTCAATAACACTTGAGCTGTGTTTTCTGGGGAGTCCCAGAGGTTTCCATGGGACTTCTTGGAGAACTTAGAGGCAGGCCCATTGGCCCTTTCCTTACAAAAGTTGCCCTTCAGTATACTGTGTTGTATTTCAATTTCCTGTAAGTCACACTCGAGGTAAAACATAACACTTGTACAACTGCTATATTAAATAAAACAATATTTCATAGTGAATGAGCTCATAAAACTTTGTATAGGAGAATGAGTTTTGTTTGAGGGAAACTGAGCAAGGAAGAATGCCCCTAAAGAAAAAATTAGAACTGGAACAGAGTTCCCTACTTCATGTCATCATTCGCTCATCTTTTCTGAGAGAGATTCTGTCAGAAGCCATTGATTCTGTGACACACATCTAGAGTACTAAAATATGTCTAGAGAACAGAACCAAGAGGTAGGCTTCTCAGAGGTCAGTTTGTATAAGAACAAAGGAACTCAACAAAATAATGTCTTGAGAGGAAGAAAAGCCATGCTGATAATTTCACATGAAAAATGATGTTTTCACACGCAAAAATTAGTGTTTTGGTGTACAAAGGCTGGTGGTAACAGAACAACATGATGGCTGCCATTAGAATTATTTTTTACTACATTTATGTGTGTTTGTCTCTGTGTGTGTACGTATATATGTGTGTGGGCACAGACATGCCATAATGTGCATATGAAAATCAGAGGGTAACTTGTAGAAGTAGTCTCCCCCTTTCCTTCTACCATGTGGATCCTGGAGATCAAATGTGTGTCCTCCATCTTGGTGACATTTGTCTTTACTTGATTAACCATTTCACATCCTTTCCCCAGTTTGTAGAGAGAAAACCAAAGACACAAAGAAATAATTATCTAAAAACAGAATGTGCTATCTCTCTAATCTCAGATAATCATTAAGATATAAGGGCCTTTTATCTAGTTCTATCCATTTGCAAGCAAATTTCAAATTTCAAGATTATTTTTTTAACCACTGAGTAGTACTCCATTGTGTAAATGCACCATATTTTCTTTATTTATTCTTTGATTGAGGGGCATCTAGATTGTTTCCAGGTTCTGGCTATTACAATTAATGCTACTATAAACACAGCTGAGTAAATGTCCTTGTTGTATGAGTGTGCTTCTTTTGGGTATATGCTTAAGAGTGGTATTGCTGGGTCATAAGGTAGATTGATTCCCAAAAAATACAGACCCAGAAATACAAACATGGCATGCACTCATTCATGAGTGGATATTAGATATAAAGCAGAGGAAAACCAGCCTAGTCCACAACCACAGAGAAGCGAGGTAACAAGGAGAACCTTAAGAAAGACATACATGGATCCCCGTGGAATGGGAAATTAGGCAAGAACTCCTGAGAAAATTGGGAGTGGGGGGAGAAGGGAGGACAGAAGGGGAGGAGGAAGGGAGAAAGGGAAGAAGGAGGAGAATATGAGGGAGCAGGATGGTTGAGATGGAGGAGGGACAGAGAGGGAGAGCTAGAAAAGAGATATCTTGATTGAGGGAGTCATTATGGGGCTAGTGAGAAACCAGGCACTAGGGAATTTTCAGGAGTCCACAAGAATAAACCCAGCTAAGACCCTAAGCAATAGTGGACAGGATGCCTGAATTGGCCTTCTCCTGTAATCAGACTGATGACTGCCTTAATGTCATCATAGAACCTTCATCCAGCAACTGATAAAAACAAATGCAGAGATACAGCCGAGCCCTGGACTGAGCTTCCAGACACCAGTAAAAGAGATGGGGAAGTGATAATATGAGCAAGGGGTCATTACCATAATGAGGATACCCACAGAAATAGCTTACCTGAGGTAGTGAGAGCTCACTGACTCTGAACTGGTAGTGGGGAGAGAGGAACCTGCATAGGACCAAACTAGGCCCACTGAATGCAGGTGACAGTTGTGTAGCTTGGGCAGTCTGTGGGACCACTGACAGTGGGACCAGGAATTATGCCTAGTGCTTGAACTGGCAATTTACAACCCATTCATTTTGGAGGGATGCATTGCCTAGATATAGCGGGGAGGAGCTCAAAGTGATGTGTGATTTTATTTTTTATTTTTTAAAAAATATTTATTTATTTATTATGTATACAATATTCTGTCTGTGTGTATGCCTGCAGGCCAGAAGAGGACACCAGACCTCATTACAGATGGTTGTGAGCCACCATGTGGTTGCTGAGAATTGAACTCAGGACCTTTGGAAGAGTAGGCAATGCTCTTAACCGTTGAGTCATCTCTCCAGCCCGAAGTTGTGATTTTAATTTGTGATGTTTACATCAAAGTTTTTGTTGTTGTTGTTGCTTAACATGAAAGGTCATTATTTAATAATATTTAAACAGTTATATGTTGAAGTTAAGGTTTTCTAAACTGTTTCTTAGTGAAAACCCCAGGTGGTTGGACTTCATGTTCCAATGAGGAAAACTTGTTTATTTTGTAGAGTCCAAGAATTCTACAGGGTTCATAAAAAGCACCTCCCTCCGCTTGTTACTTATAACACTAAGTTACACTTTCTGGAATTCAATGTCATTTTACTGTGATTCACATTTGCCTAATAAACTCATATTTTCCAGGAAAACTTTTAACCATGGGTAGATGTGATAGCAGATATCCCATCACACTAGACATTTCTTATTAACTAATTCTCCTGTGGCCATTATTAGAGACCCTTTTAAAGGGCATACTTGAACTTCAAGTTCAAAGTCAACGTTAAAATACCACTCTATAACATATTTTTCCTCTTAAAAGAAAGTGCCTACCCTGACTCCAGATGTTGTTTGTATTTCTTTGACCCCAGCCAACACCTCATTTGACCCTTGAGAAGAAGTAGATATAATTTTTCTTTGATGGGTCTACTTACAGAAGTGTAGAAGTCCAATTGGTATCTTACTGGTGATGGACCAGGAGCTATACATTTAAAACAGTTTCATTTGAAGCTTAAAAGTGAAGGAAGGAAGGGGAAAGTGTAGATAGAGGACAAGATAGAGAGAGGACAAGGGGTAGAGAGAGGACAAGGGGTAGAAGGAGGAAGGAAAAGGGGTAGAGGGAGGACAAGAGAAAACAATAGGGCTAGAGGAAGAAGAAGGGATAGGGGAATACAATGCTTATAGGACAGAAAAGGGATAGAGGAAGGATAATGGGTAGGGGAAGACAAAAGGTAAAGGAAGGCAAGGAGTGAGGACAAAATGTATTTGAGGGCAAGGGGTGAAAATTGTTATGCTTCTTTTTCAGAGTTCTCAACCATGGCTGTCACAGTGGCTGAGATTGTACCATTGTGATCAGGAGCTGTTCTTATTTACTGTTGGTATAACTAACTTATTTCTATCATATTTATGTTATATATTATATTTATCATATTTGGGAATGAACAATAAGAATTAAGAGAGATAGCTTCTTTCCCAGTTCTCAGGAATATAAACCTATGTTTGAACATTTTACTCATTAGAAATAACACATAGAAAAGGTCATTGAGCATGTTTATTTGATTCTTTAGGGAGCAAAATCATGTCACTTGTTAGATCTTGTCAGAATCTATCAAATATGCACTTTATCAAGTTCTCTAAGGAACATTTTAGAAATGTCTTGCTTTGCTTAGTGGGAGCCTGTCACATAGTAGGATAAATATTTGCTGAACAAGGCTATTGAAATGTTTGCCAAGAAAACACAGCTGTGATCATGTCAAAGAGTGTTTGAAGAACATTGATACTTTATAAATTCAGAAATCATTACAGCTTTATATGTAGAGATCTTCCAATGTCATAAGCCTACAACATATATAACAAACAGTCTTGGGTGGGTTTTGTTACCTTGACACAAACTAGAGTTATCTGAGAAGAGAAACATTAATTAAGAACTTATCTCAAGGGCTAGGTGTAGTGTGGTGAGCCTTTAACCCCAGCCCTCTGAAAAGCAGAAAAAGGCTGATCTCTATGAGTTTGAGACTGACATGGTCTTCATAGTGAGTTCCAGGGCAGTCAAGCCTACATAGTGAGACCTTGTTTCAAAGATAACAACAAGAGGTAGACAAACTAACACAAAAAATGCCTCTATCCGATTGACTGGTAACCATATCTGTGGGGCATTTCCTTGATTAATGATTGACATGGGGAAGCCCATCTCACTATATAAGGTGACCTTTGGTCAGGTTTCTAGGTGGTAGTAAAAAAGGAAGCTGAGCAAGCCCTGGAGGGAAAGCTGGTAAGTATCCTTTCTCCATGGGTTTAGCCTTGACTTCAATTTCTGCCTCCAGGTTCTTATCCTGAGTTCCTTTCCTGACTCTGTTCCGTGATGGATTGTGACCTGGGAGTTACAAGTTGAGGTAAACGTTTTCTTCCCCAAGTTGCTTTTGGTCATGGTGCTTTTCACAGCAATAGAAATCAAACTAAAACTAGTGGATTTCTAAAGTGAACTTTTAACTATATTTCTTTGTCAGATGCCTTTATAGTACTATTATAGCATTTAGAATGTTTTTTAGTATAGCATGATTTGCATCTCCCAATAATTAGGACTATTTGGTGCAATACAAAGGCAACTCTATTTCTGAAACAAATGTCTCCTATGTTATGCAGAGTGGGAGCTCATCAGGGTAAATCTCATCATCTTAAGCTTTTAGTTTGAGAGGCTTTGTAATATCAATAAGTTATATTAATATATTATGTGTTGATATTTACCATCCAAGGGATGGTATCAAAAGATAATTACATTCAACATTAAGACACACTTTAACTTAACCAAAGCATGCAATGTTTTCTTTTATTGGCACAGAAACTTTTTTTGTAAAGGAAATCCTGATGTGATGATGCTTGGGTTTTGTTTTTTGTTTTTGAAGATGTTCTTAATCATATTCAACTTGAGAGATCCATTTTGTTGCTTATAATGAAGCATGACTGAATATAAATTGGGAAAAAATAAGCAAAACTGGTACCAGGACTTTATTAAGCAATTTCACTAGCTACAAATAAACTTTTTTAACATTAAGAACACAATTTCATATATAAAAAATCACATCTTCTATATAGACTATAGGCATGGATTTTCATAACAGCACATGTACTGAAGTATCAATGAACAGATCCTAAAAAGAGAAGGCACAGGAATGACTTGCTCTGGTGACTTCCTGGGGTTCATGAAGGAAACATCAGTAGCTCTACACAGTCTCATTCACCAACAATGAAGCAAATCAACACAAATATGTATATGCAGCTATCACGAGATGGAAACATATGATGGGATCTAGTTTTCCTATGTTTATCATAGGAATTTCAAGAGAGGAGGTAGCTATCAGGAAGTTTCCAGAACTCAGTCCATCTTCTGATCATGAAGGATTCTGTGTTGGAAACACTGGGCATTTTTTTTTTTTTTGGAATTCCGGCATGGTCCTAGTATTCAAAAGCTGATATCAGAACCAGACTTAGACCTCATAGCTCATATTCAGGGTATTTCGGTTTCAGTTCCTGAAAACCAATCGCACAATACAATCTGTTTTATCAACTATCTGTGGTGTGGGCTTTATCCCAGGGATCACTTTCTGTCCTCATTGACTGCCTAGAATCATCATCCAATGTGGGAACAAACCCTCAGGACTAGACCATATTTATCTTGGATTCTTTTCTCACTCACTAAAGAGTTCCTTTCATCAAATATTCTACAGTCACATAGATGACTACTTGTAATTCACAAAATAATTTTAAGGTGTTAATGAGATGGAGTGGGATGATGGATTCTTTTGATTCCTCTCTCAAAGGAAAACACACTGAATTTTAGAACAAGCTTTGGTCTTGAGTTAGATGGCACTCCCACTTTCCAAGAGAAGTTTTAATGTGTGCCATGTGTTTGGTTGTCTCAATAACTGGGGGATTAATTATTGATATATTCCAGAAATATTAGCTAGAGTCTAGTCCTCCAGCAAGCCATTATAGGGAAAAATTGAATTTGGTAGCATTCATCTAATGAAGACACTTTTTAATTTTTCAAATGGCTTTTGGGATGATTCTTGAAAAGCATCCATAGGCTTCATGTAAAACAATATTTTCTTCATGAAGGAACCAAAACAACAGATTTTATGAGTTGTGTTAATATAGGAGAATGATCTCAGAGCTCATAGCCGCCCAGCTGAAAAAGACTGGGAGGAATTATGTCCAGTGTTACCAGATTAAAGGAAGCAATGAAGAACTCATCCATTTAAAATTGAACCTTATGTAAATAAGAATTTTAGTGTAAGCATTTATGATAAACTATATAGGAAACTCAATAACATATTATTTATCTGAGATCTAAATTTCACTGCTGTTCTTTATTTCATGTGGCAACTGTAGCCATTAAAAATAAATAACAAAGAATGGAAGAAATTAGGAAGCAATGTTCATAAATTTAAGCCTAAAATAGATTAGAGTTTTGAAAGAGAAAAAGATGAACGTTGTTACCGGTTTTGTTGAGAAGCAAATCAGATTAGAATCATCTCATGTCAATGAAACTGTGATTCTCATAGATCCCAGGCAGTCCATCTGATTTCATATGATCCAAACCTCAAAAGCAGTGGGTTAGAGAAATGACTTTCTATAAAAAACCTTACCATTAAAGTAGAAATGATCTACCATTACAAAATACTGCGTTGGAAGTTTGGCGCTGATTCTGAAGCTGATGGAAGTAAAGTTAATTTAGTCTTCTGGTATATAATGAAGTTGGTGAACTAAGTGATATTTGGTACTTTCAAAAAACATAATTGATGAGCAAGCTGGGCAGCGGAGTTGTGAGAACTCAGCTTCTTTCTAAAGCATATACTTCGTAAGATTGCTTAAGTAACATCTTTAGAAGAAATATGATTTTTGCAAAATAATTAAATTCAAATTGCAGCAACTCTACCAAGCGCAAACAAAACAAATAAAAAATGACAATGAGTGAAGGCTAGTCATGGTGTGCCCTTTATCTTTAGGATAAGTTTGAGTTTTAAGAAGATACAATATAATTACACTTACCACTGACAATTTTGACTCATACAAATATATGCTCAGAACTAACAACTACAAAATTGTATCACAAGTAAAATAAAAATTACACAATTTTCTATTAACACCTTTTACAAACTCTATAGAATATTTTATTATCAGTATTGGGAAAACAAACAATTCGGGCATTATTTTAAACTGTACATTTCACAGGGTCACCAAGAAGTTATAGCAAATAGAGCATTCACACCATGTTGTCACTGAAAACTAGTGAAAAAAGACTAAAATATAGCAAAATAAAATCCTTTAGACATATTACTTAGCATCTCCTGAGGGACAGACACTGTGTGTTATTTTCTCTTAGCTGTTCAGGATGCAAGCACTTGACCTATTCATCTCCTCTTTGGTTGACTAACCAAAGAAAAGTTAGAAGATTGTGTGAGTAAATATTTGTAAAATGGTAGAACTGAAAACTAACAGATACATGCGTTTCCTGAGACTTCCGACTCTCCAGTCAGTCATTCTAATGGATAGGAACCTGGACAGGTGGTACTGCCAAAACACCTCAGCATTAGAGGATTCAAACACCTTTGAGTGAAGATGTGCACAAATTCGAACATTTATATTCAAGTTCACATTAGATCTTGTATCTTGAGGTTAATTGACAGCATAGAGCACTGCTGCCAGATGATTCTATTTTCTGATGGTCTCACTTTTTATTGGTTTTATAATGATTTTCCCCTTAAGCCTTGAAAAACTGGATCTATAGTCAAGTCTGGTAACACAGAATATATTGATTTCAAGAGTTAAAACTTCAATAAAACCAGTTTGACTGGGTGCAACTTCAACAACCTGTGTGTGTGTGTGTATGTGTGTGTGTGTGTGTGTGTGTGTGTGTGTGTGTGTGTGTGTGTATGTGTGTTTGGAGGGGTGTCTTGCCAAATGTTTTATGCTCTGATACATTCTCTGTTAGGAGGTGTTCTGTGAAATATGAGTTTCCCCAGTGTGGCTGAAGTGTGAACATTGAGGTTACCATATAGAATTCCCTAAGGCTTTTAAAGGATGCCTCCTCATTCTCTGTGTTCTCTGTGAAGTAAGAAGGCAGAAATATTTTCTATATCGGTCCTTCAGAGCAATTGACAGGGAATCAAATTTAAAAATGATTTTATTGAGTATTTTCCCCCATTCCACTCACTCCATGGATTCATTGCCATAGGTTGAGTAAAACTTGAATTTTAGTTATTTATATATTTTATTTTTTGCTTTGTAGGACTGGTAACATAAAGTGTTTTGAAGTATCAGCAAAATAAAAAGTACATCAAGACATAGCTACACTTGAAACCTATGTGTAGACCTTATGCTCCCTGGTCTCTGGGAAGACAAAGCAGAGTTAAGCATCTGATTGGATTGCATACCTTCATTTCTCTATGAAATGAGTCTGCTCTATGAATGTGCTCCACAGTGCCAATGACCAGAAGATACCCACAGGCACCTTATCTCCATTCTCCTTCCCAGAAATCCCTTCTGGTGAACTCTCTCAGGGTTTATTTCTATCTCAGTCCTTCTCTAGAAGTTAAGGCAAGCCCTTTTACCTCAGTGCCTGTTATCTAGAAACTAACTGCATATCCATATGGAAATCATAAGTTCAGACTGAAAGTAATTTCTTGCTAATAAAGTTCTGTGTAGACATATTTAATGGCAAAATCCATACTACAAACAAACAAACAACCCTCTTTCCTAGTTAAGAACTTTTAGTCTAATGCTTCATTATGTTTATTCTTCCAAGTACACACAAACAACATCACAAAGTTGACTATGTGCTAACACTGTGGGAAAACATCCAAATTCAAGAAAATACAATAAAGTTACTTTTACATTGCATTCATTTTTGGCTAACAGATTAAGATTCTCTTTTTGTCATATTGTAAAGTTAAATAATTGTGTCATTGCAACTGTGCTTGTCTATAGATGCTCATAAGTAATCACAGAGCAGATTGATTCTAAAACCAAATTTATAGAGAATAATATCAACAATTGGTTAAACAGAGTTCCTATTCATCTGCACAAAAGATCAAATGAAATAGACAGATAATAGACTTGCAGAGAATAGATAAACAAAGAGGGAAAATATGCTTTGTAAATATTAAGTCCCAAGCTGTGATGGTTTTATAAAAAGTATTTTATAAGATAAACTACTGCATTTTCAAATTTTTTGTAACATTTTCCATACATTGCTAAAGGAGAATATTTTTATTTTATTGTTTAGATTTTTGAGATTGGATCTCACTATGTAGCCCAGGATAACCTTGAGCTCAAAGCATAACCCAGGCTACTTTAGAAGAAATACAATTATCCTATGTTTTCATATAATCTGTGTGTATTTGTGTATATCTGGTGCTTGCCTGCACCAGAGTATGTCTGACAAAATACACACACACACACACACACACACACACACACACAAAACTGGAATTATAAGCTTGTCTGCTACATGCACAGTCATGTTACTTATTCTGAAAAGAAACCACATTTTCCACAAACATTCTATTTGGTATATCAACTTTTCTTCACTTTCTGTAGTTGTTAGAAAGTGCAGTTTTCTAATGAAGAGTATCAATAATCTAAGTCAACTCTTGGTTATTTATAATATTGAGATGTAAACTTTAAATCAACTCCTTATTTAGGTCAAAGGGATTAACTTGTATGTCCTCCATTCAAATTAATTAAAAGCCAAGGGCATGCTTTGATTTCTCCAGGAATATGATATGCATGGAAATCCATTATCCCAGGAAACTACTGAAGTTTGATTATTTCTATGTGTGAAGATAAAATAATCCATAATTTTAGGAACTTTACCAATTGTATAGTTTTTAATAAATCCCTCACGTTCTTCATGTGAAACATATAGAGAGGGGGATTGTGCCCTTTGAAGGTTGTTTTTGGAGTTGCCAAGTACTACAAAGACACAAGTAGAATACAGCACTCAAAAGTGTGTTAACATTGTTTTTCCTGTATTACCAAAAGGGATGCCACTGAAACTTTGTGTGAGACCTCAGCTCCTTGGCCTTTTTCTCACCGCAAGCAGCATAGAACCCAGACTACTTACTGAAGGTCAGTTTGGAGAGATCATACATACTGAAAGAATTTGTGAAGGAACTTTAGAGACTATGGATCGAGTCTCAAAAACATTATTTGAATTCCCTCTGCATTACTCCGCCTTCTTCTTTCTAAGTTATAAACATAAATGAAGCTTCTTTAAAACTGTTTTTCATAATCTGGGTTTTAGAATTATGCATTTAGAATCCCAAATTTATAGGAGAGCCTCATGGTCTTTCTTTTTGATTTTTGAGAAAAATTAAAATTATTAAGAGAAATTTTTATAGATTTAAATTTTTTTCTGATTGCCACACAATTGTAGCTTGACATTTGCAGGGCATTATTATTTAAGACTGCTGAATTAAAATTATAGCTATCTCTGAATACAGTCTTCTTCTTTTATTCTTTTTAAAATATAAAGTTGATGCTCACAGTCTTTCCAAACAATCTTTTTGCACAGTAGTCATAGTTGCCTCACACAGAAATACTCTGCAACACCATTGTTTTCATAGAACACAAAAATCACTAATAACTGCCAATATTACTGATGCAGGGAAACAGATTTGATGCATATTTTCTATGATCAAGAATTAGCTACAATTGCCCAATTGCAGATGACTATGGAATATTTTATCAAATCTCACAAAACAAACACATTTCAGTACAACAGTGTAATACACATTATGTTGGGCATTCAATTGTTTTGAGACCCATATAGCATCTAATTAGAAAGAGCGAGCAAGAGAAAGGGAGTGGAAAGGATAAAGGGTATGAATAGTATAGGAGCCCAAGGTTGAAATTAGAAAATACAGTCAAGTAAACACTCATGAGTTACATATCACAAACATTAATTCTCAAAAACAAAATTCACTGTTCTTTTCTATTCCTAATACTAGTAGTAGATTTTGCTCACCAAATGGGAAATGACATATTTATAGTAATGCAGAATATGGTTACAATCACTGAAGACACGGTATACCCTCTTTTCCCACTCACTACCATCCCTAATTTCTTCCGAGACTTGGCAGAATAGGAAATTCAGAGGGTGTATTGATAATATGTCTAATACAATGAGGCTTCTCTATCTTACTCATGGACACTCCAAAGAGTAATATCAAGTGTTGGCTTCTCCTTCATCAAAGACATAGTTGAGTTTTATGACAGTGCTGATAAAATCACCAAGTTCTACAAAATCAGCAGTGACAATATTGATGCCACTCTCTCCTGGCTTCTGGGTGCGGACCCACTGCATCATGGCAGGAAGAGCTCTGTGAAAGGAAACAAAAAAAGAAGTTAAATAAGGCATGGTGCATATGGCTCTCCAATTTGCTAAGTTGAATATCTCAAATACAAGCACAGGTGAAAAGGTGTGAAAATGATCAAATAAGCTACAGTGAATTCTTGAGTCTTTTTAAATTTATTCATGTGTATTTGCATACATATAAATCACAGTGTACATGTGGAGGTCAGAGGATAGCTTGTAGGGATTAGTTCCCTCCTTCCACAGTGCGAGTTTCAAGCATTAGACTCAGGCTGTCGTGCTTGATAGCAAATGCCTTTACAAATGCTGTTGTGACATTTTCCTGACCCTGAATTCTTGTAAATAAAACCCGAATAAGAGATCTTACCATACTAGTCTACACTGGACTCTTCAAGTTTGGAGCTCTAAGATACTGTTATAATTTACAATGAATCTTGAATTTCTCCTCTGGTTTTGCATGCTATAATTTTATACCCTGTGGGATGACGAGGTGAGACATGAATCCTTGTACTTAACAAATATTTATTACATAGCCATTGTTTTGGGGAAATGTATTAAGATGTAAATATCCACAAAGCAAAATGTCTCTGTCTTTAAAAAGTTTATGGTTTGGTGATAAGCAGGTGAGCAAAGAAGAAAGTCCCAATATGTAGTATAATCATTGTTCTTTCCTTTCAGCCTGTTCACTGAGCTCCTAGTACTTATGAGTTCCCATTATAAGCACTTGAAACATTCAAGAGAACAAAAAGAGAAAAATATTAGCATATAGGGTCAGCTAGTTGACTCTAGTAGTTAAGAGTGCTTGTAGTCATGTCTTTTGAGCTAAGTTTGAGCCTTGGGGAAGGCAAGAACTGACACCTGAATATTGTTCTCTGTCATGTGCACTGTGGTGTAATATATGTATATACTAAGTAAGCAAATTAATGTCGAAAATATAAGTTTATATTCTAATAAATAAAGACATACAATAAGTGATAAAATTAAGTAAATTATCACAGTTTGGCAAGAGGAAACAGATGCTATAAAAATAAAATAAAGAAATAAAGATAGTAATATAAAGCTGAGAAAAGCAGTGTATATTACATCACAACTTTGAACTATCAATTTATTAGACTTCACTGATAAAGGGATATTTATACAAAGTTTTTTTGCTTGTTTTTTAAACAAGGAATTAGTCACATGGCTGTCTAGGAAAAGAATCCCAACTACTGACATGGCCCGGAAAAAATAGGATAACTAAACTTAGGAAAAGGAATAGAGAATAGTGAAAGATAGTGAGGACTATGAGAGAACAGTGATGATTCTGGTCAGGAATGTGTATCAGATACTTTACCTAATGCTGTGACAAAATAATGGCAAAAGCAATTTTATTTCATAGTGGAGAAGGCATGACAGTGGGAGAATGGAAGGCTGGTCACATGGGGTCTGCAGTCAGGAAGTAGAGGCAGAGAAATGCTGGGGCTCTTCAAGACCTCCTGCTCATTTATCCCTTTCTATCCCTGCTAGATACACAGGAACATATTCAGAGTGAGTCTTTCCTCCTCAGTTAAACTCCAGAAAAAGTCACACAGACATACACAAAGGCTTGACTCCTATGTTATCTTAAAAACCAGTCAAGTTGACAATGAGGAACAACAATCAACAACCCACCCTTTGTCAACATAATACCTAAATACAACAGTTTTTTAAAAATTATTATTTTTTGAGATTATAATATAATTTCAACACCTACAATGTATCAAAATATGAAGCTATGGATCCCAGTTCTAATAGATCTATAAAATCACTCTGGTACCTAAGCCTCAGGAATCCAGGTGTAAGCAGAGACAGAAAGATTGTCAAAGCCTGAAGATCAGGGAGTTTGCTGTAAGATTGCTCATCCTAGAAATGTCAGAAGCTAAACCCATAAAATCTCATCAACAAGGCTACCTAGACCTGAGCTGAGCAAGGAGAGCAACAATAGGCATGGTAAAGTAGATGGGAGAAAGCCCACAAGGCTGCAAAACTACAGTAAGAACTACATCATTTTAAAATCACTACGATCCACCCCTTGTCTCTATTCATGGATGTTTCATAATTTTAAACATTTTCAGTCTCACTTCAAAATTCCCTTAGTCTTAACAGGCAGGATCAATACCACTCGAAGCCAAAAGTCTCTTCTGGGATTCAAAACCATTTCTTAATTGAGCACTCTGGAAAAAAATGTAAACAAGTAAGTTATATTCTTCCAATATTCAACGTCACAAAGCAAGCATTCCTATTAAAAATGGATGGAGAGGAGGATAACAAAGAAATTCCTGATCAAAGCAAACCCAAAACCCAACAGGGAAAACACCAAGCCTAGCCATTCTGTCAAATATCTGAAGTGTGCAGTGTCACCAAGGGTCTTGCAGACCAATCCCCCTGGCACCTGGAATACATGTAGCCTTCCCTGGACCCTGCTCCACTCCATACAACAGTCCTGGCACCTTAGTTATCCTTAGTTATCCATTGTGACTTCAAAACAGCTTCCTCCAACATCCTCTTGAGACATCCTTGTAGAGAATCAAATTTTGTCACAGATTTTTGTATCCTTCACAGCTTTTTGGAGCCTCATTTCAAGCTTCCATCACCCGTTCTTTTTGCATTTTGAATGCTTATAAAATCAGAACTGTATGAATATAAGGCTGCAAATCTTACTGCTAGGTTAAGATGTAGTCTGGTTCTTTTACAATAGCTGTAATGGCCTCTGCACACTTTAGTGATTGAACTTGAGGGAAAAAAAATTCCTAAGTGGTTGTTTTGGAGCTGAGAACCCCTTTGGTGATATAGATAATGCAGTCTCTCTCCTCTCAAATGAAATTTCTTCTGTTTGTTTGTTTGATGTTTGTTTGAAATCTGGGGTCTTTGTTGGTTGGTATCTTGTCTTCAAGGCAACTTTCTATTCCCCTGTTTGAAATGCAAGTTTTCTCTTTAATTGCCTCCCTTCTTTCTTACTGTAAAACCAGATAAACTCAGAGAGCAGTAGCCACACCACAGCCTGAAAAACTATGCTGTTTGGAAACATCTTCCATGGTGTCAGCAAAATAAACAGCACATAGTTGGTAGAGCTGAATGAGAATATCAAGCCAATGTGTGCATCTGCAGCAACTGACCTTCAAAAGTGGTGTGAGGAACATGAATAGGAGAAAAGACAGACTTTTCAATAAGTGGTTCTAGAAACTGTGTCTTTGTAAGCAGAAGAATGAAGTCAGATCTCTATCTCTCCACAGTTACATAAAAATTAGCATGAGCTGCATTGAAAATGCAAATACAACTTGTAACTAAGATACTATTAGAATAAAACATATTTGGAACACTTCAAGACTTTAGAACACAGGGCTTTCAGAAATGAGATCGTATCTTTCCTTTCCACAAGTGAAAATAGAAAAAATAGGACTAAATAAAACTTACAGTTCTTCACAGCTAAGAAAACAGTCAACAGAGCAGAGCCAACCTACAGAACAGGAGAATAAACTTGTGCAGTATATAATTAACAGTTAATATCCAAATTACATAAATAACCCAGAGTACTCAGTAGAAAAAGCAAGTCAAATATTGTCCAATGAATAATCTGTTCTAAATATGCACAGTAAACTAAATACACATTTCTCAAAAGAAAATGTAAATAAATAGCTTATATATGAAGTTTTGAGTATCATCTGCTGCTAAGAAGATAAGATCATAGCAAAACTAAATCACTTTAGTTAGATAACTGTTATCAAAAAAGAAGTGAGTTTAGGCATGATCTCTGGGGTAGCATGTTTACACTACGTGAAACCATGGAATCAGTACACATACACACACACACACATGCACACACACACAAATAACAAATGACTGTGAGGATACAGGTACAAGGAAAACCTTGCACACTTTAGAGCATATATTAAAAGAGCCATTATAGAAAACAATAGAGATTTCCCTCAAATATTTAGAAATAGAATAACATTATATATGTTTGGATGTATAGCCAAAACAATAGAATAAATGTGTCAAAATAATGTCTGTACTTACATATTAATACTCCACAATTAAGAAAAGTCAACAAATGGTAACAACCTAAATGGCCATCCACAGATGAATAGATGAACTTAAAGGAATACTATTCAGCCTTATAAAGAATAAAGTGCTGCTATTTTCAACAACATTGATGGAACCAGAGGTCACTATATTAAGCAAGCCAGAAACAAAAAAAGACAAATATCATGTGAACTCACTTACATGTGGGCTCTAAAAAAGTTTGCCTTGTAGAAGTTGGGAGTAGACTGGTGGATACAATGCCTACGAAAAATTCAAAATTGGGCTTAGGAAGAAGGGTTAGTAAACAGGTTTGTAATGAGATAGAAGAAGTCATTTGTTCCTACACACAGAAAAAAGTAAGACAAAAACTCGTCTTCAAATAAATGATAATGATAACATACTATATATTTGTAGAATAATCTGGAATAAGTGATGTTGAGTGTTTTTCCTACAAGGAAAAGATAAGTGTTCGTGGAGATCAATGTATTTGCCATGGTTTGAACATTTCACACCATGCCTTTAATGAAGTATCAGCTGGTGGTCCATAATTGTGTATAAGCATGTATCAGTTATGTAAAAGATGGTGGATTCTGAGGTTAATCAAGACAGAAACAATGTATCCTGCTTTGGAATAGCAACAATGTGTCTTTGAAATAGTCACAAATGATAATTTGTGTGGGATTGGATGCAGACAGAAGAAAGAAGTCATGGATTATACTAGATTTCTAATAAAATTCAGGCATTTGCTATCTTGGAAAGACCAGGATGATATCTTTATGTCACAAGAGGTAAGTTTAGAGTCAGACACCAAGATGACTGAAGAATGCATGCATTGAGACCTCAAGTGGCCATTAACAAAAGCACAGACACCAGATAGAGCATCATTTGATGAGGATGTTGTATGGATGTTTCTCCAGATACTGGAAAATGTATCCGTACAACTGAATTCATTGGGGCAAAGTTAGATGAACAGCCTTTGGCTGCACTAAAGCTTTCAATCATACCTTTAAGATCCTGATCCATATTCCTAAATCTCTGCATTATCACATTCAAGACACACTGAGATGGATACAGCTGCTTCTCAAAGGTTCTCAAAGGTTCACTGCCTCCAAAAACAGACCGGTAGGTGGGGAAATTTAGTTCTCACAGCAACAGTTACAGAAGATTCTCATCTTAACCACTCTGGATCTCTGGGCCAAAGGTACTCATTAGAAAGGCGCTGTGCCAATGTGTGTGCAACCCCTCAGGTTTAGACCCCATCAGTCTCTTTTGGATTTGCTGAAGAGGATGAGACGTCCCTGCTATGAATACAGCATCAACATTGCATTTTACAAAAGCATATATATGTATCTGTGGAAGAATGTCATGATCAGAGTCCATTTCTCAGAAAGAATGCTTTTTCAACAGCTAACTCACCCACAGGGGTAAGAGGAAGAGTAACAGATGCCAAAGCCAGTATTGACTGTATTTACCTTGACTAAGGAGACTGTTTCCCAGAGCTCTTGGGTACCAGGTCATTAGAGGCTAGTCTCAGCACCCAAATCTCCATCTTTGATCCCATGACCATTTCAGACAGCCTCAGATGCCCTCACTACACTGAGATTAAATTCCTGGTCCTTGAATTTAGACCTATTTGTGATCTCTCTTGAGAGAGGTCAGGAGAACACAAGGCAGCATTTTCCTCTCTCTCTCTCTCTGCTATAAAATAGATTGCTTTGAGGACTGATGATATATTCTTGGAATAGCTTGCAGTCCTCCAACGAAGCACAAGTATTACATTGGAAATATTATTTCACTGATGTACGAGCATATTTCTATTTTCTATGCATACATGCATACTTTCTAACAGTCACTCTGGTACTAAAGCCAAAACAAGCAATTATGCCGAGTTGACTCTCAAATACTTAGACAGTTGTAAATAGAGTTATGTTAAACAAGAAGACTCACTACAGTTGATTAAACTAGCAAACACCACTGCACATTTATATGGAGTAATGTTTCTTTTATGATTGCTCTTCTAGATCCGTTGATTAACTCATCCTGTTTTCCATCCTCCTTGGTGACATTTTAATACCACAGAAAGAATGCCTATTTATTTATAGGTCTGTGACCATACTGTTTATATATTTATGTTTTATAAGTATACAAAAGTGAAAAAAGTTTTAATTTGCTTCATCAGGAATCAATTTTTGCCCCTTGGGGGCAACATTGTTACAGAGAATGTGTAATGTACAGCTAAATGGTAAGTAGTCAATTTTACTTAGCATCAAGCAGATAATTAGAAA